>OU383773.1:118409799-118875090 GCA_910950805.1 Acrocephalus scirpaceus scirpaceus
ATCAGCCAAATAAGCTGGTTAACATCACCTTCACGTGAAGGTGTTGTCTGTGTGTGTCTGTGCACTACAAGCAGTCACAGGAAGCCTGCAAAACATGCTACAAAGGACAAACTGGACAAATAAACTGTGAAATAGCCGAGAAGTTCTCCCCCAGAAGAAAATCAGACAAGAAAGGAAGATAAAGAAGGAACATATTTCTGTATTTTTCTCCTCTGTGCTGAGCTGGCTGGGCTCTGCCTGACCCCTAGGGGCTGGGACAGCATTGGTTCCCTGCCTGAAACCACAGCCATGTACACATTGTCTTCTCTCTGGAGTCCACACTGGAAGGTCTTTGCATTTGCAACCCCTTGTCCACCCAACCATCATCATTCAATTCCCAGTTATCCCTGTGCTCCCTCCCCCTCTGCCACTGGCTGTTTCTGCCACCGTGTATCCCAATGTGTGTGCTCTCTTTTGTATCGCCGTAAATCAGACTGTGGAGTAGTGTGTTTATGGATGCTCAGTCATGCTGTGCAATGTACATGTGGGGTTTGTGTTTTGGGAAGGTCTCTCAACTATATCAGCTCTGATTGAAGTCAGGGTAATTATATGGTTATTTATTAGCAAGTAGTAAAGAGCAAATTTCACACGGAAAGCATATTAAATGTTACGTGACAAAGAGTCTGTAACAGAAAATGAAACCAAGAATGTGCAGAATTCACAACTAAAAGCCTTAAAACTAGGCATTATTTTCATACAAGCCACTCTTTCCTGCTTTGTGGTAAATGTTGTACAGGACTGTGTGAAATGTGTGTGTGTTATCTGTGCCAGAGGGAGCACTGCAACAGCTGCACTCACACTGGCACTTCTGTAGAGGTTAGATAAAGGTGGGTGTTGTGTTATAATGATAATGCATTAAAAGCAATCAAGAAACACATGCAACTTTTACTGCCCACCTACAAGACTTTAACTATGCATGTATAAAGTGATATTGGAAATCACCAATTAGCAACAAAAAAAAAGAAAGAAAATTCATGTACTCTTCATGACTATCACTTACTTGGGCTATTTATGTTGCTATGAAGCCAAGCCACCAAATTTGTAGCCCAGTTCAACAGTTTAATTTTTTTTTTTTTTCTTAACTGAGGTCTTAATAAAAGGTCTGGGAACCACTGGGACAAGAAAATTGCCACAAACTCTGGAAATCTGGGCACTAGCACAGCTGCCTTTTTAATTTCCTGTGCTTGTGCAAGCAGTGGGTTCCAGCAGCATCACACCACAAGGAGCAGGTTTCAGGCTGTTGGGAGGCTCTCAAGGACAGACATGCTCCCAGCAGGACATCCTGCTGGCCATCCCTCCTGCTGAACCTCTGGCAGCATCTGCTGGTGTTACCATCCTGGGCTTGGAGACACTTCATCTGAACTACTGACCTTCTCCAAGGAGTTACTCTCAACTCCCCAAAAGGCTGGACTCTCTGACAAGCTTGGTAATTACAGTGGCCCTTCACCTTCAGTTTTCAGTTGGATAATTTTAATTAAAAGCTCCTACCTCCAAAGGACATTGAAATAACAAAGCTACGTGCATGGGTCATAGAATACATAAACAAGAGGTGTGATCACCTCTTGTGTAAACCTACTGTGCTGCACATGTTCAGAAAGGGGCCTATCAGTCTGGTCAGTCTGGGAACACTTACAAAGCATGGATTTTAAATGGACAAAGCAATGTAAAATATAAGAAAACAAAAAAAAGTTTCATGCTACTGTTACTGTCTTGTTCCCCTCAGAAGATTAAGCATGAGAAGGTGTAAAGTATATATGATTTAAAATGCTGCAAAAGAAATTATTTGCCCTCATTTCTGACATACCTGTTTCATCATTAATTGGATGTTCTTCAGCTGGGTGATGCTTGGTCTGCTGCAAGTTATCTTCTCTCCTTCTCCGAGTTTGGGAACTTAAAACATTGTGCCAAAACTGGTTCAAAAGTTAATTGGAATACTTCAGTTCATTGGACTTTTGTAGCAGCAAACGCTTGTGGGAGAGTTTTCTAATGATTAGTATGCAACTCTAGGCAAGTACAAAGCATTATGCCATGCACTGTATTAATGTACACAAAAAATCCGGCTTGCACTGAATATATGATGAAATATAAGTAATTACCTACTGTGTATATTAACAGCTCATGTCAATAAATCATGCTACCTTAGTTCCCCTACGACCTTACTTTCACTTATTTAATTTTGAGTATAACAGCACAGTTTTTAAATATAATTACCTAGTTTAAGATGCTGGGGAGGAAAAAACACCTCTTTTCCCATGCCTGCTGCCTCTCCCTGCCTGCCGTGGGATCCGGCTCTGTGTGGGCACAGCGATGAGCGCACAGCCTGGGAGTGTGACTGTGCATTCCTGCTCCTGGGCTTGCTGCTGCCTCATCCCCAAACTGACCCCTGCAACACGCCATGGGCAGAACAGCTCCACTTCCATTGATTTCTGATTGGAATCTGTAATGTATTCGTTTTTAATAAGGCTTTGGGCTGTGGTTTGGGGAATTATCTCCTCCTGCTACTTGATAATGTATTTACTGGCTGCTTTGTAACTCTGTAGCAGAGGCTGAGACGATGGCTGTGAAATAGAAAGCAACAGCCTCCGGTGCTGATGGACAATGGGAATGGTGATGTTGGCATCCAGGATTTGGACACTCCCGGAAACTGGCACCCAGGCTTTGAGAAGAGGGTCCTGCCTTGCAGTAGCAACCTGTGAGTCTTGTCCCAAGGCTTTGGTGTATAACTGGGAGTTCCAGAGAAGGGCAGTCTTGCCTGTCCCCAGGGGAAAAGGAAGTGTATTGACAGAGAATAAGTGTGTCTATTTTTTGCCTATCCTGTCTAAAAACTCAGCTTCTGTGACACTCACCTCTCTGGCACCCAAATGACTACATCGTTTCTCCCTCTCCTTCAAATTGTTCAAAATCTTTGCTGTCTAGGCTGTCCTCGCCCATAAATCTGGCCGTGCACCTCATGTCCTTTCTTTCTTCGTATTTCCTCTAAAGACACCAAGGTTCATATCCTTTGTAGCCTTCTGAAAACTCTGCAATGCACTTGCTGCTCTGCTGGGTTTCATCAGCTTCTCTTTCAGTCTCTCACACCATCCCTTTTCTAACATCTTCTGCTTGTGACATACAGCCCTGCTGTATGTCACAGCAAAGCCCCTTGGTCATGGTCCTTATCTTCTAAAAGTTGTAGGATGCATTTCCCACTTCAGCCCCACTCATTTGTACAAGGAGAGAGGGGATTGTCCTTAAACTGTGAGTGCCCAAGAACTGTCCTTGAGCACTAGCTGTTTATGAGGAATAACAGTAATATGTCCCCTGTTAGCAGCATTTGGCACAATTCAATACACTTGGCTGCCACATACAATCAGGAGATGTGTTTTAAAAAGATGACCAGAATAAACCCAAAAGAAGGAAATCAGTGCAATGCTGTGGTTCTTTGATGATATTTAAGTGTATCATGCATACCATGCACAATGCTGTAAGGAGATTTTTTAAGAGCTGTTGGAAAAATCACATTTTAATTCACAAAGGGTGAGGCAATGAGAGCACTTTCTAAAAGACTTTCAAGTTCTTTCTCTGATAGCTTTTGCCTAAGGAGAAGGATACAGCAAAGCAAGGGTCCCTTCCCTGGAAACCATTTCCTTGCAAGGAAAGCACAGAATAATGGGTTATTGAACTCTGCTACAGGCAGCACAAGGTACTGGCAAAAGGACAGACTGGTAAATGGAAAATTTGGATCGGGAATGTGGATCAGAATAATTGATGCTCATTAATCTGGTAAGAGACCATACAACTTGTAAACCATTTGAGCACTTCCAGACCTGAACCAAAGAGAAAAAAGGAACAAACAAATGAGCTATTTGTGTCTTTAATGAACAGAGTCACTGAAAAAGCCCCTCAATATTAATATGTCCAGTTACATGCCCAGCAATGTGCTCTATGCAGAAAGCTGGTGTCATTCCATGGCTGAAAAGGCCAAAGCAAAGCCTGGGCACAGGTTTTCATTGCATCAGTAATTACTTGGGCATTTAGGAGGATGGCCCTGAACCAGCCCAGCCAGGGAAGGCTGCATTTGAAAGGATGGCCAGGCCAAATTATATTAGACGAGTGTACTCCTGATGGAAATCACATTAGTGGCTACTTACCTCCCTCCATCCCGACAAAATCTTGGCACTTGGAAGGCACTGACTTATAGCCCTGGCCTTTTACAGCTTTTAATTCACTCTGACAGTTTCCCTGAGCATCTGAGAGAGGGTCCAGTTTGGACACGTAATCTTCTCCAGTGACAGAGAAGAGAGTTTAAATTTTGCTACAGCCTTCCCACACACTACTGAGAAAGTAGCCCTCCTGCATGGAGTGCTGCTCAGGATTTTCTTTGGAAAGGAGTGGGAAGGAGAATGTTGGAGCTGAACTCCTCAAAGCCCCTGACAGCAAAGCCAAGGGGTGCAGCAGGGCATTGCATGGAGCAGGAGCCACTCTGGCCAGTTTGGCTGGGGTGGGAAGGGGCTTCATGCTGCCACATGTGCGCCAGGGCATCTCATGTTCTTCAGGAAAAGCTGTCCCCAGGGCTAATGCTGCTGGTGGTATCTCCTGCAGGACACAGGGAAGGACAAAGCACTCCCTGAGCTGTTTTGCAGGTGCAGCTGGGAGCCTGCTTGGCAGGTCTGTGATAACACAAACACAGAGGTTTGACAGAGCACGAATCTGAGTTAATGGCACAATAAATCAGCCAGGAGGAAGAGGAGGTAACATTAACCTACTCCCACAGCAGCATGTTTAGTATATTTAGAAACTTGGCGACTGAGGAGCCTCTCTTAGCCGGTCTAAAGTGTCACCATTCAATGAGTGAATAAACTGACATCAGCATTAAATTCAACCTCAGGGCAAGGAGTCTTTGACTCAGGTGTGGAGGAAGCTTTCAGAATTCATCTTTAAAGAGCAGTCAGAGCCCTGCCAGGGTCCGTAGCATCCTCTGTAGGGTAAACAGGGGAGTGGATGTTGATAGTTATTCACCGTCACCCTCCTGGGAGGAAGAGACAGCAGTGGAATTTCCCACTGAACCACTATGGAGTGCTGACTTACACCGTGGAAATGCAGGCATGTAACACTTACTTTCCTTTGCCCTCCTGGCCATAACATCCCCAATTTGGTGGAACAAGTTTAGAACTGCTGGAGAACCCCATCTGTTCCCTGAACCCTTTGTGAGATCCCAGAAACTCATTACTGACTAATTTTGTTCGGAAGAGCTACCATTGCTCCCTGCCTTGCTCATTTTGATTAGCCACATATCCCTGTGAAACTCATCATGCATGAGGTGGGAGAGGCTGTGCTGAGCCAGTCAGACATTTGGGGCAGGTTATATTTGGTGCTTCCCATGCCTTCCTCTTAGAGGTTATTTGATGGACAAATGGGGAAATAGAGGAGCCTGGCAACCCTGATGCTTCACAGCAATGTACATTTTTGTTACACATTTCCGCTGGGTTTGACATTTTGCCTGCCTGGCACTACTGCTCTGAGGACAGGATGTGCCAAGAAAGAGTACATTGAGGACTGCTCAGGTTTTGAGTGGTTAGCAGATTTAAAGGGGAGGATGACTGATGAGAGGTGAGAAACAGAATAGTTCAGGCAACTGAACTGAATGGAACTGGCTGTGTTGAAATGTGAAATGGGCCAAGACCCACGGAGGAACTGGTTGTGAAATAGAATGAAGTGCTGGGTTTAAACTGTGGTGCCCCAGTACATTCAGATAAACCATCATAAACCACGTGGTGTCTGTAGTGACAAGTTACCGTTTTGCTGTCATTTGAGCAGAGGTTGGTTGTCAAACCCAGCTGCAGTCCCAAAGCAGAAGCACGGGACCAGTGGGGAAACGCTGGCAGTCTCACTGGTCTTGGTGGGCGCAGTGAAGGGCAGAGAGGCTTGCTCTGTGCCAGGATTTATCTGGTGATAGACAATATCTGGTGTGAAAGGCTGCAGGATTACAGCTTCTAAATAAAGCTCTGAGAGCTGTACCTGTTGCTGCCTGGGGTCAGCAAGCTCTACCTTATGCTGCCTGAGACTGAGCTGTTACGCTGACTTAAAGAGGTCAAATATTTGTCTTCTGTTCCACACTATCACATTATTTGATGAGCAATTATGTCCTGTCGGTTTGTCAGGGAGTAACCATGTGGCAGGGATGATTAAACTGCCTCGATGGGCCTATGGAATAAATAGCTTGACATCACAGAGTTTGTACTGGGTATTGGCAAGGAAGAAGCAAGCCCTAAGGACATGCAAATAATGTGTTTATTCCTCCTGCGTTCAGCAATGAAGTAGTTGTCAGGCCATTTGCACGGGGAATTCCCTGCTCTCTCTACCAGGACTGCTCCCATATTTTGCAGCCCCGAGGATGGTGGGTCTCCAGCCGCTGGTGGGTCTCCAGCTGCAGGTAAAGGGAGCTAAAGCTTCCAGCCAACCCCGCCAAAAGGCCGTGCGGGGGTTTCTGCAGCACTGTGGGGGTGAGGCCGGGTGGCTCCGGTTTCTCTCTTAGTTTGCGACACTCACATCCATGATTCCTGGCAGGGTGGTCTGCTTGGTGAGCACACTTGTATGTGAAGGCTGATGACTTCTTAATTTCTGCTATAATTTGTGCTATAATTCTGTGCTATAAATTCTGCTATAATAACCAGGGCAGATGAATTGCATCGGGATTTGGGAGTGGAAAGAGTTCTCCCCACACACTCAGCACCTGTGGGTCAGCTGAGGTTGGGGGACACACACCCATCAGCTGTAATTTTACCAACGTGGTTATATATGTCTTATATTTATTAAGGGATATAAATGGAGCTTTCCAGACTCTCCCTTGATTCCACCAATCTTTGAGGCCTGTAAGAAACTTCTTTAAGGCAAGACTCCCTCAGCAAATTATTTTTTTGTATCTTTCTGTTTTAATAAAAAGGTGATAATAAATAGCTATTTTTGAAAAGTTCTATTGGTGTAGGAATACCCCGTTTCTACGCATTCTTATGCATGTCCATCAACAGAACAGAAAGCAGAGCTCCATTTGAGATGGTCAGTAGACAAAAAAAATATGAATGTGGATGGATAAATCCTCACCCTGGATGGATAACAGCTACATACTCATGGGCTGGGAATATTGCCTGATGATACAGGGTTAAGAAAATGTAAATTAATATTTAATTACTTTATCCAAAGCAGAAGAACTTGGACAGGAGGGAGTCCTATTTCAGAAGGAGAGTGGTCTGGATATATGAACTCTCCACACAAGACACATAAGTAAACAAAGTGCTATATGAAGAAACTTCTCAGCTGGCTGACAAGAAGCATGTCCAAGTGCTTTGAAATAGTCCAGGGTTTTCCCCAGATTCTGCCCAGGGGCTGGTTTGAGCCCCAGGGGAGAGCAGCCTGCTCAAGGTGACTGATGAAGTGTGAGGTGGGGATAAGTAACAGTGACTATTTATACACTGAGAGTGCACTGTAGATGGAAGGTGAGAGAATATAGATACTTAAAAGACTCGTAGGGAAGGAAAGAGAATTTAGTAAGCTGGAATGAAGAAAATAAATAGTGAAATGTCCTGGCACGGTCCTCTGAGTGACTGAGACGTTCAGTACATCCCGACAAGGAGAGAACCACGTGCAAGAAGGTTTCTGTGCCTGGCTGGCACATCTGCTGAGACAGAACTGTCAGTGCCTCACATCACAGCCAGGGGCACACAACGAAGCTGTGTGGGAGAGCAGGCCTCTTGCTCTTGATGAGCAGGTTTTTGGCAAGAAAGCCTCTCCCAGCTGCCCCAAGGGTTGGAGGGGTGCAGGTTTCACAGACATCCACAGCACTTTGCTGCACCCAGCCATGTCCTGCTCCTGGGGCAGAGCTGCTTGGTTGGTTTGGGAAAGCTGGCTGCTGCTCCCTTGTGTGCTAATGGGGCTCTGGGCTCATCAGTGTCAAGTACCTGAGGCCACAGATCCGATGTCACGCTGGGGAGAGAGCGAGGTGGGCGAGGAAGAGGTTGAGTACCAGCTGCTAAGCAAGAAAGCAAGTGGAAAACTATGACCTATAGGAAACTATGTGAGGCACGTCTGGTCTCTGAAGACTACAGATGAGCTGGTGATACCAACATTGGAAACAGATGCTAAACTGATTGGAAATGATTTTGGCAGAAAGCCATAGCTGGAGCAGGAGCACTGGTATAGACAAATTGAGGCAAAATGCATTTCGAAGTCTCAGATCTGTTTGATTTTGGGAAAACAGTGAGCTGTTCTCTCTTTGGCATTGCTGTAGGGCTTTGCACAGGCCACACACCAGTGCCTCTGGCTGAAAGTAGTGAGGTACAGGCAGAGTAAGCAGCCAAATGCTGCTGGTTGGCACCAGCACCCACTGGGGAAGCAGCATCTTTGAAGCTCCTCGGCTGACAGCTCTGGAAGGATAGGAGTATGCCCAATTTCAGCTCCTCCTGCTGCAGGCAGAACTCCTGCACTCATGGTGACACCTCCCTGGAGTCGTGGGTAAACAATGAAAGACCCTGGAGAAATTTCACCAGACCTTGCAAGCCAGGACACCGGCAAAGAAATACAGGCTGGTGAAAGGTGAAGGCTAGGGAAATGCCAGAACATAAAAAAGCTGGAAAAACCTTTTCCCTTAATACCTGAAGTTGGGGGTTGAACCTGTAGGGCCATCAGTGCAGCTTCTCTGAGAACCATCCACTCACAGGGGCAGGGCAGGGAAGCTGGAAGCTTTCTAAGGCTGATTTTTTTTTTGGCAACACACAAGAAACAAATCTAAAACTAGACACAGGAGGAGTGGAATAAATACCTGTTCATTAAGAAATATATTTGGGTCAATGTATTGAAATATTAGGAAAAAACACATGGTGACATCTTAGACAAAAGCACCAAAATGGACAGACACTTAGCTTGGTTGCACAAATGTCTGGAAATGTCTGGTGTACTGCAGCGTCTCCTGTAATTCCTCTTCTCAGTCTTTATACTTGTGCTTGGTTCTTACTCTACCAGTTCTCAAATGATAAAGCTTTTCTCCTCATGGCTAAAATTCAGGGAACAACTTTGCATAAACATATTAAACTGATATTTAAAACCTCCAGGTTTTGCTGTAGTGCTGAATTATGGTCCCATATTGTGCATTCCAATAGCTTTTTATTTCCTAGAGGTCAGCAAAACTGCCTGCCAGCCCCATGCTGCTTGCAGAGGAGGCAGGGTTTCCAGCTGGGCTAAAAGAAAACCAGCCCACTGAAGGTTGCACTCTGACTCATTGAATTGGTCATAGCTTTGGTGCTGTGAGCTTGCACTGTCTTCTCCCTCTCAAAATCAGAAAACATAGTTTTTATCCATCCAGATGAACCCTAAGGAAAAAGAATATTTAAGGATATTTTGGCTATTACAGAATCTAATGTGTCCTCTTTGACCTTCCCATTTTAACAGCAGCACCTGTGTGTTCCTACAAACACTACATGCTCAGCACACCAATTTCATATTTTGAACCACGGATCTAGATTCCTGCAGGGACAGGAATTTAGCAGCCAGTATCACATCCCCTGACCTTTACTAACAAATATGGCAAACTGTCAAAGCTGGAGCTCTTTCCACAGTTCATCTGGGATCCTGTCATGGCAACGGATTCGCTTTTCTAATAAGCAGAAGTTGCAGTGAAGTGACACTTGACTGGGAGGTATCTTTTTGTGCATGGGATTTCTACCAGAACATGTCTGTGCAGTGCTGCTGGTCTGTGTTTGGCTGTTCAGGAGAACAAGGTAGTTTGCAGAGGGGACTGACGACTCATGCTCAGTCCTCGCTGAAACAAACTCCTGGCCTTTGCAAGGATGATGCTCTGGGGCCGACTGCAATTAGGATTCAGAACCTCCTGTATCCCATGGGAGACAGCAGCTCTGGCTGAGCAGTGCTGCTGCAACAGAATGCGTGAACCCCATCCCACCCCTGCCATAGGGCTGGTTAGGCACAGGCAAGCGCTCTTCTGCAGCTGAGAAAACACCTCTGCCATGGCCCAGCTCTCTGCTTGGTTGCTGCCATTTAACAGAGGGACTTGTCCTTGCTAGAGACACACAACTAGGTATCACAGATCTGCTGTCAGGCCCCTGCTGTCTTCAGATGGAAAAAGAAAAGGGAGAGGAAAGAGGTACGTTCCACTCACACCAAGGAGCACCAGTCCTTATCTGCATCTCAAGATGACCACACAGGAGTTTCTGAAGTCTTTGAAATCTCTATGAAAGAGGCTCAAGTGCAAGGACAACTAACACATATAATTTGAAAATACAAATTCCTCTCACACTGCCCAGCTGGGTTTTGTAACTACAATCTTCACACATTTACACTGGCCAAGGACCCACAACCATGTGCCAGACACAGCTTTTATTCTCGCAGTCCAAACAGGCTTCATGTGTGCTAACATTCTTCATACAAAGATACATACAGGCAGTTTCTGTCAACCAGAAACATATTGGTTCTGACTGTTCACACAGTACCCATAACAAATGGAGTCCTGAAGAGCACTTTAGGCCCTATACTGCAATAAAAGAAACAAAATCCATGCAAGGAGAAAACGAGATTTAAAAGCATGCTTATTTAAAATAAGTTTATTATAATGAAATAATATAAAAGTCTGTCAAAGTCTTAACAATGCTCCAAATGAAGAGACAGATACTGCATGATTTGAGAGATGATGCAGACCGGAAACTTCAGAGTATTTCAGACTGAAATACGATTTTACGACAGCACAATTTGTGCAAAGCTTACACTGAGAGAGGTGACCTGGGGGGCGAGAACAAGCCCTTAGAATTCAGTAAATTTAAAGTGTGAGGCAATATACCTTCTCTTTGTCTTTAAATGCATTTCAGTATGTATCTATTTTAGTATGCAAAGTAAGGCTTACATTAAGCTTAGCTTGACATTGACAAAAATGTATGCCCAAAACTGGCTTGAGAAAAAGAAAATAGGAAACCATAAAAGCAAGCTGCCTTGGTTTTCTGTTTAATTATTGTATTCTGGAATGCAATTCATTTAGTTTCAAGTAGACATAAATCTCAAACTTTCAACATGGCTTTAAATAAAGGAATCAATAACTTTTCGACCCCTTGAATGCTGAAATGCAAAAGAAAGTTGGCATACTTAGTGTTAAGCAGAAATAAGGAAATGAAAACAAGGAAGTTTCATATTAAAAATCCAGTTTTAGCTCATCTGAAGTATGTGAGGGAGAAATCTTACACCAAGAAAGGGATATTAAAAATGATGGTCAAAAACCACATTTTAAAGAACTGCATGCCAGTGGGATGGTGCACGTGTATGTAAGTGAAGCATATGCCTATGTCATAACTTCAAAGCAAGTGCTTAAATCCTTGTGTCAACTGTGAGCAGGATCAGCCATGGCCTGGGTTTGCTCAGAGCCTGTAAGTGCACCATGACACCCCTCCTGCACGAGGGAGGTTTTATATTGCTTAGAGCAAGCAGAAATTTGCAGGGTTTGTTCACCAGGGGGCTACAGAAAGTAGGAACAAGGCATGAATTCAGTTATTTCCACACTGCTTTTTTGTTTTGTTTTGTTATCTGTGCTATGCAGGCAAGAGAAGAGAAATAAGTTAACTAAAACAACAAAACAAAAATCCCTTGTGCTTTCATTTCTGCAAGGCAGAACACTCAAGTCTGAAATGTCCCAATTTACGCTGCCTGCCAAAGAATTCATTTCTGAATATCCAAGTTTGTATTTGCATACCTTACAACACATCCTGCTTTGTTCTGACAGCAACAGCTTTGATAGCAAAGCAGATGACAATGGATAGAAAGGAAGGACCAGGTGGGGAAAAAGGTCAAGACAGACAGATAGAAACACGCTAATGATCTTTCCTGGTGTCTGAAAGGCAGTTTAGGCTTCCCTAAAGGTTTTCACAAAAGCTGGAGCGACAATGGTTAAAAGGTCCAGCATATGGACAAATGTAGCAATTTTTTCTATAATGGCCCACATCCCTCCTTTGCCAAAGCAGGCTGCAAACACCTGGGGCAGATTTTAGGCATACTTTTTATATGTCCAACCAACCAAGCAACACTTTTCAACTTAGGAAAGATTTTAAAAGCAAACAGCTGTAACTTAAATCCTGATGACACTTTACAAAAAGCTTGTAAGTGAAGGTACATGGCCCTTAACTTTAAATACATCTGTTAAAGGGAGATCCACAGCACAACAGTGTCAAGACAGGATGTTTCAATGACTCGTTATGTTTACACTAAAGCACTTGAGTATGCAGTTCATATTCTACAATTGTAATGTCACAGAACTCCAACATGGAACTGAGTATGGTGTCTTTAAATAACAGAGGGGACTCCAGAACACAGCTTGATTAAAAAAATACAAACCTCAAAATAAATAAAATAAAGTGTCCGATTGCTAAGCAGAAATTGACTGAAATTGAGAGCTCTGCTCTAATGTCAATGACATTATATAACAAAGATGTGATCATGATCTCTATTCAAATATGCTGACTGCAATTATTCAGTACTAGACAGCATTTCTATCAGATTGCTTTGGGATTTACCATGTCTCAGCAAGGATGCACACTGTATGGACACTGCCTGTCTCATATGCTGTATCAGAGGTCTATGCTCAGCTATACTAACTTCACAAAATACAGTCTTACTCCCCAACCTAGGGTAAAGGCTGTGGTTACTCTTATTTCACCTTGGGTAAATAAAATCCCTGAGAATATGCAACTGTTAGACATTGAAGGAAACAGCCAAAAGCATTTCTAAAGGAAAGGGATGCAAAACTTCAGACTACCACAATGTAAGAAACCAAAGCAGTTTATGTGAAGAATACAGAGCCAGGGTGCTGTTATCTGAGAGTCATGTGGATCTCTATCAGTGTGCAGGTCAGTTGTTCATAAACATCAGCCATTTTAAAAAACACTACAAAGAAAACAACCCTAACTAACTAAGAAACCAAATAAATGAAACAGAAAACAATGACCTTCTCTCCAATTCTAAATTTGAGGGCCAAAAGTTAGTTGCTTGTTCTCTACAATTATTCTAATGAAATGCCAGCCTCTCTGCTTGCCAAACTGACACCACAGAAAAAGACAGTGAGTTCTCTACCAGTGCATTTGCTTCCACTTGGTCATCTGGTCTACTATGTCCTGAGAGGTGTAACTTGGGAGTTCAGCTCTGCAACATGCCACATGGGCTTCTTTCTCAGTGGTGGTTTGACTGCAAAGATAGCATTCAGAAGTCTTAGAAGTGCTCAACGCCCTGCAAGAGCAGTGCATGGTGAAGTGCAAGTTTTGAAGGCAAGGAGACCTTGCTCTATTCCTTCTCTGCAAGGCCCCTGTTTAACAACAAGAACAGAGGCCTCCTGAAGCCACGGTCTCCTAGAAATGTTCTCAAGCACCAATTCCAGAGTTCAGAAAAAAACAACTTTAGACAGAAGAGCAAGATGAGAAAGCCTGCTCTGAGGCAGTATGCCATGCTGATTAGAGAATATGTAATATGGAACACCTTCCCTGCTTGTTGGGTGACAGAAGAATGGTAAAAGTTAGTGACTGGAGCTGGTGGTCCAATGAAGCTCTTCTTTACCTACAAAATAAAGTCTCCTGACTTTTTGAAACAAATTTTGCATCTGATGCACACCCAACAAACTAGTGGTTCTCCTTCTAGTTAAAAAAAAAACCAAACAAAACAGAACCCCCCCAAAACCTCCAAATATTCCAAGCTGAATATGTTTTCCTACCACTGGAAAAACTTAGAGCAAAAAGGAGTTAAATTTTTTTTGTGATTTGACAGTTAATTTCTAGAGAAGAGGGATCCCCTCCTGGTCTTCCTATGACCTAGTTGATATTTTGTGGAAATGTGGTCTCCATTATCTTTCCAGATCATTCAGCTAAAAATTGTTACAGTGAAGTTTCCTACAGAACAGCTGAAAACTGTGAGGAAACCACACAGGGTCGAAAGTTGGTTGTTCTCCTACAGGGGTGGTTTCTTTGGATTCATGCTTAGAAGCAGCAGAAAACCGAATCCCAAAGGCTCTCAGCTTCATTTTTAGCACTGTGAGTAGTGAAATAATTGAATAGAGCTTTGGTCAAAAGTTTTGACTTTGTACTCACACATATACTACTTAATTTAAGAAAATCCACAAAACTAAAACCTGATTCTTTCTGATCCCTCTTGAATACCTAGGAACTACAGATAGGTATGACTGAAGAGTAGATGACAGAGCAAGAAGTCACACGATTCAAAGAGTCTCTTGGGAATCTGGAGAGGTCCCAGCTGACTGGAAGCTGGCAAGCATTGTCCTGATTTTCAAGAAGGGGAAGGAGAAGGACCCTGGAAATTACAGGCCTGTCAGTCTCACTTCAGTGCCAGGTAAAATCATGGAAAGGGTTATTCTGGGAGGTATTGAAAAACACCCAAAAGACAATGCAGTCATTGGTCACAGCCAGCACAGCTTCATGAGAGGGAAGTCCTGCTTGTCGAAACTGATATTCCTTCTCTGACAGGGTAATCCACTCAGTTGATCTAGGAAAGCCAGCTGATGTAGTCTTTTTGGACACCAGCAAAGCTTTCAGCATTGTCTCTCACAAGATGTCCAGCACACAGCTCAATAACCATGTTACACAATCAGTGAGCAACTGGCTCACTGGCTGGGCACAAAGGGATTGTAGTGACTCACCAGGCTGGTGCCCTGAAACCAGTAGAGTTCCACATGGCTCCATCCTTGGCCCTGTGCTTTTCAACATCTTCATAAATGACTTGGACACAGGACTGGAAGGGATGCTAAGTAAGTCTGCCAACAATACCAAATTGGGAGGAGCTAAACCAGGATTCCCTTGAGGGCAGGGAGGCCCTGCAGAGAGACCCTGACAAATTAGAGATGGGCAATCACCATGAAGTTTAGCAAAGCCAAGTGCCAGATTCTGCACCTGGGACAGGACAGTCCTGGTTGTGTGCACAGACAGGAATGAGATGCTGGAGAGAAGCATTGCAGAGAGCTCAGGGGTTCCTGATTGATGGCAAGGTGAATCTGAGTCAGCAGTACCCTGGCAGCCAGGAGGGCCAACCCTGTCCGGGGGGGAAGGCACAGCATTGCCACCTGGGCAAGGGAGGGGATTGTCCTGCTCTGCTCTACACTGGGGCACTCACCTCGAGTGCTGGGGACAGTTTTGGGCAGCATAACACAAAAAAGACATTAAACTATTAAAGAGTGTCCAAAGGAGGGCCATGAGGATGGTGAAGGGTGTGCAGGGGAAGCCTTATGAGGAGGTCACTTGGTCTCTTCAGGCTGGAGAAGAGACTGAGGGGAGACCTCATTATGGTCTTCAATACCCTCACAAGGGGAAGCAGAGGAGCAGATTCTGATCTCTTCACTCTCATGACCAGTGACAGGACTCAAGGGAATTACACAAAGCCGAGCCAGGGGAGGTTTAGGTTGGATACCAGGTAAAAATTTTTCACCCAGAGGGTGACTGGACACTGGAACAGGCTCCCCAGGGAAATGGTCACAGCACCAAGCCCGTCTGAGTTCAAGAAGCTTTTGGACGATGCTCTCAGGCACACGGTGGGTGGGATTCCTGAGGTGTCCAGTGCAGAGCCAGGAGTTAGGCTTGATGATTCTGATCCCTTGGGTCTCTTCCAACACAGCATATTCTATGACGATATGAATGTCTAATTAGAGTCCTGGTGTCTTTCTTTACACAGTTAGTTTGATGTTGGCCTTTTCTTCAAGTATCATATGCTTTTCTTAAAGCTCACAATGCTAGGCTCTTCAGAAAGGATCAAGTATTCAGTGTGCAGAGGCTCCTGTCACAGAGCAATGCAGGGCAGCAGGTCTGCAGTACATTCATTTTACTAACAACACTGGTTTTAGCCTAGCAAAAGCCAGCACTACTTGGTGAGTATGGCAATACTGCCTTCTGTATTGATGAAAATCTAGTAATTCTAAGTATCTTACTAGCACAGTCTTCTCCCCTCCTGCACATGAGTTAAACTCAGCTCTTTGTACAAAGCCATCTGAAGCCCTAGGTCAACACAGAGAGACCTGCTTATGCCTTGAATTGGAGTCAGTAGTCCACAGACAGCCTTCTAGTTGGTCATCAACACAACTAGAAATTTTGTCCCTAACCATATCACTAGCTAAAAGGCCTTCTTCATTATTTTTAATAGCAGCAATGCTAAGGAACACATTGTTATCTGTACCAGCAAAATGCGAAAAAGGGGAAATCTTTCTTCATTTTTAGTCACTTCTAAATAATTTCAAAATTCAAGATTTGTAGTTGGTCCCATGTTTAATAGTCCCATCACAAACTTTAGCTTCCCCTATACTTTGCTCATTTCATGTCCACTTCCATGAACTTTCTGCCCATAACGACAGTCTAGGAAGGACTTTAATGATATCTGCTTTTCAAACTGCTAACTGTACACAACTTAAAAGCAAGTATTACAGTTTTGCATGAATTTGATTCAAGAAACCCCTAAAACACAAAAACCCTCCTAAACCATAATAAGTCAGGATGATGGATGTGATCTTCAAATGCTTGTGTAAAGTACTGTTGAAATTAGCTGGGCTGAGTCTGTGCCAGCAGATTTGTGGTCCACTAGCAGGAGCTGGCAGGGAAGCCATAGCATGTACTGGGAGCTGGTCAGGGAACACAACATCCTGTTTCAAATGCTAGACCTTGGGGCCACTCAGACCACCAGCCACATACACTTGTGGTGAAGATCTCTAAAATATTCGGATTAAAATGTTTATTAAATTTAATAAATATTTATGTCATGCAAATATATTATTTGCATTAAGGAGCTTCAACCCAAATTGAGGGACAAACTCACTGCATTATAAGCTGGTGTTTAGTTGTCCTTCTCTTCTGCTACCAAGGTAACAATAACTCTCACTATCCTCCTAAACCATGGCAGGGAGAGTCAGAGGCAGCAGCACCTGCCTGGGTGCCACGTTGGTAACCCAAAAGCTCTGCTGCATGAGCAGGTCTCTCCTCAGGTACAGCAGCAAAGGCCAAATTCTGCTCTGTTACTTTCATGAGGTGAAGAGAAGAGGAGGTACACAGGCAAAAGAGAAACAGTCAAAAACATTCATCACACAGTTATGATCCAAAGAGAGACAGTACCTCTGCATTTAAATGCAACACAAGCGTAATGAAAAGATAAAAATCACACATACCCTTCCCCCAAAACACTCAACACCCTTCCCACCTGAAAAGATACAATGAACAGAAACAATGTCCCAAAACCAAAATGGAAGAAATCTTTGTTAACAGACACAGTCCCTGAATTTTTAAGATGTGGCCTTGCTGTAGTCATACCACCTCATCTGACTCCAAACCATGTACTTCATAGAGAGTGTCCAAGATATTTAGCTGCTTTTCCATGGCTGGTAAGTAAATGTTGAGGTCCCTCTGCATTCCTTTGTAAAATGTTTCTTCCTGAGGATCACACTCATCTACAGACAGAGCTGCCACAAAATCTTCATACGTTGGAGCTGCCCTTAAAGCTAACTGGGAGAGGAAACAAAGCTTTTAGATTTGCAACACAGAATGGGAAAAGAAATACAACTAAAGCCAGGAAAAGTTTCTAAGACTTCCCTCTTTGTACTTAGACGGCATAGCTTCAATTTAATCACGTGTACATGCGTATATTGAGAATTTTTACTAGAAGGGAGGCTAACTTTTTAAAATACTTATTTTTTATTATTTTTGTGTAGCTTAAGATATCTTCAGAGATGCCTGACTTTTAGAAAGTGTCTGTGTATCACATTTTGTATAAATAAATTGAGCACATCAGAAATTAATTAAATACAAACTCCAAATAAAGTAGAGTTTGTATGGGGAGGTCCCAACCCAGGTTACACACCATCACCAAATTCTCAACACGCTCTTTAGAAAGCTCTCTCCAACAATTCTGCTTCTCTCAAAGTCATGATGGCCTGGATGAAGTTTTCCTTTTTCCTTTTGTAACTTCAGTGATAATCTTCCAGTGACAGACACAAGGGGGAGCTGCCAGACTGGACAAAAAATTTCCTCTAGCCAATATATTCTACTTCAACTTCCCGCACACACTGTGCTAACCCTGCCTGAGTGCTCATCACATTCAAAGAGAGATCAATCTTAAAAAAAGCAACCTCAAATCCTCTTTTCTTCATTTAATAGTCCTGCGAGACTGTGCTCAAAAGCACATAATTAGAAGACTGTGCATGCAAGTGCAATCTCTCTGTTTCATCTCTAGAAAGCAGGCTCTACCCTGAAAGTCCAGTACTAAACATAGTGAAAACCACAACTTCCACTTTGAAAATAAGGTCTGGCAAAGGAATCTATTAATTTTAATACTTAGAATTTTAACACAGTTTATTAATTACACACAACATAAGATCACATGAACAAGACCCCCAGCTCAATCAGCAGCCAAGATAAATACTTACCGCAAAGACCCCACGCACAACCCAACCATGGTGCTGCCGTAATGTCTTTCCATAAGCATTGTCTTAAAAAAAAAAAAAAAAAAAATCAAGAGATAGATGTATGGCAGTTTTATGTTTGCATCACAAAGAGAACTCAGAGTTTAGGAATGACTATTCAAGGATATGTTCTTGCCACTCATCATAAATAATGGCTGTTTCTGAGTACCGAAGTAATGACTGAAAAGAGATGACAGATTTGGGATTTCTGCACTGGGGTCTCAGCTCCACTGTCAAATCTCCTTCAACTCATCCACAGCAAGTAAGTGTTCTAACAGACAGGAAAGCTAATGTAAAACCTAAGAAAATACTGTATGGAGTGAAACTCCAACAGTAAACCAAAGCTGCAGTGGTGGTACAGATAAAGAAGAGCTTCTCAGGGGAAGAAAGGAAATGAAAAAGTAGAAAAAACCAGCAGCATGACTCTGCTGCAGACATAGGGCAATTCAAGGAGTAGTTCAGACTCAGAAGGTCAAATAAATGCCTAAACACTTTCCATAGTGTTTAACACTGATATCTGGTAGCAATAGATTTACGGCCTCACTTCCAAGAGCCGCTACATACTTCAGTGTAGTAGTTCTTTTTACTAATCTTCTAAGGCAAATGCTTCGCTGTGTAAAAGAAGATAAAATAAAAAGCTTTAAAACAAGCTGTTTCAAAGTTGGTTTAAAGGATTATTACAACATTATACTGCATGCATAGAGAGGGTCTTGCCCAGGAGTAACCAAGTCAAGTCTAAGGGGAAGTTGTATTTTGTTTTGTACTTGTTGTGGCCACTAGCCTGATAAAGAAAGTGTCAGAAATTGTGTACTTGGAAAAAATCCTTCTTTTTTACCACCTCTCTTCTAATTGATGCAGGCAATTCACTGCCATATTGGCAAAGAGGTGATTTCAAAGAATGATGGCCAATCACACAAGGAATTAGAAAACTAACAAAACAGCAATTATACATTTGGGAGCGCTCCCATTGCAAACCAATAGAAGAAATTTGAATGAGTCAAAGCACTTGTTTCCCTAAGGTATAACTATCTCCGCTGCCAAAAGTATGCCAATTAAAGGAATCTTTATTTGCTAATGAATCAACATTTACCAGTTATCTAGAAACCCATCTCAAGGCAGCCATTTAAAAAAAAATGCAGTTTTCAAAAATGTTATGTCTTAGAGATCACTTGCCTCATCAGTCACTGAAGAAAAGAAGACACAGGTTCTAAACAAAGAGGAAAGCAGCCAAGTATGTAAATTTAGAAGCACATGAAGAATGAAGCAATTGGCACTTACTCAGAGCTGTTTGGATATTCTTTTCCCCATTCTTCACTTCGGTCAAAAACCCTTTCAAGAACTTCAAACCTCTGCCAGGATGAACCCACGGAATAAAAAGAAACAATGTTTATATGAAAGTAACCCAAAGTACAACAAAGCCCCCAAAGTTGCAATACAACTCCACCGTGCACTAAACCTCAGAATTACGGAGCCAATGTTAATCTGAACAAAGTTGCACCCACCTCCTCCAGCCTCTCCCCCAGTCCAAGGGAAAAACACTTCGCTACATATTTCTGCTGCAGCTTTATATCATCTGCTTTATGCCCTAGCTGAGTCAGATCAGTCATTCACTGTAACTTCACTTTTACGGGAAAAAAGTTTGCCTGCAATGGTTTTTTTTTCAGGCCTTTTGACAAAATTGCAGTGATACAACCACAGACAGCACATTAATCTTGAAGCCACCAGTTTGGATGGATGGAGCCTGTGGGAAGTAACCAGCCAGCTCCATGTAGATAAGCCTGCACTGGTGAAAGGCCCCTCATTGCACCAGCAGTTCACAGTGAAGGCAGATAGAAGGCCATTACCTTTTCAGCCACAGGAGAGCCTCTGTAGCAGAGTTTCTTACTTGTGCTACACCTGTGTTCACTTCATGAAGCACAATCTTCTGAAGGGTATCAAACTCCTCTTTATTGGTTATAAATTTCTGGTTTATTTTCTGGAAAGAATATAATAGGCAAAGCTTTAGGCCTTTTAGGACCCAACAGGGGTCTACAAATACCACCTGTTTACCAGGACTCTTCCCTGCTAAGACATTACAGATTCCCAAGGATGTCACACACTTCCCATGTCACGGCTGCTCTGCCACGCTGGGCATGCCATCCCAGGGAACATGCCAGACACATCTAGCTAACAGAACCAAAATAAAGCATCTCAGTCAAAAATTTACATGGGACCTACCATTTCTGTCCAACAAAATGCTTGAGGATCCCATGACATCCTCCTCATTGGAGGAAAGGAATTAATTCAAACTGCTCTTCAAGCAAAGTCCCATTTGCCCAGAGCTTCAATGACAAGCAAAATTTATCTTCTGACCCTTGCAAACTCTCAAAATTACACTTAGCAGTGCTCAGCATGCCTATGGTTTCAATCCATTCCCAAGTCTCTATACACAATTCCTCACACAAACAAAAGAGACAATATATAAGGGGCAGACAGAGATTTTTCTTCCACATTAAAGGAGTAGCTGTCTATCACTTGACAATAAATATTCTATGTTTTAGGTTTTTAAATAGCACTCTTTTCTCTTGCTATTTTCAGCGTCCAGTGGCTACCTTCTATAAGAAAAGCAATCAAACAAATCTGATTGTATAC
This sequence comes from Acrocephalus scirpaceus scirpaceus, assembly GCA_910950805.1. Lineage (NCBI taxonomy): Eukaryota > Metazoa > Chordata > Aves > Passeriformes > Sylviidae > Acrocephalus > Acrocephalus scirpaceus. The sequence continues at coordinate 118,430,927 of OU383773.1, forward strand.
AATATTCCTTAGCATACACCCAGAAGATATGTTTTGCTTTTATTATTTTTTTTCTTGAAAGAAAAATGCAACTAAAAATCTTGTTATGAGCACATTTTGTCTCATAACCAGTTCAAAGGTTCTTGAAGGTTCTTCAGAAGGTACTTGAAGCTGGAAGACCTTCCAGAACAAGAACCGAGCCTGTATGGTCTGCCCCAGTCTGCTGAGAAACTTCTTAAAGCATTAACTTCCTCCTTCTTGAGTGAAAGGGGTTTCTCCCCCACCCCCTCTATTTGTTTTACAGGCTAAAGTCAACATTGGTAACATCGCATCATGACTTATAACCTATACAGCTCAGAATCAAAGTCATATTCATTAGGTGTAACAGATGTTTTATTTGGCAGTCAATCAAATATTTTATAAGTTTGAACACAACTGGATTTATTAAACACAGCATGTGCTGTCAGAACAGAATTAGGGGCACTTCAGTGCATTAATCTGACAGATGGTAACACTATCAAATATTAAATAACCTTTCAGTATTGACTCCTACCACAAAGATTCTTGAGCACTAGTGTCTAAAGTAGATATTTTGTTTAAAAAACTAAAATCAGTGCTAGAAATAAGTTGTTACCTTGATGTTGCCTACAAAATCCATTTTAACTGGAGCAAAAACAGTTGGTCCCAGCTTGTCTAGGAAAAAAAAAATAAAAGCCATATTTTAAAACTGTGTCTTTTTCCAGTTCTCATGTTTTAGTAAGAAATAATTTCATTTACTCATTTAACAATCCTTCTAAATGGCAGGAAAATACCAAATGAACGGCAAACTGGTATTTTTCTCTGGTATAAAACCAACCCATCCCAGTTGCTTCAAGTGTTAAAATACTCTGACCTACAGCTCAAAGTCTTCAAAAGGCTGCATGCTCACAGAGCCACCACATCCACCAGATGCAGGGGTCAAGCCAGTGGGGGGGCTGTGCTAGGTGAAGATCAAAGTCATTGGAAAAATCAAATAGAGAGTACAGCTGAAGGTGTGCTGCCAGGTGTACTAGACTGTAAGGCATCTATGCTGCTTTTTTGAGGGGGAGAAATTGCTGTTCCATATAGACACCTAGATTACCAAACAGCTTATATGTGGGTCCCATCTAAATGAGAGTGGATCCTCTTTAAAGAAAGGGGTAAGAAACATGTTCTGGTACCAGTCAAACTGATTCTGCTGATACTGGTTCTACTATATTACTTTAGTGAACAAACAAATTTTCCAACCCAACTGCTAGCAGCAGTCAGTAGGAGTCAGAAGAAAAGAAGCTGCTTACCCAGAACAGGCACAATTGCATAACACGACTCCAGGAACTCCTCTGTTGGTATGCCCTCCTCCTCCCGAAGCTCAATATCACTGAACCTGGTGTCCCCGACAAGCAGAAAATATTGTTACCTTAACAATACTTTTTATATAGCTTCCACAGGCAAAAATAGATTTCCTGTCCAAGTCATTTGCATAGAGTTCCAATTTATAGACAGGAAACCACCAACATGATTTTTGTTTTACTATGTTAAAGTAACTGACTGCAGAGAACACACATTGGGTGGTATACAAGCAAGGCCTGCAATTACAAACAAGGAAAAACCTCCCACTTCACTCTGTAAAGCTAATTTTACAAGAGATATCTTCTTCCAATTACTGTGCTGTAGGCAGTCTTGTTAAATAATCTCAGTAAATAGACCTCTACAGTCAGAAAAGTCTTGAAAATAAGTCAATTAAAGGCTTAACATTAAGTTGCAATAATCCTACCTATTGCTCATGACACTGAAGAAGGTAGGAGAATCATTTTCATTTCTTTCTTCCTCACACAGAGTCAATCCACTTAAAGGATTTGTTTCCAACTGCAGCAACTCGTGGCCACCACAGCTTTCTACAGCTTGCAGCTTGTCCTCTCCATCATCTTTAATGCCTAACATTAGAAAAATGTTAATAAAATGACTAATGCCTAACAAAGAAAAACAAAAAAAAGAGAACAGTTGCATGCACATATTGTTGTTCCTTTTTATCAATATGCCTTTCTATTTGAAGGAAGGCACTTGGATATCTGGATAATGCAAGTTTAAAAGCATCCCTGCCAGCACCACTACTCTCATTGCAGGTCTGGTAGGTGCTCAGACCACATTTCAATCAGTCATCCCCCATTTCTTTTAATCAGACAGACCAAGCACCAGGCTGCAGTACAGGTGAGCCCACACAACCTCAGCAAGGACAGTCTTATGAGAAGCAAGAACACTGAAGAAGCAATTTGGTGCAGTAGGGGGCTGACTCATCTCCTTGAAAGGAAGACTACTTCTCACATGGTTGTAACTTTCCCAGTATTGTTGAAGTGCCACAGTGCATTTTCAAAAGCAAAAGCATAATAGCAACATATTTACTCCTTCTGATAGTTAAGCAAACTGGCTGCTTACATGGACACTTGTACGATATCAAAGGCTGCTATGTTCTCCCTGATTTCTATAAATATCTTTAAAGTTTCCCAGAAAAAGATCCAGGTACATCTTCCCCACTGTGGTCTATTTTATTTCTTCTTTGGGGCCAAGTACATCTGTTTCACATACAGCACAAGGAAGATAAAGGAAAGACAAAATCTTTCATATACATCCCATACATGGTAAGACCTTCTGACCTCATGGAGAACTTCAGAGAACAAGTAAAGAAGCAAAAATAATTCACAGCATCTGCATCATATAAGCTATAGCTACAGCACACCTTGCTGCCAGACTGTCAAACTAGCATGCAGGATTTCCCAGGGAACCTGTCTTTCCAGGAAAGGGATACTTTCAAGTGTCAGTGAGGATTAGAGAGAGACCTGAAATGGAACTGAGCTTCAAGTTTCAAGGAACTCTCTTCCTCCAACTGACAACTGAAAGCAGGCTTTACAGCAGTCCCTATCAGTTGCAGAACCACTGAACAAACCTGGTGCTAGGTGAAAAGAAAACCCCTCATACCCAGACCAGCCATTCTCCTCAAGGCAGAGTAAAAATGGCCTCAGATATCACTGTCATTCACAAGTGAAGTATCTCTGCCAAGGAATGACAGATTTGAGTGATGCCACTGATCTGTCCTTCACCAAGCCACACAGGCTGGGGAGTAGAGAAATAGCTCAAGTCTGCAGTGACTCTGCAGGAGTGCTATGCAAAAACCCTGGGTCCTCTGAAATTTCAAACTCAAACACTGTAAGCCCTAAATGACAGAGAAATTTGCTATGGGAGTTAAGTGCTCAAGCACTTTTAAAGACTAACTGCTTTTAAAAAAGGGGAGAGGGAAGGAAATGTATCTGAGACAGGGCAGAGCTCTTGGGGTCAGAGGGAGCACCCAGCTACAGCCGTCAGGAAGACAAAGCCCACGGGCTGGCTGGGTCAGCCCACCCTCTATGGATGGCCCCGCACATCCTAACTCCACCCCATACTGACAGCAAAACTCTGCAGCTCAAATGTGTGTACCCAACAGCGGGTAGCCTTTTCTCTTTTGTGCACAGGAACCAGAGTAGCTAAACAACACCAACAACTTGAATTAGTTTGATGTCCTTGCTTTAGTGCTGTTTTATTGATATTATGCTAAATGGTGTCATGCGTGTGTTATTCTGCAGGGACTTGCCACATTACATAGTACCAACTCCAAAAATGGTAAAAACTCCAAAGAGAACCTATAAGGGCAAAATCACTAACATCATTAACTTGGACCTAAAAACTTCTGCTGACTCACTGACTGCATATTTATGTTTTGGAATAACAGCCAGGCAGAGAAAGCCACTGTTCAAGAACAGTACAGTCCATTCAACAGGATGTGCAAAAATCATGTTACATGAACAGTTACCCAAATTAAGTTCAGCAGGCCTTAACAATTGGAAGGAATTTTATACTGAATGAGTTCAACAGCATTTCACTGAAGTCACACACAAATCCAAGTTTGATGCTATTGCTAAGATAAAGGAAGAAATAAGATGCTTTCTAGGATACTCTTAGTTGCAAAAAAGGGTTAATTTTCTGTAAACATTTGTCAGAACAATCAAGATTTACTAAAAGTTCAAGCCCTCAGACAGGCACACAAAGCTTCCATGGCCCCTTCTGACACTGCAGCCCTAGATACTAGCAGGGAATAATGTGTCTGCCCACAGTGCAGCGAGAGCCCAAGCTCTGCCAGGCTGTTTTGTTACACACGTCAGTCTGCACCTGGAGGGCCTCAACTTGTCCAAAAACAAATTTTTGATTTCTTTCTCCATTCAGTCCCAAGTTAGCCATCAACAAAGGCAGCAGGAGCTATGCTGAGAAAACTTGTAAGGGGCAGTATCAGACTACAAGACTGATATTCCTTCTCCTGGCAGTCAGGGATCAGCAGTCTCATGAGGAGCCTACACCTTCCTTAATTTACACCTCTAGAATAATCATCTTGGACAAAAGACTGTGCATACACTTACCCACCAAATCCTTTGCTACATGATCTTCAACATAAACATCACTGGTCGCCTCATTCGTTTCCAAGTTTAAACTTTCCATACTTTCAATAACTGCTTGTTCTTGATGGTTAATTTCTGCTTTTACACAGCCATTTTCACAGGGGTTCAATTCCACCTGCCTGAAGAAAGGGAAAGAGTAATACTTAGATACTTATTAGCAATACTTAATAAAGTATTGCTTGGTAAGCTTCTTCCTGTGAACACACAAATAACAAGAGAAAAATAGTTGACAGAAGTTACAGGCTGTCACAGGCTGCTCTGAGCAAAGAACTTGCCTAAAATAATAACAAGAATGAGGCAGCTTTTTGCAGCAAAGAGGATTAAAGACTCAACCTCAGCTTGCAGAGTTCAAGTATATTTACAATGATCTTTATTAAAAAGGTACATAATCAAAAAAATATGATTACAGAAAAGAACATTGCAGGCACTGCAATTGTACCTTCTAGAATATCCCCTGATTAGTACTTTAAAATATATATCCTTGCCACCTACACCAGGAATCAGTCTGCTCACCATCAATGATTTTTATGAGCTTATGGAGTGGAATCTAAAATGTAGGAAGGGGCACTGAAGTGAGAGAGAGCTGGCTGGTGATTGAGCAGTAAGACACCAAGAGGACTGCAGAGAAAAATGAAAGGAAAAGGGCTGATACAGAAGAGACATGAAGTGGGATGAGCCAGATCCCTTTTGTTTCACCTGCTTCCACGTAGGCAGCTCAGAGCGATACAATTCTGCCTGCATCCAGTAAGAGTAGAGTACCAATAAGGAAAGAACAGCCAAACACAGATTAGAAAGAGACTGACAGTAAAGACTTCTGTTATACCTTTCTGTTGAGGTGTGACTGGACAAGACAGAGTGCTTTACCTGAAAGATATGGAGGGGGGAGAATATTGTTTAAAGCAAGAAGACTGTATCATGCTTCTCAAACTTCACATTTTATTAAACACAAGTTGGAGTCAGTAAAAAATCCCTCCCTAGTTCTCTGACCTGGAGGCAGTATACAGACAAATGCGAAAATGGTGCTACATTAGTGCACCATTACAATATTGTAAAGAAAAAGGAAAAGAAAGAAAATCAGAAGATTTATTTCAGAAGATAGTTAGCAAGTGTCAAGTGACACACCACACAGCATATGGAAAAGAAACAAAGCAGTGAGTTTCCTTTGCAATGTTTTCTTAATAAAAAAGCTTTGAAAAAAACCAGAAGAAATATGAGGCTAGGCATCAGGTATGGTGAAGCAATCTTACTTCTCAGATGCGGTCATGCATCTACCTTCCTACATAGATCTTAACTTCCTGTTTGCCAGAGATGCTCCAGTTTTCCATATGTAGTTATGGATCCAGGATTCAAGAAAGTGACCTTCTCATTAGAAAGCTAAACTCATCAGCTCCCACTGGCATGTTAGCACATATCCAATACTGCTGTAGCTTAACAGAGTAATAACTGCTGTGAGCCCCCACATGGACAAACTTGCTATAGAGCCAAGGTATTTTGAAACACCACTGTATGACTTTCTGCAAAACACCATTGCATAACTTTCAGGCCCTGAAAGTTAATGTTTAATAATTTTCACCTGTCATTAAAGAGTTAAGAGATTGGTCACTGCTTATTAAAAAAAAATGGCTCTATCTCACTTGCAAACCACAAGAAACTGCAGAGTATGTCCAGTGTAGGACCAGTAGCTATGATATGGGTAAAAAGGCATTCCCTACTTCTACAAACACTACTTTTGACAAAAGGACATATTAGCACCCCTGCCAAGGCTGAGAGAAAAAGATACTGGCCATTACCTTGCTCGTTCTGAGAACTGCTAAATTTGGGGATCCAGGTGGGGTCTGATGCAATAACTCAGAAGTGAAGGCAGTATTTGCAATCTGCATACATTCTTCAAGAGTCTTCAGGAAAGTGTCACAGGTTGATTTCAACAGAGCTCCCATATCAATCTCACTCTGTAGGAAGAAATCAATTGGGAGAAATGGACTCACCACAGAAGATCAATTTGGAGCAACTAATGTCTGCAAAGCCTACAGCTGCTACAGTTGTGATATCTAGTTAACATGAATTAAAATTCAATGTGTCAGCTGCTCAGAGAACCGGCATCACATATTACTGTGGATACATCCCCTTGCAGTATTACCATTCTTGTCAACCTCTCAGTACAAGAAGTTTAGTATGCTCATGTTTTGAAATCAATGCCTCTTACTTATCTTATTGGTGATAGAAGTGCATGAAACAATAAGCCTGAATGTATTCAACAATGGCATTCCAGGAAACACCACCAACAGGAGATAACAAATAAACATGCAGAATGATCTGCAGATAATAATTTCAAAAACCCCATGAACAAAAAATTCTTGCAAATGACGAAAATGCAGAATGAGGTCTCACATAGTCTCCTCATCTCTGCAGAGTGAGTTATTGTTGCTGAAACAATATATCCTTTACCAAATCATCTTTGCTGTTAAATGCCAGTAAGATCAGAGAAAGAGAGTCTTCCCCCAGATGCATGAAATATGAGCAGGATAAACACCACATTGCAGGTCAACACCTGTGAGCTGCAAGTTCTAACAGTGTCTTTTAGTCATTTGTACACCACATCATTCTTCTGCACCGTCACCTTAAACAGTTTGTCAGGTATCTTTACAGAGATGGTTTGGACATATGAATGATCAACCTTCAGGTGTTTTGCCTGCTTGTTCTGTATCTGAGGACCCACCTCTCCAGTGGGAGGCATCCTGGAACTCCTCACCAGCTTCTCTAGCAAGGGAAGTGCATCCTTCTTCACACATTTCTCTCTCCAAGCAAGGGGCTGATCACTGTCTTTAGGAGATCCCTCTTATATGAGGCTTCTTTGGTCAGAAAGATTTCAAGGTTTGAAACTTTAACTTAAGTGAGGCTAACTAAGCAGTTCTTTATATCACTTTTGCTCTTTTTTTGTGGTCTGCAACATCTCTTGAACTTTTAATGGTTTTGGATGTGTTTTGCTGAGCAGGATATTAACAACTCAGGCAGAAAAATGTGTGCTTCATGCAAATTATCTTTTTATAAAAGATCTTTTGCTTTTTTTGATCCACTGTAAACACATGATCTCGTAGAGAGGTGTTACTGTCTAGACCACGGGTATCAGATCTCATCTCACTACTTGCTAGCCCAACAAAGGGCAATTTGCAACAATATAGGAATACTCCATTTAAACACAAACTGTTATGTGAGCACTTTATTCCCCACAGGTTCTCTGCAGAAGGAGGTTGCAACATCAAGTAACTGTGAGTGAATACTACATTAGCTACTCAGAAAAGCTCATGTGCCCAAGACTTTACAGATGCGGTCCATAGCAAAAATGGAGCTGTACCTCTGGTTCTGACACAGAAATGCTGGCTTCCTTTGTTTTATGCACTTGCTGAACAAGGAGGTTACAGTACAGTCTAAGTTCAGACATTTTAGTCTTCAAGGCTTCTGTGTTTTCAGTGAACTCTAAAAGTTAAACAAAAGGAAAGTTAAATTTACTGTATCCAATGCAAGGCAAGTACACAACATTTGGTCTTAGCAGGCCTTTTAAATAGGACAAAAGCCTTACATATAATATTCTTTGTTTTCACGAAGTAGTTTAAGGTGTAAGCAATAGCATTGTTTAGATAGGGTTGCATAAAAGATGCATTCTGTCCAACAGAAAGGGATTAATTTAATACAGATATCCTTGAATCAAGGGATGGATGAGGTTGGAAGACACCTTTGGAGGTCAGCTAGTCCTACTCCGCTGTCAGAGCAAATTACTCAGGTTTAGTAAGGTTTTGAACAATGCCAAGGATGGAGACTACACAGCCTCTTCTGTGTAGCTTTTCAGTGCTTCCTCATCTTCACAACATAAACATTTTTGCTTATGTTTCAATTGAATGGTTTGTATCAAAATTCATGCATATTTTCTCTTGTTCATTCACTGAGAAGACTCTGGCTTCATCTTTTTTATGCTCTCTCACTAGATATTTCCTTTAATCAGCTTAGCAGCCCTTTGCTGGACTCACTCCAGTGTGTCCATATGTTTCTTGTACTGAGAAACAGAGAGTGCAGAACTGAGAAGACTAATTCAGATAAGATTAACAGTCATTCTGAGATTTCTCAGAAGTAATGTTTTTGATATTAGAGTCCTTGAATTATAAAATAAATTGTCTGTTAGTAAGACTGACGTGGTTTAGTTCTGCAAATACATCACTAGCTTTTCACCCTGTGCTACTGTATGTCACTTCACAGATATAAATTTGTTCTGCTTCTAGGCACTGCACATCAGATCCCCACCTGGTGAAGGACTCAACAGTAGCATCTTCTGCTCAGTTCTGACTCAGTTTGAACCAGTAGATGCAAAGGCTGGTGATAACACACGTAAAGCTAAGAGGAGAAGCAAATCCTCACCTCAGGGAAAGGAACTGCTCACATTTACTCAGGACAATAATAATTGCTGTTTTCCCATCTTCTGTATAGTCGTTGTGCTGAGGTTACACAAGGTTAAGGCATGAAGCCTCACAATATTCTGTGACTAATGCTATACTTGTAAGCAAGAAGTTTTCACTGGGGAGGGGAAAGTGAGATTGCTGGTGAAAGCAAAGTGGTAAGTGAATTAATTTTCATAGCCTGACCATGATCAGATTTAAGCTTCTGAATACTAATAGATTTGGAACCCAGTGCAAACCTTTTCTTAAATGCTGAATGTCTTGGGTTAGGTGACCAAAATATTTGTATTCTATTTCATCTGTTGTAAAAGCAGATATTTCTTTATCTCTTGTAACTCCAGGGGGGAGGGGGGCGGATACCTTCTGATAATGGGCCAGCCAATAAAACCAGGAGGGGCAGTGTTCTTATCTCCTTCACCACCGGTCCATCCTCCGGGGAGGTATCTTCTGGTAATGGGCCACTAAGGCTCACCAATGACATGACACATTACATCATCCCATTGTGAGACACTCCACCCAGTGTGGGGGGAGCCAACTGTTCCTACCTGGATAAAAACTGAGATTCAGAAACAGCAGGCATCTGGTTTTTCCACCAGAGGAAGACCAGACCCATCTCACCACCTGCTTTTCCTACTCCATTATCTGTACTTCACAGAACCTCATCTAGGACTTATTTGGACTGCTTCCAACACCCTTACCAACAGGGTGTCAGGTCATATCCCTGACTGTCAGGGCTTTTTCCAGGACTTTTTTTTTGCCTTCATGCTTGTCTTTATAGTACTGCGTTTGTATTTTGGTGGTTTTTTTGTTGGTTTTTTTTTTCTCCTATTAAAGAACTGTTACTCCTATTCCCATATCTTTGCCTGAAAGCCCCTAATTGCAAAATTATAATAATTTGGAGGGGAGGGGGGGTGACATTCTCCATTCCAAGGGAAGCTCTAGCTTTCCCTGGCAGACAACTGTCTTTCAAAACCAAGACACTGAGGCATTCTCAAAGTGCAGAAAACAGCCCAATTAAAACATGGAAGGAAAGGGATTGAGGAACTCCAAAGCTGAAGAGACACTGGTATGAGAGGCTGGGTCATTGTATTCAGACAGCTGCACAAGGTGGAGGTCTTACATTTTTGCACAGCATCACAGTGGCCCCTAGCCAGGGCTTATTTACTCACTGTACTTACAGAACCCATCAGCACATGGTTTTTAAATTATTTTTATATAGTGTGTATATATATAGCTATATAAATATTTATATATATAGCTTTAAGGAAAAAACCAAAGTTTTCAAATCCCTGTGCTGAAAATTAATACCTGAGATTTCTAGTTAATATTCCCACATATCTAAGCTTTTAGCAGCACCAAAGACCAGAAGCACACAGGCTGGACACTGAAGTTGTATGTGCATGCACTAGGGAAAGCATGGGGAAATATAAAGCAAATATTATGTGCCAGCAAAAGGGTGCTCTTGCCTTTTTCCTTCTGTGTCCTGCTGTCAGTCAGACAGGCTTTGGCAGTTCCTAGTGCAACCAGCCACTTTTGCCTTTCAACTGCATTTCTTGCCTTCAGATAGAAGTACTGCTCCCCTGGGATAATGAGGTCCATTCGTGTGTTATCTGCAGGATGAACTGAAAGCAATACAAATTTCAGACCAGCCCCGTGGCCCTTCCCAGCCCAACCAAACATCCCAACAGATGGATCAGGTGGCAGGTCAAACAGCAATGAAAGAGGAGGAATCTATGGTCCTAACTTCCCCCACTGCCATTTTATGACTTCTCTTCTGAATTAGGGAATGGACAGGACACATGTGTACAGCTATGAAAGACAGTTTTGTGATCAGTATAATCTGGGAGTAATTATGGAAAGGGCATCCTTTTCTGGCAAGCCTCTCTTTCCAGCCCTTAACTGAACCTCAAAAATGTGGCAATATGACTGAGCAGACCTAGTACTGAACTTTATTATTCATGTTTCTAGCTTCAGCTCTGTGCTTATGAGGAGTCATTTGAAGCTGTGTGATGTTCCGCCATAGCTCACAAAAAACAGTGACCCATCTGCACATAGAATACCCATGATATTAGAGGCTTGCAGTTCTCTCAACATTTTCAAAATACTATGGTATAAAAACTCACATATACATCAAGTTACTGCAAATACATACCAGAGAAATCAAGGTGCCAAATAGCTCTTGACACCTGAAATCTCATCTTGAATGCAACATTATTGGAAAACTTCATGCAGCTGAGTGTTACTGTATCTTAGTTACCTTGAATTTCACAAACAGCCATTTGGATGCTTCCCTTACAACCCTTCCAGGCATCTTCCTGAGAGTCATAATAGGACAGGATGCCACCACAGAGAAGGAACCACCGAGGCTGCCAGCCTGAAAAACAAAACTGCATTTCTCAGTTACACCCCTCCCTGCAATTCCACCATCTCTCTCACTTGAGACTTGCTGCAAATATGGCCCAAAAGATCCTCAGTCCCCCTGGAAAACTAAACTCTTTGTTTAAGTATTAAGATTTGTGGACAGACTTGGATGTTGTACACCACACTCCCAGCTTGCTGACACCTACACGTCCATTCTGCACACAGCTGGACCACGGCAGTGTGTGTCTTGAGATGCCATATGTCGTTTTCAGTAGTTTTGCTAACACAGCATCACTGACTCACTCTCTTGCAAAACCACCCTTTCAGTTCACCACCTCTCAGTTCCTTCCACCACTCCTCAATCCACCTCTTCATTCTTCCCAAAAGCCACCCCTGCTGTCTTGCCTTACAAGTCTTCCTCCCTTGAAGGAAGGGCTAGCCAGGTTATCTTGAAAAACAACATGTAAGAATCTATTAAAAATCCACAGAGGAACAGAGGCGGATCTGTTGACATCTGAACATTGTGAACACCATCTTTTAGTGAAGCAATTTTCAACAGCTCTTGAAACTCCTTGTGCTGCCCACATAAAACATAGTCTTGAATTACTGATCTGCACTTCCAGATACCTTCCCAGAGAAGAACCAAAACACAAGGCTAGACCCATACCAGTGCTTCTGGGTACACTTTCGCCCACCCTGCTGCCCAACTTTAGAAGTAAATTATCCTTTTTTTCTACTTCTGGAAGTACTACAGCAGTATGAAAATATAAAACTAAACACGACCTTTCAGCTGCCATTTATGTCTAATTAAAAACTACAAGCTCATTAGCTTAAGAAGAAATGAGGCAGCAACATCACTGGAGGAAAGCAGCTTTCATTACTGAGCTGCAACAAGCTTCCCTGGCCAGATCCAATGGATTGAGATTCTGACACTCCCACATTGTGCCAGCAAACCATCTCTGGAAGGAGCACTTGGACAAGACCGTGGGGGCCACATGCCTCTTAGATATTTTGGCAGAGGGTCTTCACTTCTGCTGTCCCCTGCATGGGGCTCTGCCAACCAGCACTGTGCAGCAGGAGCCCAGGCTGGGCTTGGACTGATATCACATTGGAGGAATGACAGCTCCTTTCCAGATAGAAACTGGTTCCTTAGATTACTGCTGAAACCAAGCACAACACAGTTTAAGACTAGAAAGGCCTAAAGCCTCAGGCTAACAGCAGAAGTATGATCTGGCTTGCCCTCTTTTTTTTTTTTTTTTTTTTAATCAATAACACTGCATTCAGTCCAACCCAGTTTACAGACTGCTGAGCCCTGTGTGGTGGCTGGAAAACAAATTAAACATAAATATTATTTCATTCCCTTCCAGACCTCTTTCATTATTTCCTAGAAGAATATAAAAATATCAAAAATCCAAAGTACTCCCAACACTTCTTTACTTTATATGAAGGGGGGGGAAAAAAATCACAAGAATGAGAATTAAAAAAAAAAAAAAATCAGCAAGACTGGTTTCTATTTGTCTTGCCTCCAAAATAAAGAAACTATCCCAAAAGTCACTATTGATATGTGGGAACTCACAAAAAAAGGAAGTGATTGTTCAGCAGAGAGAAGCAGTTAATTGCTTCAGACACTCAATGGCACAGAACCAATTCTTTAAATAATGCACAGTGCCACAGTCAATACAAGCCTCTAATTCAGTCTGGAGCTCCTGCTGCTGCGCATGAATCATTTCAGCCATGGTCCTACAGCTTACAATTGCAGCTGATGCTCAACCAAATTGCATCCCATCAATCAAAGGCTGTGCAATCAATTAGCCAACATACAAATCACTCTGCCTCCATCACTTTGGAGGCTGGTTAAAAATATGTTATGAATCAATATATTTTTTGAGACTTTGGTTGGTTTTCTTGGTTCTGGGTCTTGGGGGTTTTTTGTGGGGAACACAGCAACTATCTGTATACCTTTGCAGAAGCCAACTCTTCTTTATTATTAGATACACATTAAAAAGACAGCAATAGACAATTTTTACCTAGGACAATATATATTTTCACAACAGAATTGTTACACTAATAAAACCTTTTTGTAAAAGGACAACAATTAAAAAAAAAAAAGACTCACAGCAAGGTTCTGCCTGAAGATGCACTAACCACCTGGTACTCACTGACACTGAGTCAGCAGCCATGGGAAGGTTATCCTAAACAACCAGCTAAAAATAGCATGTGGCTGACAAATCATGGGCACTGCACAGGGATACAGTCTTTAATTACAGAAGCTTCACTTTTGCAGACAAGTGAAGAACGGAGGAAAGAAAAAACAAAACAAAAACCAAAGCAGCAAAAAGATACTTAGGCACTTCCAAGAACACAAGTCTTGGGTTTATTCAGTGTTATTTTCCTCCCATTAATTGCCATAGGAATATTGCAATTTTTGGAACTGAGCATTCGGATTTCACAGGATACGGAAAGGTAAAGCTGAACCTTTTAAGGTCTTACTGGTGCCAGCATTAACACAACTTTGAAGAATTTAAGTCCATTATACTGATGGTGCACAGGCAGGAAAAAATACAGCTTGTACTTCCAACATCTCATTTTAGAGGCACTGTACCATTACCTGTAAAAATTGACCTTGGTGGGAAAGGTATGTGCAAAAAAAACCCACCCCAATAAAGCACAAAGCAAAATAAAAAATGATTAGTAGCTTAAGGTCTCAGCCATAGAAGAGAGTGAAGATATTCTAGATGGCTTCACAGGCACTGGTTAAAGTACATATCACACTCCTGTGTGAAACTTACAGTTAGTGCCTGCAGTACCTGGAAGATCTGATATTGTCCACTACAAAAGCAGATATTTAAGCTGTCTGTGCCTGCTAAGCATTCATTACTTCTCGAGAAGTTTCCACAAAACGAAAGATCTGCCTTACTTCCACCATTACACTTCAGGAAATCTGGATGTAGCTATCACTGAGCAAACTTGACATTTCTTGATAACACAGTTGAAATTTGGACATAATTCAAACTTTAATGTTATACAACTCAGACTCCAGACAGCATTCCTTCCAAAGTGCCAAGCCTGAAGAAAAAAACCAAAAAAACCACAAACAAAAAAATCCCATTTGAAGACATGTAGATCATGTCAGACATCTACAAAGCCAAGCCATCTGGGAGAATTACATACTCAAGAAGTCAAATTGATGACCTGGAAAACAAGCTGCAATTAAGAGACGCCAGTTCCAGCTGCATTTCTAAAATGCATAAAGGCCAGACACCCAGGTTTTTATTATTGCTTGCTTTCCATGAGAATTATGTAACACTTCAGGCTTATTAATTTCTTGATCTTCAGAATAAGTTTCTGTAAAACTTTTGCAATAGATAGTCCTTGGACTTTTTTGACCCTAATCCAGACTTTAACTGGAGATAGGAGATAATTATGAACTTTCCACGCTCAGACATTTGTCTAATAGGAGGAGTTAAAGGCACCATCACTTCCCTATGGCTTATAACAAGGGCAAGATCCCAGACTTAGTTGCAGGTGGCACAGCAGGACAAATCCCTGCTTTTCTGTGCAGGGTCACAAAAAAGTCCCAGAGCTGGTGCCCTGATAGTCAGAGCCATCTCACAGTGAGAATGAGCAATATCCATCATTTCATCCCACCCTGAGCAAATGTAAACTGTGCCATGTGCTCACTGTCCCATCTCCAGCTTTATCTCTCAAGGGCAAAAGCAGGGCTGTGTCAGTGACTGATAGCTGGACAAGAACTGCTGAAAACTCAGCTCTAGCAGGGCAAAGACACTGTGAGTCAAGCAGCCTTCTAGCCAGAAAAAGCAATTAGCAAGAATGTATCTTACACAGATCAAACTTGAAACTTTCCCCCTTTTTTCTCATTCAAGAACAGATGTAAAAGATTATCTTGATATAAGCGTTTTGCACTCAAAACTGGTACCTATTTTTTCTATACAGCCTCTAAGGCTATCCAGTATCTTGGGAAGGGCAATCCTAGGTGCTGGAACACATTTTGCAGCCTTAATTCTATAGTAAAACAATTTGACTGGATAAAAATCCAGTGTGCACCCATGAAGGACAGCAGAAAGGCAGACAAGAGTGTGTGACAACCTATGCCTCTCCTCTGAGCTATTAACCTGTCACCTAGTGAGCAGCTTCTGAAAATGCCCATATTGCAATTTTACTCTGATAATGTGCATATTAACAGCAGGAATCAATACAAAAAGGCCCTAAAGGTAATGAAGTTCAAAGATTTAGCACTTTCACAATGGTTCTACTTTTTAAAGCACTCGTTCGAGGGACACTAGAGGTTCAAGTGAAGGAAGCAACAGCTGGAACAGGCTTTAACACAATGACCTTCTCCCAAACGATTTTTCTCACAGGGGTTCCACAAAGTCCACTTCCGTTTCAATCACAACTGTTAGGGCAACGTTAGCAGCATTGAAAAAGCATCCTGTCATCACAGGGCAATTGAGTTTGTTTGCAAACGATTTTATGGCAGTGACCAGCCAAGGCACAGAGTGCACAATGTACCAGCCGTCAGACATTTTTGACAGGGACACAGTGAAAGGATGAAGGGCAGAGAGGGGATTGGGGTGTAGGCAGAAGTTCAATAAGACAGGTGCACTGCTCAGACACTAATTCAAGTCATACAAAGCTCCTGCGAGTTTTCCTCCTCTGTTTATTCTTCCTAGCCCCAGCAAACAAGCTGCTCCCCTCTCTGACCCCTGGTTATTAGGCCAGACTAGGTCAACACACTAAATTTATGTAAGCACATACAGATATCACATGATGGTATCTCTTCACCATCAGTCTACCACATCTTTGGTTTCTGTCTTACCCAGCCACTCCCTGTGATCTCTTACTCACTTCAGTGCAGAGGAACTGAATGCAGAGGCACTGGGACTGCAGCATACCTGGCAGGGAATGCAGCACCATGGAGGCTCTGCAGCACTGCTCTAACACTCACAGAGGAGAGAGGGGACACCAATTTCCATTCCTGCAGCCTCATCAAACCTTCCTACTGTGAGCACATTACACAATTCCAAAAAGGTTGGACAAAAGCAAGATTGCTGCACGAAGAAATACAGAGGGAAAGGGAAGAAAATCGTGAGAAAGAAGGTCAAATCACACAAAGACAATTAATCAAAATCCAAGGAGAATTAACTAATCAGTCCCTGAAGTATCCTGCATGAAAAGTCTCATCCAGCTAGAACTGGATGAGAGTCAGGAATTCATCTAAACCAACACCTGGATCCTGAGAGCAGCTACAGCCAGTAATAGAAGGCAGACCATTGCCCTGAAGACAACAGAAACCTCAGCTGTCTAGGTCCACCTCCACAAAAGCAAGATTTCTAATTTTATACAATCAGAACTTGGACTGTACCCAGAGGCTAAAATGAAGGGGAAAGTTATAAAAGGCTTTTTAGAACCAAATCTTTATCTAAGTGTGAAGTTTTCGATTAATTTCTCCATGTCTGGAAACAGAGGAGCTTATTTCCAGAGCTTGATATCAGCTGGAAGGATATGTGTCTCTCATCCTAAAAGCTCAGATTTCCTCAATTCCAAAACAAAGACTTGCTCTAAGCAATATCATGTGCATCTAGATCCAAGATACAAGAAATAATGCTTTTTCACATTTTCTTGAGCTCTACCCCCAAGTTTATTAAGGAATTCTGAACCATTAGAGACAAGAGTAATTTAAAGTTTTATGGGAAAGCTGAAATGTACTGCTTGGTGCTGGCTTTTGGTATCTTGGGATACACCGAAAAGAATCCAAAGTACAACAATAAACTGAGAAGGATGATTACATACAGGTAGATGGGGAGAGCTAACTCAAGTATGTGGTGTGATGCAGCGTCACCGGTGATGGCAAGAAGGCGAGTCTACCACACCTTGAGGAAGATGAATTACTTAGGGTCAGAATTACCTGGTAGAAGTAAGGAAGTGAATATTTAAATATCGGGAGAAGCTTAGCTTTGTGGAGGAAAGTGATCAAAGCCATTTCAGGGAGCATGTAACAAATACCAGGCAAGCCAGTGGAAGCAGTCATTATTTTTCATTTAATGATGAGGCTGCCTTTGAACCCCACAGCCAAAAGCTGATCCATACCATCTCTTCCATTGTTAGCAGCAATCCTGTCTGTGGCCAGCAATCCCAGGCAGTGTGTGCCTACACTGAAGATCTGAACTGAGCTGAATTTTAGCAGAAAGAAAAAAATCAGCTACAAAGTGCCAAGCTCTCACACACATCACTGAAGGGAGGTCTTCCCCAACTCCATGCTGTTTCCCAGCAATAGCTTACTCATTCTATAAACCTGATGAGAAAAAAAATCACAGATGCCTTTTACAAGGCAAACTCCAAAGACTAAATCAGTTTATTTTATTAATCAGAAGTTATGCTCAACAAAGAGCATGCATTGCAGATTAAGTTCAGACAGAGAGTCCCATGGGAGGCAGTTTCCAAGCAGCAAAGAACAGCCTTCACTTGCAGTTCAGCTCCACTCTCTCCTTTCTCTCTCCTGCAAGCAGCATTCCCCAGCTGGAGATCAGTCACGCTATGACACTACAGTCAGGATCTGGCGCTGCCCACAACAGAAGGGTTTGTGCTCAGCCAGGACTGCAGGCAATGGCAGCACAACAGACTGAGGAGCTTTGATCATTTTGATCATTCCAACTGCTTACTACAGTAAGTGGTACTGAAACAATAGTTACACACCCATCCCCAACCCCCACCAAACAAAGCTAACACCAGATAAAGACATTTGGCAAAGGATGAAATCTAGGAATTTTTTAAGATTACGTTATATGCTTTGACTATAAGCTCAGCGAGGCCAACTTACATGCCTGCATGATTTAAGTCACCCTGCTCTGGATATTGAGGATTAATAACTCGAAGTTTGCAGATGCATTATATATTTGCTCAAGAGAAAAAGTGCTGTCTCACTTTATATGATGATAATTCTGCTTGCAAAGCTCCCTGCTCTCTTAAGGTTTTAACCAATTTAGTAGGGGAAGCATAGGCAAGAGCAATCAAAGGACACACACTGCAAATACAAGATCCCAAAGGATTTTCAATTTCCATTTTGTGAATTTATATCTGATCCAAAGTTGGCACACTTCACTTGAACTTAAACAAAAGTAACACTGAGAAATCACTATCTGGTGGCCATTGCATTAGGGGACAGAAAAACCTAAAAATCTGTTTTCTAAGCTCAAGAGATTTCCAAGGTAGCACTGGAAACCCTGAGTATGGAAGCCATAATGTGAGTGCAGGATCAACACCAGAGGAAAAACCCTACCTCCAAGCAGAAACCAGGTAATATTGATTCAATTTATTCTAATCTATATAAAGCAAACAACTGCATTTATTACAAACAAGATAACTTGTTCAAGCAGTAAGGCAAACTGATCTGTCTTTGAATTGGTGGCAATCATGGTGTGCTTTCTTTGCCCTTTGCCCACAGAAAACCAAACTTGTTTCCTATTTCTGAAACATTCTCGCTGTCAGTAACTATGTGATTTGCAACACAGATCTAGCTCCTGGCGCCAGAGCTGGGAGGAAATGGGTTGATGTGGACTTGACCTCTCATGATGACAATGACATAAGACATTACAAAATCAAAATTCCCAGAAAAGACTCAATTACCAACAAAATCCCATCAGCTCCTCTCTCACAGCAAGAAGGAAAAACAGATACTTTCTATAGTTTTATGCTTGTTCTTTTTTGAATGTCCTATCTCTTCTCTGACTGTGAGTGGTCCTCCTCATTCTGAGGTACATCGGCGCTGTGTTATTAGCACAGGCACATACTAACAGAGGTGACACACAATTTCCCTACTTTTTGTGTGCATCATTTACACAATGCATTCTTCATACATAAATACACTGATTCATCAACCTTGAGCAGCAGGAAAAGCATACTGGGGGCAAAATACTGGCAGAAATACTGTCCTAGATGACCTGTTGAACCTTCTTATTTCCCTTAATCCCTGAAAGGAGGCTTTCCTGTCTCTCACTCTCCAGCTCTTTGTTATTGCTACAATGAACACTACATTCCAGAATGAATTTTTTTTTTGCATCTCTGCATAAATTTATAATTTAATGGCTTCAGGGCAGGAAGTCTTCATTTTACAGCAAAAGAAAGCACTAGTATGTACAGACAGCTTGCAGAACAGCAAATTTACTGTTCTCAAACACACCATGGGCATTCTACAACCTAAGAAAAGGCACAGAGTGACCTTGATCACCACACTTACTAGAACAGTCAAGTTTCAACCAAGAAATCAGAAGGATGCTTCAATCTTCCATCACAGATTTTCTCTCTGTTGACAGCAAAACCTATTCTAGTTTTCAGCCAGTACAAATTTTACATATGCAAGGAAAAGCTTCCTTCAGTCTGCATTCCCTTAGACTGAGGTTTGCAAAGCATCATCCTTCTTTATGAAGGGTCATTTGATTGGAAGTGCTTATCAATGTGGCCAGCAAAAGAAAATTTAATTTTGATGAAAAGAGAGTCTCTTAGTCTTCATCTCACCATCAAAACAGAAGACCAGCTGATCCCACCACAAGCACACTCAGGCACTAAATGTCAAATGCCAGTCAGTTATCTACAACATGCATTGTTTCCCACAGATGCACATTCCCAGGTCTCATGGCACAAAACCAAGCACAAGAGTTCCAGACACACCCCAGCATCTCAGCAATGCAAAGAAAAACATGAAAAAACTTTTGATCAACCGAACCATAGGTGTTTTTAGTATGGGGAAAGGACTAATATCATTAGCACAGTTCTGCAATTCAAATGAAAAAGGCATGGCTACTCCTACTGTCACTTCATAATTCAAGGGCATTCATTCACAAATAATTAACAGCAACAAAAAAATCCATGTCTCTTCACTGAGACCTGACAAATTTTGATTCTCATTTCAGAACACCTATTGCCTAAAGGGGAAAAGTCACAGAAATCTTCTAGCACAGCAATAAAGCCAGCCTCATGCACCGCTCCTGCCTGCCCCCATCCCTACCATGTGAATTCAACACTCGCTTGTGCTGCAGCTTTTTCTTTGTTTAATTTCGATTTCCTACAGCTTCCCAGCTAACCAGAGAGGTGCAGCTGTTCCAGCCTCTCGGGAAAAAATTCAAGCAAGGCAGCAGCCCTTGTACATACACCACTGAGCAAGCCTTGCGCCTCGCAATGTCAAGGTGGTCGTGGTTACTTCTTTCTGACCTTCAAGTTTCCAAACTGTTCCAACAAACCACAGAGAGGTTTGCGCCTGCAGAGACCCCATCCACAACCCCAAATCACACACCTCCGCCTCACTTGACTCGAAGGTGTCCGGCAGTGGAAATCCCATGGGAGCACAGGGGGCTTCTGAGCCCACCACCTTTACCCTCTGTTGAGCAAACTCTGGCCACACACGGCTGCTTCCAATCTGCCATGAAAATCAAGACTTCTGGGGCACGGGAACACCCGAAAAATTAAAATCTGGGCCTAGAGCTAGCAGGACAACCCCTGTCCACCTTTTTTTCTTGCCTTTCTCTCTCTCTCTCTTTTTTTTTTTTTTTTTTTTTTTTTTTGCACGCCTTCTCATCCGAATCCCGCAAGTGGGACTAAACGGCAACACCTTTTCCTCCCAGCTCTGGGAATGCCCCGAATCCCCGACTCGCCTCAACAAAAGTTCCACGGGGGTGTGTGGAGAATGGGGAAGTTCGCTGTTGGAGCTGTGATCCAGAGCATCCAAACCACCCCAAACCCCAGCCCACGACCGCGGGGAGGGCGAGGGGCGCCCCGGACGGGCACCGGCACCCGGATAAACGCCGGGCAGTGACAATAAGGCAGCGCCGGGGCCGGTCCCCGGCATGGTGGAGTTAAGGGGCAGCGCTGACCCGCACGCAGCAAACACAGTGAATATATACATGTATGTACTTGTATAAATACATACACGAGAAGACGACGGCGCCCGTCCCGCAAAGGCTGAGCACTGGCAGGAACTCACCGCTCAGGTAGTTGGTCCACTTGTACAGGACTCCCTCCATGCCGGCCGGCCCCCGGCCCCATGCAGCGCGGCCGCCCCCCGGCGGGGTCACGCCGCCCGCCGCCGCCCGCGCTCCGCCGCGCCGCCGCCACACAGCGCCATCGCGGGGGGGCGCGCGCCCCGCCCGGCCCGCGCCGCGCCCGCCCTCCGCCGCTTCCACCGCCACGCTCCCAGCGCAGGGAGCGCCGCAGCTGCGCAGTCACGGCACGGCCCCGCGGCGCTACGCCAGCGCAACCCGCGCTGTGAATCGCGGCCCGCGTGACCGGTGGGAGGTCGGGGGGAGGCAGGCGCGGAATGCCCAGAGCAGGTGGCCTCTGGCGGCCAATAGGAACGCGCCTTCGCTGCCGCCGCCGCCCAATCAACGGCCGGCAGCGGCGTACTCTATTGTGCGCGCGCTCCGCGGGGCTGCTCCGCTCGCCGGCGCTGTGACTTCCCGGAGCGCCCGGCCCGCCCACCCCCCCTCGGCTGTTCGGGCCTGCCGATTGGATGAGCTGAGGGACTAACAGGGGCATGCCCCAATGGGCGACAGATCCTCCTAAGCTCGCCCTGCAGGGAGCCAATCAGCGTGCGCGCCGCCGGTGCCGGGCCGTCGGGAGCCGGGGGCTGGCAGCGGTGCGCTGCCACGTCGGACGGACCGGCGGGGCTCGGGATGGCGGCACGGTGAGAGGAGCGAGGCGATGGCGGCGGCGCTGCTGCTGTGCTCCGCCCTGCTGTGCGCGGCGCTGGGCTGCGCTGGCGCGGCCCTGATCCCCCCCGCGGCCGATGTGAAGGTGGAGGTGCTGCACAAGCCTTTCCTCTGCCACAGGAAGACCAAGTGGGGGGACATGATGCTGGTTCACTACGAGGGCTACCTGGAGAGGGACGGCTCCATGTTTCACTCAACGTAAGTGAGTGGCGCGTCTTCTCCGAGCGAGATGCTGGCTGGGCTTGCGTGTGGGGAGATATATATATATATATATATATGTTTATAAAATAGAATCATGGAATGGCTTGAGTTGGAACTGACTTTAAAGATTCCTTGACCCTTCCACTAGATCAGGTTGCTCAGGGCAAGCCCATCCGACGCGCCTTTGAACGCTCCCCAGGTTGCTCAGAGCCCTATCCAGCCTGGCCTTGAACGCCTCCAGGAATGCCAATAACTTTCCTGGGCAGCCTGTTCCAGTGGCTTACCACCCTCACAGAAAAGAAATTCTTACTAATATCTAATCTGAGCCTACTCTCAGTTTAAAGCCATCACCCCTTGTCCTGTCACTACATGCCCTTTTAAATTGTCTCTTTCCATCTTTCTTGTAGGCTCCCTTGAGGTAATGGAAAGGTGCAGTTAAGCACCCTGGAGCTTTCTCTTTACCAGGCTGAGCAATCCCAGTTCTCTTACCCTTTCCTTGTAGGAGAGGTGCTCCTTGTCTGAACTTGCTCCTTTATGTATATATATATATTTTTTTTTTTTTTAATAGATGATCTATCTCTTCTAGTCGTGCTTTCCTAAATCCAGACCTCTCACAGGGGTCTGCAATCCATCTGCGAATAGCTCTGTCAGGAGCATTTTGGCAGGGGCAAGTGGTTTTTCGGTTTTTTTACTCCTCCCTCTCCAAATGCCCAAAACTTGTGTGTACTTGTGAGCAGCGAAACAAAAGCAATGCACGAATGCTATATTTTTGGGGGGATAAAAGAGCTTAAATAACATTGCATAAAGTTGTCATTGGGGCCCCTCCACTGCCACCTGTTCTCAGAAAGTTTGGTGTGAAGCAATGTCTCACAATGCTGTTCAAGATGAACACCAACAGTAAGGCTAATCTCCTTTCCCAAGGTTATAAAATAAGTCTTACTTAGCATTTGTTTTCTGGTCAGTCTGTAGTAAGTAGAGCGGTGTCTCATTTCTTAAAAGATGGAGATATTATGTATGGAGCACCTCTCCTATGTGGAAGGGCTGAGAGAACTGGCATTGTTCAGCCTGGAAAAGAGAAGGCTTTGACGTGACCTGATTGTGGCTTTCCACTACCTGAAGAAAGATGGAGAGAGACTTTCTGCAAGGGCATGTAGTGACAGAAAAAGGGGGAATGGCTTCAAACTTAGAGCAGGTTTAGATTAGGTTATTAGAAAGAAATTTTTTAATCTGAGGATGGTGAGACACTGGAACAGGTTGCCCAGGGAAATTGTTGACAACCCATCGCTGGAGGTGTTCAAGGCCAGCTTGGATGGGGCTCTGAGAACCTGGTCTAGTTGAAGGCGTCCTGGCCCATGGCACAGAGGGGTTGGAGCTGGATGATCTTTAAGGTCCCTTCCAACCCAAATTCTATGATTCTCTGATTTAGGTGCAGGTTTTGCTATATGATCTCAGCAGTTTAATAGGTCTTGTGCTACGTGTGAATTTCTGTTTGGTTTCTAAAGCAAGCCATTAGGGTTTAAAAAAAAAAAAAAGTTATATGTGTCCTTCCAGTAGCAGCAGCACAATCACAGCTTTTCATTATTCTTTACCTGCCCCCGACCAGACAAGTCAACATACCAGAGCCACAGAAATGCAAATAGGAGGAAGACCCAGAAATTCGAGGGAGTCTGCTAAGAGCCTGCAACGACTTGCTAATGCTGGATGTCCTGTAAAATATCAAAGAAGTGTTAATTGTGGAAGACAGCAAAATATTCAAGTCTCTCTGCTGGCTGCCTGAAGGCTACTTTTGTATATTAAACAAAAAAAAAGAAGATAGTTTTGCATGTTTATGCTCTTGCAGACGATTCAACTAAAATCTCACTAATTTTTCTCTTGTAGTTAACCTGCCTCTAAAAGGATTTCTAGTGACACACTAAAGTTTTTGCTGCTGACTAACTTCTGTAAGTGTTCTGATTTCTTCTTTAACACCTTTCCTGCATGACTAGTAAACAGAGCTTTCAAATTCCTTGTCTGTTAGTAGAGTGAAAGTAGTCCAGGTTGTACCACCTGGTTAAATCAGAAAACAGTCTTGTCTCCCAAATCTAAAGTTGAATGTTTTGCATGCATTTGTTTCTGTTTTTTTTTTCCTAGACTGTTGTGTAGTTGTTTTGTTGTTTTGTTTTTTTTTTCTCCCCCATGGCATCTTTTGAAAGGGATGAGGCTGATTCTTTTAAGCATGGTAAAATGTATATTTCTGTCATGACCATGCTGGTCATGACTATCGATTCCTAGTTTACGGTGGCCTTGACTGTAGATTTTTAAGAAAAATGCCTTTCTAGTCTGATCAGTTTCCAAAAGGAAGTAGGTGATCAGGGAAGTGAAGGTGGAGATCTGGGTTGGTTAGTGTTGTCGTAAACACACCAGGTAAATGTTTTATTTCTTTGCACTTCCCAAGGAACCTTGTCATGCAAAGCATAAGTTTTAAAGACTTTGAAAGTGTACATCTTTCATCTAAGAGATGTCAAGGTGCTGAGTAGTGCTGTGTTTTTAACTGTATATCTACATTATGAGCATATTCCATCTGCCTTTGGTGGAACTTGATGTTTAAATACATAGTGTTTTATTCCTTTCTTTTCCAGTCACAAGCATAACAATGGTCAACCTATGTGGTTTACACTTGGCATAAAGGAAGCTCTCAAAGGCTGGGACAGAGGGTTGAAGGACATGTGTGTGGGAGAGAAACGGAAGCTAACTATTCCACCAGCCCTTGCTTATGGAAAAGAAGGGAAAGGTAAAACATGTGGAGCACTCCCCTTGCTCTAATTGTTTCTAATCTCTGTATTTTACTGTTATTCTTGCCCTGAGAGGTTAGCAAGCTTTCAAGCTTTCCAGGTTTATTCTGTTAAAGAAGAAAAATGGAGGGAGTCAGGTGCTCTTTCTCTTTAATTTGTTTCCTGCAGTAATATCCATTAAGCGGCTATGTGGTGAATGCAGGGAAAAAAAACCTCAGAAACTGATGGTAGCTGCTGTGCTGTATGTTCTGAGTGTCTTATCTGTTAGTGCTGTGCTCAACAGTGCCCTGCTTTTTCTTTTTATTTTTTAGTTTGTTTTTTTTTCTCCCTTCTTTCACAGTCAAGTGGAGGTGGTTGCTCAGGTAACAGTTGGCTTTTTGGCTGTTGGATCTGTTTTTATGGTAATACTTCTTGAATGTGCATATGCAAGCCTCATTCTTGCTTTCAGGTTTCTTTTAGAACCATAAGAAACTCTTTGTACTGCTGCCCAACCAGTGGTTAGATGATACAGTAAAAAGTCACTGTCTGTTTCTCCATATAGGGACGTTAATTCTTTTCCTCTTACAGCTGTTTTCATTTTGGGCAGTGGTCCCTGTTATCCACAGTAAGATGTGCATGGGTAGTCACGTCACCTACTGAAAATGTACTCACTGCTGTGCAGACAGATAAACATCGTTTGCAGGGTTTTCTCAACCTGTCTACTACTGAGGGTGTTTGGGGCTTTTCCTTTCAAATATTTCCTGATTCCTGTAACAGGAGGGCCAGATTTGGAATATGCAGTTAAGTGAATGACAGCTTGAATGGTTCCATTTCTGCTTTATGGGATTTGTTTCAGTTAACTTTTTTTTGAGAAATTATTATGAATTTTAATGTCATGACAAGAGTAGCAACAAATGACCTGCAGTAGTACAGGGCTCCAATGCAGAAAGGATAAATGCCTAGGAATCCTGCTGATGTTCTCTCCCATCACTATGAGGCTGTTTTGGGAATGAGGACTGCATGTCTGTATCTTCCAGCAACTAGGGCTGCACACAGGCTTAGAACTCCATATTACCTCATGCCAGGTAGTACTCATACTTACAGCATGCTTCATACCCTCCTTTATTAAATGTACCCGTTTAACACATATTTTTCTAGAAGCTCTGGTTTAGGGTTCAAGATACAGTATCAGAAGTAGTCATGTTTCTAGTAGAGAACGGGAACCTTGTGGTCGTCATTTAGTTGTCTTTATGCAGGGCTCAGCTGTAAATTTTTTCCACAAAAAGATATGAAATGCTGCAGTGCTCATGTAGTCATCGCAGGCCTAATTGTTTGATTAATGTAAAGCACTCTAGTTGTTCTTCAAAGACTCGCAAGCCTCACCTCTGTGTTTAGTGCAAGAAGGTTAAACAGCTAAACATTGCTAACTGCTGTAAGAAATTACTTGCTTTAGGAAGACTTTGGAGTATTTGAGCATAATTATGTTGCTGTTTTCAAGTGATGCCCTTGAAGACAGAATTATTTAATTTTCTTCATGCTTTCCTCCAAATGCACATAATTTCACTAGCCTCCCACCTTGGTTGCTGTCTGACTCATCATTTGAGTCAGATGCCTTTTTCTGTAGCACTCAAAAAAATTACCTGTGTTCCAAACCCTAAACAGGGCACTGTGCCCTGTATTTCCAGAAGATTCTGCACATTTGTTCATCCCAGAAATCTACAAGCCTGTTTGTTGCTGCAGCGCAGGGTGTATTTAACACATAGCTCCAAAGTGGTAGATGTGGGTTATTTTTCTCTGTCTTCTCAAGGCACAGAAATATTTTTTGGGGTGCTGCCATCCAATATAGAGATATATTTGGTCCTGTTCTATATAACGGAGCAAAGTGATGTGCTAAAAGGTCTTTGACAGTAGCTTCAGCCATCAGCATGAGGGCATATCACATCTCTGTAAAAGTCAATGCCTGATAAATTGAAATTCTTGAAATGTGGTGGCATGGGGGAATGCTCTGTGGGACTATTAGGAAGTTACCTGTTCACCTACATCACAAATGATGTTGTGATAACACATGCCTTGTGGTCAGGTTTGGGTACTTACTTTCTGCTGAGTGTTTGGAAATAGCTCAGTGGTTGGTGCCCTGAGTCCAGAGACTGCTGTGGGAGACCAACATTGTCCCTGCCCTTCTGTCTTTCTCTGAAAGAGCGTTTTTCCCAGTGGCAGAACAACAGATACAAGGTATCAGCTGGCAGTAGAGAGGAATTCAGGGACTGATGGGGTATCCAGAAGACTAAATTCTCCCTTCCTGCTGCCCTGTACATTAGTCTTGGCCATAGCCTGTCTGACTGTACAATGTCCTTTACTGTTTTCCAGTTTATCTGGCTCTGGCCATCAAAGAAAAAAGATTCAAGAACATTGTTTGATAAACTTGTGATGGTAATTGCTGAATAAGAGCTTGCATCAACACCTACTAGTCTCCCACACACCTAGTTGCATCTAAAGTTGCATTTATGCTGTAAGGGCTGCTCACAGTCCAGGCTACAACCTGAAATGGTTGTGGTCATCACTGTTAGAGATACCTATCCTTACTAGTTCAAACTGCAGGATGCTTTGAAATGACTAGGCTTGCTGGAACATTGCTCTGATGCATGTAGCTTTTTTATGGCATTGAATATATTGTTGGTTTAAACTTTTTTCCATTTTGGGCAGGAAAAATTCCACCTGAGAGCACATTGATTTTCAACATTGACCTTCTAGAAATTAGAAATGGACCAAGGTCTCATGAGTCATTCCAAGAGATGGATCTTAATGATGACTGGAAACTATCCAAGCAAGAGGTGAGTGGGTTATCTTTCTCTTGTGAGCAAATCGAAGAGGATGGGAGAGTGGAAAGGAATGGACATCTATGCTGCACTGCTCTGAGTCCTGCATCCTAGTGAAAATTCTGGACTGGAGGTTCAAAAGAGGCCTTGGTAAGCTGAGGATAGGCATGTGACTCATGTGCTGCACACTTATGGAAGACTTGGATAAAGTAAAGCATCTTAGAAATAAAACCAGACTTCAGGGTTTTTTGGATTTAATTGCTGATTTATTACCAAACTGGGATTTCTTCTGCTGTAGGGCAATCTTATTTCATTGCATTCACTCTGTGAAGGACATGTGTTCAGCATTATTCATCGTCTGTTTGCCTCTCATTTTCAAACTTCTGCTGTTTTAGCAAAAGTGATCCATGAGAAGCTAGTATAAACCACTGAGTTCCTTTTGATTTAGGTGTGGTACAGTTTAATAGGCTCAGAAGGCTAATTAATCATTTGTACTATGCATCAGACAGTGTCAGTGTGTGTAATGTCTGCATATTAGGAATGTAAGCAATAACCCTAACAAATCCCAGAGACTGAAGTGACTTAAACAGACCTGAAACACAGCCCATGGTTCTTTTACAAGGGGTATCTGTTCAATAGATGAGTATGTTGGTATTGTTTTTCTAGAAGGCTCTGCGATTCAGAACACTTGAGATCTCCATAGTTAAACCTTAAAAACTTATTAAAACCAATCTGATGTTGTTGAAAACACTGCTTACCATTAGTATCTAGCTTAATGTAAGTCAGTCTTCCAGTGGTCTGTTTAAAACCTGCCTTGGGGCTTTGTCCTTAAAATTTTTGAGATATCTAGAAATCTTTTTATATATTTCCCATTGGAGCAGCAAACACTGAGATTGTGGGCAGACTTCTGTATATATCTGGGGTGGCTGTTCACATGTACTGGGTTCTCAGGGTGCTAGAACGTGAAAAAGCTGTTTCTGACCAATTGGTAGCTAATAACTTCTGCCCAGCTATTTGTACTTTACTGTATAGACATCAGAAGACAGGCTGTCCTGACTCATTTTTTGAGTCAGATACCATAAAGGTATGGCAACAGCTTTGCTAGTGTTACTGTCACTTCTGTCACTAAAGACCCTTCACTCAAAGGGACTGCAGACAAGTATTATTCTGGCAGTGGCACAGGAGGAGAGGCATCTATTATCTAATACCAGCATCCTGAGCATAGCATCCCTCTGTTATGCTGCAGTAATCAATTCTTTCATAAGTCTGAAAGTGTTCACTCTCACCTTTTGTCTTAACAGGTGAAAATTTACTTGAAGAAAGAATTTGAAAAGCATGGAGCAGTGGTAAATGACACCCAGCATGATGCTTTGGTTGAAGACATATTTGATAAAGAGGATGAAGACAGTGATGGGTTTATATCTGCAAGGGAATTCACATACAAGCACGATGAGCTGTAGAAAGAAAAGGATGGCATAATTTTTTTTGACACAAATAGCGGTGACTTAGACTGTCTGGTTCTCATGTCATCTTAATTCTGTGTTTCGGAATTGACAGTTGCTGTTGGCAAAGAAACACTTTGTTTATATAAAAGAGAATTTCTATTCATTATGTACAAATATTTTAAACTATTTTAAAGTGTGAAAATGTACCTCCTCTTATACAGCGAAAACTTGCACATCAGTGTTTTTACAATTTTGTATTAAATTATTTTTCAGAAATGAAACAAACTTTCCAGTTATCATTCATTATGAAAATCAAAATCCAGTTCAGTGACTTTCTGTGATTTGTTTGTGTGGCAGGATCACTTTCAGCAGCTACCTTATATGCTACTTGTAGTCTGTGGCTTAATTACTTGACCTTCCTTCTTGAGTGTCACTGCTTAAAAAGCAGTGTGCTGACCTTGGGGTTTTTTCCTGCAAATTTTTAAAAGATGTAGTGGAAGGCATCAGCATCTCTCTGTACGGCTGAGAAACTGATACAAAGCTGAATGAGAAGAATTATTATCGTGTGCTGATTTTGCCCTTCTAAAGGGAAGTGTTACCACCCATGCCAATAATTGTCTGCATTTTTCATTAAATTTTGTGAACAAAGCAGGAGTTAATGTCAGACTTTCACTTCTACTGCCAGCAACATTCTAGGAGACCTCTGTAATTTGGAAAGCAGCAAGTTGTGCTGCAGTGCAGAGGTGGTGTCCTTTAAATGTACATACACATTTGTTTTGAAACTCATACTCTGCATTCATCAGAAAAGCTCACACCTTTCTCTCACAGTTTGAGGGGGATCTTGAGCAGAATGTTACAAGTCTGAAGTTTTTCCTCTTTGCAGAAAGGAGAGAATGTACTGACAGGAGGATCAGTATGGTCTGAAGAAGTTTCCACGGGCTTGTTTGCTGCGCAGCTGCGTGAGTTGCAGAACTTATTTCATTGTCCCATTGCAGCATTTTTTCACAAGTAGCACACAAATTATTTGAATTTTAAATAAAAAAGTTAATTTTTAGAAAAATAGAGACGTCAGGTAAGTGTTACGGTGCCATGTCTTTACAGAGGTGGAGATCATTAGGATTTCAAACACAAAATTCGAGTTCAAAGAACAGTTTTTGGAGAGGTAGAAACATTTTGCAATTGTCCATGGTTTCTTAAATGAGAGGGCAAGGTATCTCAGAGACGGAATTTATTCTGACATCACTAACCTATGAGTCTATGAACACAGCATTGTACTTGAAAATTGTTGCCCAAAGCTATGTACGGACACAAAGCAAATCCAGTTGTATAAAAGTGAGAATGCTGCATTGCACTAACCCTTAATTACCGAACTGAGACTCTGCATTCAAGGTTCTCAGTGCTGTGGGTGTGTTAGATGTTTCCCTGCCACCTAGTGTTGCAACTGAGGATTAGAGGACTGCTTCATTGAACGGAGTTCAGCTGCAGAGGGGCATTTAGAGATGCCTGTCAGTAATGACGACAGCGGAGGGAAGGAAAGTTTTAAGCGAGGTATGCAGCACTGGGCTAACCTGTTTTGGTTTTGTGGGTGATGTTACAAGTGACAGGGAATTAATTGCAACCATGTCTTTTGTTTTCAGTAACCTTAGGTCTTTTTCCTGTGTGATGCCATCTGCTTTTCTTGAACCCAATAAAACTTTTGCTTCTATGGCTGTGAGCTTCAGTAAAATAGTGTATGAAAATGTTTCCCTTCTGTTTAAGTTCATTGCCAGCCCTTACTCTTTTATTGTGAAGAAATAATGAGTAGGCATTACCTATTTAGCTCTTCTTACTGGTCATGGTTTTGCCTATTGGTAGTTTTTTCTCATCACTTACAAAAAATCAAGCTTGCCTGACTTCAGGCAAGGTTGCATAGTCTGTGCTGGCTGTCTTGATTTCCCCTACAGTCACCAGAGCACTGAGCACCTGGGGGCAGCTCATTGCATTTGTGTTGTTTATCTTGTATTGAGATAGCTGCCTTACCAAATAGATTCTTTCTCTGTTGACTATCTGGGGAACCTAGAGAAAGAATTATTATAGCCTAGGCCAAGAGAGGACAATAGGATATGAAGTTGGTCTTCAAGCCAGTCTTGCCTAGATGTGGGAACTGGCAGGTACCCAACCAAGTGAAGGGGAAATACTCTGTGTGTGTGTGTGTGTGTGTGTGTGTGTGCGCTGCTGAGAAGAGCAGAACTGAAACTTTCCTTGGGTCTGAGAGGGGTTTAGATAATTGCAGTGTTTAGCATTTTCTCAAATCATCTGGCTGGGGAATGAAAGCATAAAAGCATGGAATAAAATTTGCTCATGTTACTGACCTAATACATTAAAAGTTAAGATTAAATAATGGGGTGCCAATATGTGACTCCAGTAAGGGCCAATTGTTTCTTTTGTATTAAACAGGAGATTATAGTCAGTGGCTGCTGTGAAATGTACATAGGCATAATCTTCTGCTTGGATTTTTAAAGCATTTCATAAAAATAACTTTCAGTGAACATATAGTTACTTGTTAATGCCAGCAGAGTGTTAAAGCTGCAAGACCAAGATGGCCTTATTTCGTGTTGTGCATAGGTTTATGCCAAATGAAAGTATGTTTTTCCCTAGTAATTTTCTTGAGAGCTGTGTTAAATTCTGGAATCGAACTGATTTTTTTTTTTTTTAAAGTGCAGAATCAGCAGCAGATTTGAGAAGTCACGTCAACGTGATTATCATTTGCCACCATTAAAAGTCCTCCTGTGAAGATGAAAGGCTTTCTTAGGTAGAAATAGCACTGCCTGTTTTAACCTCAATTGCATTTGCTTGTTAATCCGCAGGGCAAACTGCTGCAGTGCCAGCAGGAGCCAGCCAACAACCTGCAGGACACCAGAGGCAGGCAGCTGCCTGTCCCCCAAAGTGGGAGGAATATTGGAACTTCAGTGACACTCAGGAATATTTTGGCTGGCTTGGGTGTGAAGTGTGAGGGGTACTTCTCCTGAAGAAACAAATCCTCACTGCATATCTGTAAAAAATGGCACTTGAAAAAGGGGAGAGGGTTCAAAATGGAGCACTTTCCTTCTGCATCTTATAGCCTTCAAACATTTCTTGTTGGTTTGTAGTTATTTGGGAAAATATTTAGTGATGTTTTTTAGAACTGCAGCCTGTCATTCACAGCCAGTACCTAACAATTCCAGTGGGAGTTGCTGCCTTCTGTAGGTACAGAAGCAGCCTTCAGAGCACATTTTATTTAAAAATTCTTGATATGCAATGCAATGACAAGAAAGCTTTTGGCAAAGCTTCAGGAATGGTGCTTTTAAAGTTTTCTTTTTTGAGATAAACTGACAAGGAAAACAGTACCAATCCCTTTATTTGGTCTTGAATCTTTTCAGTAACTTACGTCATAGAATTACAGAATCATTTATGTTGGAAACCTTAAGATCATCCAACCCAGCTGTTGTCCCAGCACTGCCAAGTCCACCACTCAATCATGTCCGAGTGCCACATCTACATGTCTTTTGAATACCTGCAAGTGTTTCAGTGGTTCCTCCACCACATTCCTGGGTGACCTTTCCCAATGCTTGACAACCCTTTACATGAAGAAATCTTTCATAACATCCAAACTAAACCTCCCCTGGTACGACTTGAGGATGTTTCCTTTTGTCCTGTCCCTTGTTACTTGGGAGAAAAGCCCTACCCTCACCTCACTACAACCTCTTGTTGGGCAGCTCTAGAGACTGAAAAGGTTTTCCCCCTCAACCTCTTTTTCTCTGGACTAAACACTCCCAGCTCCCTCAGCCACTCCTCATCAGACTTGTACTCCAGACCACTGAGCAGCTTCATTCCCTTTTCTGGATGCAATCCAGCACTTCAGTGTCTTCTAGGGAGAGGCCCAAAACTGAACACAGGATTTGAGCTGCAGCCTCAACAGTGCTGAGTACAGGGGGACCTATACAGGACTCACCTGTATAGGTGTACTGTATAGATACTGTATAGGTGCACCTGTATAGACCTATACAGGACTATATAGGTCCCACTATATAGTCCTGGGACCTATACAAGACTCACTGCTCCTGCTGGCCACACTATTGCTGACACAAGCCAGGCTGCCATTGGCCCATTTGACCACCTGGGCTCACTCCTGGCTCATGTTCAGCAGCTGTTGACCAGGACCCCAGGTCCTTTTCTGCTGGGCAGCTTTCCAGGCACTCTGCCCTAGCCTGTAGCACTGCCTGGAGTGATGTGACCCAGCACTTGGGAGTTGAACTTCATTCAGTTGGACTCAGCCCATAGATCCAGCCTGTCCAGATCCCTCTGCGGAGCATGTCCTTGTGCTGCCAGGAACATCCCAAGTATAGAGTGTGTTTTGGTTTTTTGGTGAGTACGATATATTATAGAGTCATAAAATTGGAGTGTTAAGTACATATTGAACAAATTGCTGCCATAATTTCTTCTTCATGGTATCTTGAATGAAAGTGATAAAAAATAGGTTGTAAAGGTCGGCCCTTAAATTACCTTTGCTGTACGTGTCTCCCATATCCCATTGTTTATGCTGTTAGATACAAGGTGTTCTATCCCTTGATCCAGAAATCCTAGTTTCAGATGCAGGTGAGTACCACCAGGACTGGGAAAGCTCACTGCTTTGCGGCATTTTGGGAAAAGACACAAAACTAGGGAAAATGTCAGAGAGAGTGGAATTATGCAGAGTGATGTGAGAAATGCAAAAGATTTTATTTCCTAGATCCTTTGGCATCTGCTTACTTGGAAGAAAGTGCACTGGCAGCCACTGATGTAGGGACTGCAAGCAATAAGGCTAGTTCCTGATATGACTGATTAGAAACCACTGCTTTGGACCGTTCCTATAAGGAGTTTCAGGCAAAATTTAAATTCACACTTCCAAGGTCTGTTAAAAGAGTTCTCAGAATAGGTATGTTGAGTTTACTTCTTGAAAATACTTTGGCCTCATAATTGAGTTTTTGCAAAAATCTCCAAAACACAGCCCAAAGCACACTACCCCAGACCCCTTAATTTGTCTTCCATGCTGAATTGTTTTTGGTAACAGGAAATAAATCAAAACTGCTTATATTTGTATAATCCTGGATAATTTTAGCTTCTCTTGAAAGTTAATCGTAATGCTTACATTCTGTGTCCTAGTTTTCTCCTGGTTCATAGGAAAAACAACTCTCTGACAAAATAAGGATCTTTCTTTAGCTATACTGCTTCTGTTTTCATGCCTGTGCTTGATTATGTCAACAGTTTCACACAAGAAATATAATTGACAATCTCAGTGGGAGGCTGTATAGGGACAAGAACTTAGTTATCATCTCTTCCAGCCTGGAGGGGATTCAGATGGAGGCTCCTACTGCATCACATTTCTTCCTCCTGGGAATTTTTGTTCCAAAAAAAGTTGGTTTAGCTAGGGGTTGTACCTGGTCAGAGACCATGTGGTATTTCTGTTGAATGTTGTAAAAAAAGTAGGAGCTTGGTTTATCTGAGAAAGTTGCCATGACAGAGGCATGGCAACTTTGAAACATGGCAGGTATATAACTTTTTGCAAATTTTCTGAAGGTCATGCTCCTTGTAGGCTTGAGTTTGTCCAAAGGAGTAATATATTTTTTTCTTTTAACTTTTTTTTTTCTTTTTATTTCTTTTCTTTTCTTATAACTGCTTTGCACCTCCATTAGGTAAACAAGGGTGAACCCACTTTTAAAATATTAGGGTCTGAGTGCAGAAATCCAGTGGAGCCAACTCTTCAAAGTTCCCCAAATCCTACGTATATTTTCCTCTAAAAAATCTGAGGCTGATGCTAACTACCATTAAGAGCTGCTCTTCATTTTAGACATTATGCTTCTAATTTCTAGTTTGTGTCATGACCTGCATAAGGAGATTAAATGATGCAGGATAATTGATTCCTCATCTGGGAGTCAGACTGAAAGCATTAAATCAATCCTGTCCTCTTTCATGTTATTGCCATTGAAATTTCTTTAAAGCAGCTATGTTTCCTCTTCTGCCACTTTCCCTGAGTAGTGAACTAGATAATACCTATTTTGTGTGCTTGGCCTGCTCTCTCTCTGGGAGTAGATAGCAGAGTTTATCTCTGGTCTCTCTAATCTGCTGGGGTATATCTTTACAGAATAGGTTTTCATTCCACAAATGCAATGCAAAATGGGTTTGGTGAATCTGTGTCCATCTCTGGATATGGACTAATTGTAGTTGAAAGAAAATCATGACCTGCTGGATTTTACTCTTAGCAACACTGATCACAATACTTAAGAGAGACAAGACTGGTGGTATTCCTTCATTTTTACAGAAGGTGAGAATTTCCCTTTGCATCCAGTATCTCAGCCCTTACGTGCCATCATGTCTGTACTGCTGTTGTCACTACCAGCAGCTGGGTTAAAACTTGGGCTTCACACGTTCACGTGGACATCATGGTGTGCAGTGCACTCTGATGTAATCCAACCTCTGCAAAACAGTCTGAAGCAAAGCTCCCTGACACGTGGTGCTCATCTTGCAGCTGACAAACGAGCACAAACTGCAGTGGGAGCACGTAGGGAGCAGAAGCAGCCAATGCTCCCATGTGTTTGGTACCAGATTCTGTCCCTGCTGACCTGAGCCAAGCCCAGCTCACCATGGCACCTTCTGAAACAGCCACAACCTGCCCCCACGCAGTGCTGGGGCTGTGTGGGGTGGCTCTAGGGCACCAGTTCTGCTCTGCCAGACCTCTGCTGGCTTTGGACCTTCACACCTTGTTTCCTGAACAGGCAGCTGGGATGTGTCAGGGCCTCAGGACCTCAGACTGAAGTGGCACCAGCCAGGCTCATGCTGTCACACCACTACCGGCAGGCTTGGAGAAAACACCAGGGCCTTGGACTGGTAGGGAATAGCAGGGAAGATAAGCAGTGGAATATCTCTTGGTACCATCCTGTCACCCTGGTTTTCAAAGGCTTCTGATGTTTACATTCTTGGAGCCAGGGTTCTCACACTTTTTACCAAAACACTATGTGTTTTCGCATTCCTTCTTGGAGGAGGAGAAAATTGACAGACTGTTCACCTGGCCAGTGTGATTCAGAGGAGGGATGTCACATCCTCCAATCCACTCTCACTTTAGAGAATCTATAAATTCTAGAAAACTGTAAATAAAGTTCTCTTTTTTTACCTTGGGCAACTGAGCGTGTGGTGCGTGCTCATTTCATGTCCCAGCATGACACCATCCAGTTTTTCGGCTGATATCCGTAGCAAATATGGGGAAGTTTTAAAACTCCTGGGTAAATGATTATTTTCATTTCTCTGTTAAAATACGTACATAAGGAATAACATGCAATCAGCATAAAACTTACAATACAGTGCGAGCTTTGTAATTTTGCCTGTCTATTAACTGCTATCTTCCAGTTGTACCTTGTGGATACGGCCATGTATGTAAACATAGACTCTTTTTTGACAGAGATACTCAGTTATGAACATTTTAGGAAACACATTTTTCTTATTCCTTTGGAAGTACAGGAGCCAAAAGCACTTCTTTTATTTTAGTTAGAAATATTTCTATTATCAGTGATCTCTTCCCACCTTGCAGCAATCTATCCCTTCCACAAATAAGGAAAAACAGCTTAACAGAGAGAGATCTTTGGAGTCAGAACTCCTTGAAAGCACCTTACAAAAAACCAAAACAAAACTCTCCAAGTTTTAAGTCTCCTGAAAAATGGAATGCTGGAAAATGCTGCAGCAGAAACATCTGTAGCCCAAGAAGGAAATGCTCAGAGTCCCCAGTGAATGATGTGTATGGGAGGAGAGAAAAGGTTGCTGACACATGCATAACTTCTAGGAGTACTCAGCAGACCTGTTGCTGTGGTTACTAACCAGAACCTCCCCTGAATGTTATTTGCACTGCACCAGATGGCTGAAAAATCACATAGGGGAATTTGCTGTCCCTTGTGTTACTGTCCGATCTTTTCTCCAAGTGCTATGATTTAATTTGCAGCAATTCACACACCGATTATTTAGTCATGACACACTAATATAAGACATGAAACTGCTGCAGGTGTGCAGTCACTTTAATGAACTCCTGTATCACCTGCATAACACCAAAAATGTATTTTGTCTTACGTATTGATGTTCATGTTGTTGCAATTTGATGAATACTGCTAAGCTGAGGAAAAAACCTATGCCTGAATTTTAATATGATTTTAATAACATAGTTACTGTAGCACATTTATTGTAGAGGGAAGCGAGATGCCTTTTGCAGTTCATTGGCCTGGCATAAGCATTTCTGTACAGGCAGCATCAAAAACCATGAAGCATATATGAAGATTAAACAGGCTCATTGCATAAGAATGCTGTTGCCTCTGTATTTTCTGCTGCTTTGTTGTCATTACTGCCTTGCCCTTTCAGGATGACAGTCCACCTCCCTGGACTATTTATTATTATAAGTCTTTAGCTATTGTCAAGTGCTTTAGCCTCATTGTTACAAGTGGCGTTCTAGCACATTAAAAAAGCCAATAATAATAAATGTGTCCTGTGGTACATCTTAGAGTGACAGCACAAATATCCTGTCCCAGATTTCTGTGAATTAAAATAAGGAAAATGAGAAAATTTATGAAAACAAAGCAAAAGACTGATGATTTTTTGATACAACATTACTCCAAAAGTAGGCAACCTTCTTGACTGGGCAATGGAGCAGCTTGGTAGCGTGGTTCAGTGCTGTTGTGCCTAAGAGGTTTCTGGACACTGAGAGTAACTGCAGCTGCCTGGAGTCCTTGCAGCACCCTGTCCTGTCATTTTCTGTTATGTCACTTGTGTAATGGGGATATGAATCACCTTCTGTGGTGCATGAGTAAGAGCTCAGCATCTAAGCCTGCCGTTGTGCCTACAGTCACATTTTATGTACAGCTGCAGCCATTTCCATAGATTAATCTTCAATGGTATAATTGGATAAAGAGGCTGCAGCCAGGATTTCTCCTATCTTCTTCATTTTGAACATTCACAGAGCTCAGCAAATGATATCTTTATTTTACATCATAATCCAGCACCTGCCATCCTTTTTCTTTGTTATGGATGGAAGCCACCTGTAGTGTGGGAGAATTACTCTCAATTCTCTGGTCCAGTCTTCTGACTATATAAAAATACCCCAAAACACCCAAGTGCCATGGATACTTCTTGCTCTTTAGGTTCATTCTATGACATCAGGAGAATTTACTGGCCTATGATGTAATTATCATCTAGGGTCTCATAGGCTTTTTCAATGTTACTTACTCTTCTGCATATAAGGACCTCTTTTCTTCCTGTAACTCACTGTAAGAGGAACCCTTTAAGTTTAGTGGGATGCCTTCATGGGTATAGGCTTAGACTGCCTTAGCAACCAAGTACATTTCTTCTGAACAACTCAAGTTCATCTGATTTTTAGGTACTCCAAATTAGTGTTCCACCAGAAAGAACATCACTAAGATGGTGCCCTGAAATGACAAAAATGAATACCAACAAAAAGGTTTTTTTGGCTGTACTACCCTTTCACCAAAATCTATCATTTCAAGCCTCTTAATATAATTTCAACATTTAGATGGTATTTTCTACGATCTACATTAAGTCAACTTCTCTCCTAAACACAGTTTATTAAGGAAATTTGTCCCATCCATTGTATGCCTGCATGGCTGCTGTCTTGAACTTGTAGAGGAAAGTATTTTGGAAATGATGAACCAAAGAATAGTGCTGCAGTGTCTTGATGATTTTGGAGTACTAGTTCTGCTGAATTAGCTTTGATCTCCAACTAAGGAGGCAGTTAAAGAAAACAAAAAACCCATGGTAACTTAAGCTGTATATTGCAGTGTCTGCCTTTTGTTCTCTTCCTTTCACATATAAAACATGGAACAAAGATTCTTTGAAATTCTCTTTTCTAAAGACTTGTCCTTCCTGCTCTTCTTCCTTGATTTTGCATCCCATTGGAAACCAATCTTTTACAGAAAAAAAATATTATAAAATCCATACATTATGCTGTTATGTTTTTAAGGAGGAAATAATCAATAGATAAGCATTGTGGTTTTGTCCTAATTATTATAATTTTGTATTTTCTGCTTATGCAGCAATCTCCATTCAAAGATTTTAAAGATGCAGCTCTGTGTAAATACTCTCCCCACTTCTTGTGTGAGGTAATTTAATTACTGTGAGGCTACAAGATTTATCCAAAGCCAAGCAGCAAGCTTGTGGCAGAACAACATACACCCCAGGCTCTCTCGATTCCCAGTACTGTGCTCTAACCACTCATCCTTGCTGCTTTACACACTTCACAACAGCTTACACAGAAAGGAAGCATCAAGGGTTTCTGTGTTGACAGTATGTAATCATTCTGTAGACAGTCTAATAATTCTTAGGTAGATTATACTCAGCCATAATCATCTCCAGTGTAATTAGAGAAGAGACTTAGTCATCTAAGTGAGCATAATATAGGTAATATAAGTGGTGTGTTATAGGATATAATCTAAACCCATTTCTAAATTGCACCTGCTCCTTTCATCAGCTGTCTTTCTGATTCTAAGAAGCAAGCTGCCTGTGACGCAGCTCATCCTTGATGTAACTCCAGAGCAAGGAATTTGGGTTGTTATGTTCAACTAAACTTGCTACAATTAAATTGATATAAAGTCCTCAGCTTTTTAGTGATTCAGATCACCTTTCAATTATATATCTTAAGCAGGAGATATACAGTCTTTTCCTGTTGTAAAACACATTGAAATGTAATTGTGATGACAGCAAAACTGATAGTAGAGGAAAACAAGTCTTGCTTAAAATATATAATGGAAACCCTTAGAGTGTGAAGGGCTCCATGTTGCTAGTGATCAGCGCTGCTTTTTAATCAAAAGCCTAAGTAGTCCCTATTCAGGCTACTGACACCCCAGAAAGGTGCAATGCCACAGTATTTCACATTCACTGAGACTGGGAACAGCAAACTGTTTTCTCTCTTACTTATATAATGAAGCTGCAACTTTTGGTCTGCATTTAAATTTGAGAGCAACAGTGTCCAAAGCTTATCCACAATTTCTGAACAGACACAGACCTGGGGTGCTGTTTGTGGTGATGAGAGGAAACTCTTTTTGGTGCGTACAGTTTCAGAATTTTTCTGTCTATATTTTCTTTAAATGTAGGGTCCCATATGCAGATTCTGTCTGGCTTTTTGTTTTCTCTTTAGCCAGGTCACTAAACCAGATCTTCTGATCTAACAGGCAGTGCGATATTTAAGTGGCACTGTTGTACCAGCTTAACATACTTGCTTCTTCCTGCTCTAATGGTGAAATACTCCAGTTTGTAATGCTCTTTAATATCTCTACGGGCTTCTCCTTGCCTCTCCAACCTTTTTCCCTGCTTCCTTTTAACCTTTCTGTCTTCCCATCAAACATACTTGGCAGTCTCTTCTGCACATTAATGTCTGGTTTAAGGCAGGAATTGGTGGAATGTGCAGCAAGGTTCTTCTCCTTGGAGACAGAGATAAAAACATAAAGGTGCTGCCTTATACCAGCACCATGTAACCATATGTGTTAGACCATATTTAGCAGTTTAACCATTTATGCAGGGACCTGCATGATTACACTTAGCAGTCAGACTATTTTCACCTCTGTATGGAGGCACAGATTGTGTGCTGAGGATGGAGCACAGAGGACAGCCCCATTTGTGCAGGTTTGGCAAAGAGAGCAGGCCATCTGCTCCTCATGCCATGGCTGAGGCATGCTGTGCTGTGGATGGGGCCTCAGAGGGACAGTGGGTACTGCTTTGCTTGGAGCTGAGAGGCCCCTGGAGGTTCAGCTGCTGGAGGAGCAGCAGCCCGCTGTGACACTTCACATGCAGCAGCAGGGAATTCCTCAGTCATGAACCACAGAATTACAGAATAAATTAGGTTGGAAAAGATCTTCAAGGTCATCGAGCCCAACATTTGACTGATCACCTTCTCAACTAGACCACAGCACTAAATGTCAGCCCAGCTGTTTCCTGAATACTTCCAGGGATGGTGATTTCATCACCTCCCTGGGCAGCCCATTCCAATCCTTAACAACTCTTTCCTTGAGGAAAGAACCCTTCTGATGAGGTCGTCTCCTCAGCTTTGTAAAGTTTGGAGAACTCTTACGCAGTGGTTTGACTGGTCAATGAGGTAGAAGCCATATTTTAAAACACCTGCCTCACTTCCTATACTTACCCTCTGCGTGAGACAGAGGAACACAAGTTAGCCGTAAGACCAAAACTGAATAAAAAAGCCCCTTCTCTTCCAACGCGCTCTTGGCCCTCGAGACGGGCTGAGCAGTAACACGCCGAACGCAGATGGCTCTCCAAAGCGTCACTGAACGGGTCAGGCGGGAAGCGACCGCAGTGGGGCACCTGCTCCAGGGGCATCCCAAAGCACGTGCCGCGGGCTCCTGCTGCGCAGACGGCTCCCGAGCATCCCCGGAGCGGGAGCGGCCGCAGCACGGTCGGGGCCGCGCCCTCCGCGCCGCCCGCCGGGACGCTGGCTGCGCGCGCAGGGGGCGGGGCCGGGGCGCCGCGGGGCCGAGCGGAGCGGGAGGAGCGGGAGCGGCGCTCAGGTATGGGAGCGGTGCCGGCAGCGCCGCGGGGCAGGGCGGCAGCTCCCCATCACCTCCCCATCACCTCCCCATCACCTCCCCATCACCTCCCCATCACCTCCCCATCACCTCCCCATCACCTCCCCGTCCCCTTCCTCCTCGGAGCGGCGCGGCCGGGCTGGTGTGTTACTTCTCGGCGCGGGGAAAAGTGTCGGGCTCTGCGGGCAGCGACCTTCCCGGCGGGGCTCGCCCCGCCAGCGCCGGGCGGCGGCGGACAGGGAAGGAAGCAAGGAGCGGGGAGGCAAGGAGGGATGTAGGGAGGCAGAGAAGGAGGGAGCCGTGGGGCATGGCGCGGGAGGGGACCGGCGGGGATGGCGCGGGAGGATGGCGCAGCGCCGCTTTCCCGGAGCCGTGCGGGCGATGTCCCCGGCGGCTCCGCGCACCGCTCCGCGGGGCCGGGCGGGCTCTGCGGGCCTCCCGTACCCGGGCTGGCCGCCGCCTCCCCCGGCCCGGCGGTGCGGGCGGGGGTCCGGGGTGGGGGAAGGACTCTGCGCCGGGAGCTGGCATCAGCAGATGCTGTCCCCGGCTGTCCTTTGCCTTCCCGTTTGAAGCAAGGCTCTCCGGCCTCTCGCCTTCGCTGGCTGCACTCTCTAGGCGCTGCTGTTTTCCCTTCTGCTCGTTAAGAACCCGGCGAGGGTTGTTTCCCCCATCTTTTTCTTGAAGGTGCCTTTTCATATGGTCACCTTGAAACCTAGATGCCTTCATGAGCCTATCTGAGCGTACTGTTACGCTCAGGTGGGTATGTGCTGGTTTCAGTCACTGATGAGCAGATATACCTTCCTGCAGGAGCCTACAAAACTGACATCTCTAATTGTGCTGCTTTAATAATGCTACAGGCTATGATTAATTTGCCTTAAAAATTCTCCAGTACTGGTAATTAAACGGGAAATAAATCATATTAAACCAGATTTTCAAGCAGAAGACAGCTTAGGGCCTTGATCTCCTGTTAATGCACATGCTTGTAAATCTATCCCTACGAAAAAGTGTCACACAACTGAGAAAAGCCATCCATACCTGTAAGATATGAAACTTTAATAAACCTAGGGAAATGATTGTGCTGCAGTAAACTTGGTAAATTTTGTGATGCAAACTATGTGTCTGTGCTAACTAGTTTAAAAGATAATAAATACATGAATTTGTGAGAAGTGGAGTGACTGGCTCATTTGGTTATAGGCCACTACAGTTTCAGCTATTGCTCTAAAAGTTGTTTTAGAATTAGTGATTTAAGGCACCTCCAGACATACTGGTTTTTCATAATATGCACTTTAAATCTTCAAGCCAGGCAAAGCAAAATCTTGAAAACCCTCCAATCATATTCTACTTAGGAAGTAGATCTCTCTAAACACAGAACTTTCAGCTTTTTGAGGTGAACCAATGCTGAAATTAACTTAAATCATTTATAATGCTG
The DNA here is from genome assembly GCA_910950805.1 of Acrocephalus scirpaceus scirpaceus. Classification (NCBI taxonomy): domain Eukaryota; kingdom Metazoa; phylum Chordata; class Aves; order Passeriformes; family Sylviidae; genus Acrocephalus; species Acrocephalus scirpaceus. Next base: position 118,474,148 of record OU383773.1, read on the forward strand.
TGGACTTTTGCAAGCAGCTTATGTCCCAGAGCTTACATAAACAGTCTAAAAAGGCAGGTGGTGTATTGAGCTAGATGTGGTGGATGAAAAGCCTTTATTGGTATCAGTCAGTTTTGTCCTCCCCAGAAAAGTATTTTTGATGCTTAGAGCTTGAGCTTTTTAAAGGTCTCTTCCAGTTTTGACAGACATTTGTAACTTTTTGTAAGTTTTTTTCTGGTAAAGTATGGCACGATTTAAGCTCCATGTATTTACTTGTGCCAAGGTTGGTGTCTTTGGCTCTCCCCCCTCTCCTTCAGAAGTCATCAGCTGTGGATGCTTTACGCAGCTTGCATGTTGTAAATTTTGCTACGTGTTAGAAGCTTCTAGTAAGAATTTCATTATTATGAACTTGAAGAGTTATGAAGATGGACATTGTCCTCATTGTGTATTTTTCTCTTTGCTGTAAATTCAGCAGACTGAGAAACAGAATTGCTACCCAGACCTGCCTCTCTGTGAAGTCCCCAAATGCTTGGTTTCTGACAATGTGCTGCATTACACTCTAACATTTGCAAACTCTTACGGGTAGTGTTGCGACACTTTCTGGGTTTTAGGGTATATTTAAAACTAAAGGGAGACTTCCAGCAAGCTGCTTTGAGGCTTTTTATTTTGCGCCCTGTTAACATAACAATGTTGCTAATTTGAAACGATGAGCAGTCAGTGTGCATTAGCCAACTGTGTGAGGAGTTGGACAGTCTCCCTTGAGCAGGGACGGAGACCCGAGTGAACCGAAAAACGCGATTGTGCTGCCTCTTTACAAAAAGCAAAAGCTGCACGGCCAAGAGTTATGCAGCAGTTTGCAACTTCTCATTATGAACTTGGGTGTTGTACAAAGATGCTTTAGATGCCAGCAGCCCCTAACAAGGGTCTCTGCCCCAGTGACAGAAGCAAGAAGACAGGTGCTTCTCTACAAAATGGAGAGTGTACAATATGACCTTAAACTGCAGGCTGGATAAGAACCACAAAAGGGATAGAGTTCTGTGACTGCTTGGAGACTTAATTAAGAGCACTGACACCCACTCAGTGAAAAGTCTGTATAAATAATGAATTTTCCCTGTATGTGCAGCCTGTCATGGAAATGAGTCTGAAATCTGTTGTCTTCTGGATGACTGACCCTGATTTGTTTTTAAATAGAACTATGTTTTCATTAACATAATTCAGATTACGTGGGGCAAAAAATAAGATCCTGTCTTATTTTGAATGATGCCTGCTTTGAAAGCAAGAACACACTTTGGACAAGGGTGTATTACAAAATTAAAGTAGAACTGGTTCTACAATCTACTAGGAATTGTAAACTTCTATAACAGCTGAAATCTCACCATTTGTTAGGACTTAAAGTGCTGAAGAGTTTTAGAATGCTCATTTGATGGCCACTACCTGATGTTTTTTAAACAGTCTAAAGCAATCTGGCAGCTGTTGCCAGGAATATTCCAAACTTTCCCACATACAGCAAGAGAAATATTTTCAATTCCTTCCAGGCCTATTATGCATTTGTTCAGTTAAATGACTGAAGGGAGCATACAGCTTAGTAAAGCTTTGAAGTGCGACTTGATTTTATGCCTGTGTAGGGAATTGCTATGTCTCATAATTCAAAAATAAAAGTAAATTTACTGGAGAAAAAGGCCATCCCAAATCCCTGATTCAAAGTCTGAGATGTTGCCCATTTTGAGTAATTTCATGAGAAATTTTCAGCATGTAGTTAATGTAAAAAAAAGTGTTGAGCATGGCTTTCTAAATTTCAGCTGCTGATTAAACTCCTCTTGGATATCTTGTCAGGCACAGCTTGGAGGGACAGAAACAATCACAGCTGGATGTCACACCTGCAAGTGGTAAACTGGCGTCATCATCCATTGGTAGTTAGGAAAGAAAACAAATTGACTTAGGTCTGATAATGAAATGTCCAAACCATAGGGACACAGGGATCTGGCACAGTTTTGTGCTTTATATTCAGGAACAGTCTCTGCTTTCTAATTTCTTAATACATGCAACCTTCCTCTCTCCTGATAAGTCGTGCATTAAAACTGTCCAAATTTTCAATTAAACAAAAAAAAAACAACCTTTCAGTGTTTCCTTAGATGGGAACAATATTATTATTGTGCCTTTCAGTTTTCTGTCTTTGTTCTGTGCCTGCAGCTGAATGAATTTTGCTTTTCATTTCTGTTTTTGGAAGCACTGCTTTTCTGCAGGGTGCAGAGATCACATGTCTCTATGTGCATAAGATGCTGGGCTTGATTTGTAAATGGAAATACAAGTTTGTCTCAGGCACAAGAAACATCTTAGTTTGAAAGTTAAAATAGAGGTTGAAAACCAACAACTAAGCCCTGAACAAAGTTTTCACAATTGTAACTGACCTTTCTTTTGCCACCCCATTAAAAACATGGAAGAGTCGAGAGTAAATGATTCATGGCCCATTCCATATGTTCTTCCTTTCCTAAAGAGACAGCCTTGATCCAAATCTGAGGACCCTTGTTCATATACTGGTTCTTTGTTTTTTATTGTAAATGCTTCTTGCAGATTAGATCACTCTTTCTGGTTGCAATGAAAACAGGTTTATTAAAATCTTTAAATGTTACTGAAATAGTTCAGCTGTATTAGCACAGCTGGATTTCTGTTTTATAAAAGCACGAAATATAGTGAGGAATAGTCATCCTTTAATACACAAAACCACATTGTGTCTTCATAAAAGGTTTAATGTGCTCTCTGGACCTTAAAAGCAGCTCAAATCTCTTTTGTAAGATAAATATTAAAGAAAATGCTGTCACCATCAGAATGTAGTCCAAACTTAGCAGCAAGGAATTTAGCAGCTTGTGTATTTCTGCTACCTAAAGCACCTGTTAAAGACCAGCTTTAATTTGAAGAAACCAAAGAAGTGAGGGTGCAAAGATCAGGCTGCATGATCAATAAAACTGATGTTTTGGCCAAACTACTGATCAATAAAACTGATATTCTGGAGGTCTGACATAAAACCCTAGTGTTAACACTACCACACTTGTTTTTGTGGACACCTGTGCTGCCTTGAAATCATTATGTTGATTATTAGCAGCATTAATAATGGGTTGTCTAGGACAATCACAGGTATGCTTGAAAAAATGGGAATTAGGAGAGGTTTAGTCTTCATTCTGTACAACACTTTGGTCGTGTCTGAGCTTCAGAGAGTTTGACAGTTATACCAGCAAAGCTCTTGAAGACAAACACAGAAAATATTTAAAAGATGAGTCTGTGTGATATATCTATGCAACCTCACTAAGGTGAATGAAAGCAAGGTGTGTTGTTCTTGCTCCATCCATGCTTGCTAGCATAGCTATGCTGAGTAATGAACGCAGCAATTATGCTGCGAGGTGAAGGTTTGGCTTCATCAAGCTGAAGTTTTGCCAGCTTCTGAGTCAAATCAATATAAGGCAAATTTTACAGCTGAATGCTACTCATCACAGCATGAGGTGAATGCTCTTCTGGTGTCAGTGCTGACTGCTTGGTCTCACTGAAGCCTAATACCCTTAATATCTGCTTGAGTGTTGTTTCAGTTTCTTGTGAAGAGGATCTGTATTGGTGGCAGCTGAGCTCTCATGTAGCAGCTTTTACTTTATACATGATAATGACTAGATACTATTAAATTTCTGAGCAAGAGACTATATTGTGTAGAAAACTTCTGCGTAGTGTGTTAGGGGCAGAACAGTTTGTAGATGTACATCACTTAAAATGTCTTAAAGGGTGTGTTGCTGGGAAAGGACTTGCTCTGTGCAGGAATAGCTCCTTCAGAACTTTGTCATCTGGTATAAATCTTAATTGAGATTAACAATAACTACTAATTAACATTTCAGAAACTTGTATTAAACTCAAAGGGTTTTTATATGTGATGTTAGCAGCATCTCTATCTTTTCCTGAGAAAAAGTTGCAGGGCATTAAGTGAGCAGCAATTAAAAGAAGTGTGAAAAGCAAATATTGGTTTAGTTCAATAAACATGAGTTAAATTTCAAGACAGACCCTTACTTTCACCCTCTTTTTCTCACACCAATCCTTTTTATCACCCACTGCTTCCTAGTGAGTACTGCACTTTCATTATAAATCTATTGTTTTGTTTTACAATTGACAGAAAAAACTGAGAAAAGAGCAAATCCAGTTGCACTGTTACAAGTTTTGGAATTACATGAACAATAACTTGTTTTAAGAGCTTCAAGATCATAACAGTCCATAAAATTATTTATTTTGTTTAACAAATGTTTATTTTTGGTACTTTTTTCTTAATAAGACAGCAACTGAAAGCTGCTGTTGGTGAGCCAGTTTTCACATAATTTGTAGCTTTGTAAAACTAGAGATTACTTTGTGCTTAATGTCTTCAGGTTATTTTGGCAAACAAAGAAAATTAGTTGACTTTAAAAGTCAACATCTATTTGATGTGGGATGATAAAGTTATTTTTCTGAGAAGTGATTTTATTGTAGCAGTCAGATTCTTGAGCTTTATAAAAGATTATTGCAGTACTAAATTACAGCTTTTAGAGAAAGCGCAGAGAAAAACAGCGTTATTCTGGAAAAATAACAGAATAAAACTAAAGAATCTAGAGTGAGTTACTATGAAAGTCTTCCTTTCTTTAGTTTGGACTCTGTCATGCTAAGCTGACAGTGCTTTGTTGTGGATGCATAACTATTTCACTTTTCTTGGGCTGGGGGAAGGAAGGCTCCAAAGCACACTGAATTATTTATGTCTGTCTCTATTTTCTTAAGAGCATGGCTTCAGCCTCTGACACTCATGTTCATGAAGTGGAGGATGGGATACTGCAATCTCTATTCCATCATTAATCTCTCTTCCAGCATTATTTGTCTGTTCCTTTTTTTTTGTAAGTGAAAAATAACATCTAAATGAAGTTTCCATTAGATTGTCACAACCTGTATGTACAGATTTAATAGCAGTTTTATTCTGTGTTGAGAACTTTAAATTTCTGATTGTGGATAGATATTTAATAGTATAAGTTGTTCTAATTGGAATTTCTGAGGTTTTTTAATATGTGTCAGCATTTGTAAGATCCTCATTGTGAAATGGAAAATACTCCAGAGTAAAATGTTTCAGGTTTTGATATTTTCAACTTGGAAGTTGGTGTTTTATGTTTATCAAGATTTATGGGTTAGTTTTCTTGAGGTGGTGCTAGGCAATAACACACCCATGTTCACCCTATTTCAGGAGCATAGCGATGTTCAGACATGTTTATAAAGCCCTGATAATCGTTGTACCTGTTGTTTCCCATTGTGATATTTGGAGCCAGACATTTATCCAGAGAAGAGCAATGAGGCTGTGAAGAGTGAGTCCTGTGAGGAGCAGCTGAGGGAGTTGGGGGTGTTCAGCCTGGAGAAGAGGAAGCTCAGGAGAGACCTTATTGCTCCCTACAACTGCCTGGAAGGAGGCTGTAGCTGGGTAGGGATCAGCCTGTTCTCCAGGCACCCAGTGACAGGACAAGAGGACATGGTCTAGAGCTGCACCAGAGGAGGCTCAGGTGGGACATCAGGAGGAATTTCTTCACTGAAAGGCTTGTTAAGCATTGGAACAGGCTGCTCAGGGAGGCGATGGAGTCACCATCCCTGGAGGTGTTTGAGAAACCCTTGGATATGGCACTTAGTGCTGTGATTTAGTTGACATGGTGGTATTTGCTCCAAGGTTGGATTCGATGATCCTGGAGGTATTTTCCAACCATTTTGATTCTATGATTGCCCAATGGTTGTCACTCCTTTCTTTCTGGATTAAAATACTTATGAACTCAGTACTGTCTGTTTTACCACTGACAGTAGTGGGGATATATTCATACAATTAATTTGGCTTGTCAGGTGTTAAATGGGACTTATCACAATGAGAAAAGATCTTAATAAAGGAACTTGTTAAGTAAATCTTTGTAGTGTCAGAACACAGGAGACTGGAAAAAAATATGACCAGGTGGAATATCGCCTCCCTGCTGTAGCATGTTTTTGTCAAATAAAAAGATGGCAAGTGGAGTATATTAGCTTGTGGCTGCTGCTCAGAACTCTTTTTTCAACCTTTGTGCCTGCAGTGATTCGAGGTCAACCAAACATGATGCCTGTTAACTCTCTGCAACTGTAGCAGTTATTATATAGTGGCGTAGCATAATGTACAGCTCTGTCTATTTCCAGGGCTTCCATAAGCAGGGTGATATTGGATATAGCCTATATGGTCTGTACAGCCCCTGTTTCTCTGAACTTGCAGTGGCCCATCTATGACTGCAATGGGTTGCAATCAAGACATATGGTATATAGGTTTACCTTCGTCTACACCAGAATGTAAGTTTGAGGTATGGTCTGCTGAGAAAATCAGGCCAATGATTATGCTTAACATGCTCTGTGGTAAAGAACTGTGTGAATGGGCAGCAAGCTGTTCTTTGAGATCTATTTGCAGTCACTCCCTGTGTTTTCTAAGGTTTTCAGGATTATCTTTCACTGGAGGAGCAAACTGTCTGTGAAAAAAAGTGTAGGAATTATAACAGTAGGTGGTTTTATAAGTCAGGCTGATTTATCAGAGGTACTATGAAGGAGTGTTCTTTTCCTCCTGTGGGTGAAAGATATTTCAGTACTGAGCTGTGTAAGAGGGCAAAGAGGTGGCAAATATGTGAAAATGCACGAGGACAACCTAAACCTGAATAAAGAAAAGAAGAACATGAAATAGGCAAGTAAAAATGTCCTGCTTAGATAGGGGGCTGATAACAGACTATTTTAGGTACATGATGGAGGAAGATAAAGTACAGTGGAGTTCTGAACAAATAGAGGTTGTGGGTATATCTGAGAAATGGACATCCTTGTCATATTCAAAATGAACCAAATGAGGTTCAGGGGAGAAGTGCTACCTAGCAAACTGAGTAGATTTAAACTGCAGTAGACTGCTAGATGGCTTCCTTCTCTAAAATGTAGTCCGAGATCCTAGTGCAAAATCTTCCATTGGCAGTCATGTTTTCAGGAAGGTTAAAACATTTGACATAGTGTTTTACTGTTATATACTTGCCTGTATGAAATACACTGTTAAAATGACCTCTTAGTTATAGTTACTGGGTAGCTTGCTCATACTTATGAAATAGACTGGGTGTTGAAGGGAACTCTAGTTATAGAAGAGCTTACTCATAGTTTCGTGCTTTAAAAGCATTGCCAAAATGGCAATTTGTTTTAGGTTCAGTAACTGTTGGTATATTTAAGGGAAAAAAAAATCTCACACATAACAGTTGAGACTATTTATTTCAGGGAGGTTTTGGAATCCTGAAGGGTGTTAGATACCTACAAGCTTTTAAGTCTTTTCCCTGTCTACTCAGATTGTAGCTATGTAAATGTCTGCTTTGCATACCTTCATATATGTTCAGAGTGGTAAAACATTTTCCATCTTTTTAAGCCTATCTACCATTATGTTTAGGTATTAATTTAATAAAAACTAGTATTGTATTTAATTTTAACCTTTCGTGCCCAGGCTCTTGCATGCCTAATGTTTTTCAGCTGTGCCATGTATTTCAAATAAATCTGTTTAGTGTTTAGAATAAAGGAAGTACTTTTTTTCAATAGTGAGACCCTCAGTAAGTCTGCAAGTTATTCAAGATTTTGGCTCATCTGGCAATGTATCAGAAGACAAATTTGGCACACTAAAAGATGAGCTACCTGAAGGCAGATGGGAACTCTCAGAGTGCTGGAAAGCAGTTCCATTGACATCACTGACACAGTAATACACAGCCTTAATGCAGGAATAATTCATAGCAAAGTAATGAATGGTTTCATTAGTCATGAAGGTTGGGCAATCCTGAGTTCCAGTTAAACCATAAATCCTCTGGTGACTCGCAGGGGATCAGTGGCAACTGATGTGGGGCTTTTTATTGTGTCTCTGTGCAAGATTCTCATGTAGAACCATCCCAGATTTAGAGGCACAATAGGCAGGTCTGCAGCCCAGTGTCCTCTGACAGATGTGTTTTATCAGCTGAAGTAATTCCAGCTCAAAGTAGCTTGTCCTTTCCTACTGGTCAAAACTGTGCTTGTGAAAAGGGATTTGTTTGTTTCCTAATGCATTTTCAGCTCAAGTGGATGAATATAATTTTACCTAAATGGAAAGATTGTGTGAGTTCTCTGGACAATTCATTACCTCACATTGTGTTGGTAGAGGGCACTTCTAACATAGATCTACTTGACCTTTTTCTTGCAAGATTGAACATCTGTGTGACCTGTTCATAGTCCACAGGCAAAGAATTACCATTTTATGGATTACAGTCTTTATACAAAAGGAATTCTTCCTCTCTTTTATTATCTGCTATTCTGTGAGAAGTATATACTTAAATGGCACTGCTTTAAAAAAAAAAAAAAGAAAAAGCCAAATTTGAAGGGTTTGAGGCATGTGCAAGCTAATAGTAAATAAGCAGCTTTGCACATTCCCCCATGGCCAGCATTGTCTTGCAGATGTATCTAGGAGGGAATCTCATGTGCTGGTTGTTTCTAAGGAGTGCAAATGTATGCAAGTATTTTTACTACTTCTGAATATTGTGGAAGATGAAGAGGAGCATGTTTGTTTATTTGGGGGCTGAGTTTCTATTGCTGTGATAAGAACTATGAAGAAATCTCAGACATCTGCATTGAGTGTTTTTTTAACAAGTGATAAACACTCCACATTTTTCTTTTGTAGGCGTATGTGCCAGAAGTTTTCCTGAATGGTGGAAAAAAATGCCAGATATGGCAATGTACACAAGACCAGCTACAGTAGTGTAATAGTCCTGAAACAGTCTATATTTTTTCTTAATATATTGTCATTGCAAACACTTAAAATTATCCTATAAACATTTCACATTAGCCTACATAAACAAATAAACAACAATCAATTAACTTCAGGTAAGAGCAGCAATGCAGAAAACCACAGAGAAAATAAAGTGCAATTAGTGCTTCAGTCTCTCTCCCATATGAGTAGATAAATTGACTGACAGTTTTTGATGTAATTGTGCTGTATCTTTGTTCTGTTTCCAGTTATACTATTGTCCTCTCTCAGGAATCCCTCAAACATGTTTTGTCTTTCCTTTTTAAAAATATTAAAGTGCATGTGAGCAGAGGGAGTAAATTATTTAAAGTTACTCTGTGTCTCTGCACTTGTCTGAGTCAGCAGAATACATCTAGGTCATACCATGCACCCGAGCAGCTCCAGTGCAGAGTATCTTCTTTCAGTGGGGACTAAGCAGACTCATTAAGGCACAATTCTCTTGCCTTTTTTCCTATTTATGCCTTCACAAAGCTTGGGTGAAAAATGATGAAATTTACTGTATTTTTAAAATTTAATTCTGATAAATTTCCTTTCAGCTGACCTGTTCTTCTCTTGCCATTGGCCAATCAACTGACAGAGGGAATGGATTCCCTCTTAGCTACAGTTAGTACCAGTAGACTGAATGATTTATAATGCAGTTATGAATAAAGAAAACAACTAGTTTTTTTTGTTTATGCTTTCTTTCCTTTCTAGGATGGCTGCAGCTCCTCCAAGTTACTGTTTTGTAGCCTTCCCCCCATGTTCTAAAGATGGGCTGGTGGTATTTGGGAAGAATTCTGCACGGCCTAGGGATGAAGTACAGGAGGTGGTCTACTTTGCTGCTGCAGAGCATGAGCCAGGAAGCAAAGTTGAGGTAAGGGTGAGTTGTTGCATTCAAACTGTGAGACATCACTGTTATTGGAAGAAATGAATACTGTCTTGTTTTCTCATCAGATTGTGGAATCTTTGCTCACTTCACTCAAATCTTTTGAGTAGAAGAAGGCAAGATTTTTTAAAAGTCTGAAAATGAAACTCAGAATGTAACTTTTTTAATTGGGGAAAAATCCATGTTCTCCACTTTTTCTGGCAGACAGGCAAAACTGTTCACATCTCAGATTCCTGCAGCATGCAGTCGATTGATTTCCTTTTAAGGATGGAAACTAACTGGAACTAGAAGCCAATTTTCAGAGTTTGTCACATGCCAAATGAATTATTCTAATTCATGGTTGCTGCTTGGCAGTAATGGGGCCTGACTATGTCACACAGGTTGAAAAACAGGTAGTCAGAAATCTGGGACTCGAGGAACTTGTGCTCTAATAAGGGAATGTGAGAGGAGGACAATGAGAGTGTGCAAGCTTTGTAAGCCAGACTTAACACTTGTACATGCCATTGGCTCTGTTGGCATGTTCTGCAGCTGGGCACCTGCATCACAGTCAATTTTTAGTGCTGTGGCTTTTCTCTGAATCCAGGCTGGATGTGGAGTCCTGAAGCTGGACACTGATGCCATGGATGCAAGTTGAAAGGGACCCTCCCTGCTGGAGGTTATTGTAATTGTAGTCTGTTACTGCAGCCTTGTTTTAATGATAGGAGAAATGAAAGGATAAGCAGATGTGGAAGAGTGAAGCAAAGGGACAGATGAGCAAGAAGACAGGAAGAGGGAGGAAAATGTAAAGTGAAGGTGGAATGAAAAGACCGAGGCACCAGAATGAAAGACAAGGATCTGTGCAGGCAGTCATTTCATCAGAGGAGACAGAGCCTGATGATGCACTGCCAGGAGCTTTAGAGTCCCCAGGTTCTTGCTCTGACTGGCAGCTGGGAAAGCAGAATCTGTGAGGTTCCTGCATTCAGCTTCCTCCTGCCCCTGTGGTTGTGCAGAAGGCTGAGGACAGGAGGTGTTCTGCACCAGGCTGATGTCTCTCATCCAAACAGATTCTTTATGGATCTAGTTGTCATTTACCCAGAAGATATCCGAAGGCCAGTGCCAGTTTTAATTCTGTGTTTCAAATGGGATGACTTCCATATTTCAGAGGATTTGGTGCTCTTCTTTCTAACAGTTAATGTTCTCTTGTTTTTTTTTTCTACCAATATCTAGTACAACTTATGCATTATTAAATGGTTTAATTTTGGATATAGAGAAATCCCCTCCCTCAGGAGCAGTTATGTGCAATTAAGTGCTATAGCACCTTGTAGACATGTGCTGGCATATGTAACACAAGTGTGACAATAAGACAAGAAGAAAGCTTCAGAGCAGTTTATTTTAAAACACCTCTTCATAGAACTGGAAATGAAGAAAAAGTTCTATTATTGGGGAAGAAGAGCTTTGGAAAGCTTCTCTTTTGTGTACCCTTAATGGAGAATAATTTGTAAGAACTTACTGTAAGAGTTCTTGATTCTTTTGGTCTCTTTACCCCATATCTTATTCTTTGATGAGATTGTCATAATTTGCTGAAGCATATAATTAAGCCACATATAATTCATTATGATTCCTCTTTTACACCATGATTAACTGGTTTAATGCCTTTTTTAAGAATTCAGTCATAAACTCAACTCTTTTGCCAGACCTTTTAGAAGCACGAAGCGTAATTTCTTTTCGTAGCACAACACGGTTTGTAGATTTAGTCTGCCAACAAGGATCTGCAAGGATTCTGCTTAAATGCTGAACTTTATTTTTTTTTTTAATCAAGGTAAAGTTGCTGTGTGGTGAAGATGCATGTTTTTAGATGACAGACTGGTGCAGGCCATTTTTTTTATTTTTCTAAAGTAGGGGCTTAAGTCCTAATTAATGGATACTTTGGCTTCTGCTGGTCTATCATTAGCTAGCCCAAGGTTTTCCAAGTAAAGTTGTGTACAGCAACATACAAGCTCCAGATGTTTGCCAAAATTCTTCCTGTTTCCTCCTAGCACAGCATAAAAACATCATCATTTTTCCCAGAGTAGTGCAAGTAATTGCTTATCACTGCATCTTCATTGCGCTCAGCACTAAGTATCGTTAATGTATTTTTCTTTTTTTTTATTCATGCATATTTTGAGTAGAGTAAGCTGGTTTAAATTGTTTTGTTAGGTCTAAGGGCTGTCTGGTAGCATATTTGTAGTGAGTGGTACCTCAAAGTCAAGAAAAGCTTTAAGGAAAAGCTCGAATTCAGCTGCTTGGCCTTGTTAGGTACCAGGCATGCAACACTATCTACCTTTTAAGCAAACTTGTCAGAGGTAATTAACTGATGGGGGCGTGGAGAGGAGTGTCAAAGCTTTTATATGTAGCTTTGACATACTCAGGATTAATACTTTGTTCTTTAAAACCCATGAAAGCTGCCAGCACTTTGGTTATTGTTCATGTAGATTTTCTTTTTCACTACAGCGTTCCTTCACTTGCACTTTGTAAAACTAACTAAACAGCTCTGAGAAACTAAATGTATGATATTTACAAATGGAAAAATGTGGCTGATCAATTTCACACTACAGTTTTTCTAAGTCAGTAATCCTTTGTGCCTCTCACTAGACTTTTTTCTTCTCATCCATCCTTTTTTCCAAATGAGCAGCTTTTCTCTCTATTCCATATTGTATATTTGCTTTGGTTTCTTTACCTTCACTGGACAATGATAGTGGACTTGGTTTTCATTATGTGCTATTTTTTGCACGTAATGTGGTTCAGTGTGTATCAAATTGTGATTACCTGTTTGTGGCTGTCACTCATGTTCTGAATTTCTGTTAAGAGGTGGTAATGACATGGGTTGTTCTACAGAACTCTGTCAGGGAGTTTGTATCCTATTTATTTCCTATTTCTGTCCTGTGCTGCTCCCCTTTGCAACTGTGATAATGCACAGTGTAACCAAAAGTGGCACAGTAATTCAGTGAGATTGTTGCCATAAAGGAATCTGGAGGGCTGTGCTGTACAGCTATCAGTTAGTTTGTGGCAGGGCCTCAGGGGAACTCAGTGAATGCAAGTCATTTTCAGCCTGATCCCTGTGGCTCAATCTACCAGACAAGTAACCCTGCAGCTAGCTCATCAACATAATTCCTTCCCTCCATGTCAGCAGGTTCCCAAGACCCTGAACAATGGGGCTTTTCATTAAAGGTCCCTTCTGTGTATGTGTGTGACAACTTTCTCAAAAGTTTGTTCTTTCCTTGCATTGCAATTTTGCAGGGGCAGATGCTGATCAGCTCTCTTCCTTGTTGTAGTGGTCAGCCTAGTGAATTTGTGTGTGCAGGTGAAGTATTGCTCCCCTCAGCATAAATAAAGTCCTTTTTTTGAATTCCTCTACTAAAAGTAAGTGTGTTCTTTTTTTTTTCCCCAGATGTGGATTTTAAGAATTTGTCATGTGTTAGTGAGAATTCTTGTCATATGCTTTTTAAAATCAAGCCCGTCTGTCTTATTTTTAAGGTAGATTTTACTTACTAGATTTCTTTTATTCTCTATTAACCTACTGCTTGCTGTGGTTTTCCTTCTCCTGAAGAAGTCTTGGCTGAATGACTTTTTGTGGATGAATTTCCTATGTGGATTTTTTTTCCTTTTAGATCCACCTTCTTTTCCTCTAACTTGACCTTATATTCATGATTTCAAAATAGTCATGGTTTCTTGCTTCACTATAGAGCTGTAAAAACTCTTTTATCTTAACAGCATGCAACTTCTTATGGAGGAATGGGAAGATGAAAGTAGAAAAGGTAGACTAGCAAAGAAGTCTATAAAACTGTGGAATATGCAAAATTTTTCTAGTATTTTGGGATTAAACACAGATGTGGGCTAAAAGCCAGCCCTCTGTGGGGTAGGAGGAATTTTTTTGTTCTCTAAAACATCATGTCATAGTTATGCCTTAGTTTTCTCTGTTTTTTTTTTTGTTTTGTTTTGTTTTGTTGTTTTTTTTTTTTTAAATGGATATCGTTCTACCTCCCCTTGCTCTGAGTTTTCAGAGGAGCAGTAAGATTTTTTCTGTACATTGGTCTGAGGACTGCAGGCATAAAACTCACCTAAAGAAAACTGATGAGTCCCTGCCTGGTGTTGCAAGACAGTATAAAGCTTGGAAACCAGACTTTGTGTTAACATTGGCTTTGTATCACCTGGTGATCTTAATCCTGGTGTTTGTAACATAATCACCAGGCATCACACCAGTGCTGCAGTTCAGTTCTGGGGTACTTTGGTTCCCTTTCTTGCCAGCTGTTTGTGTTATCTGCACTGTGTCATGGGCAAGGTGTTCAGAATCTGGTAACAGAAACCAATCAGCAGCAGGATCTACTGAGAATTTGCTCTTTGGGAAGCCTCCAGGTCAGACTGGCTGTGCTAACTCACAGTCACGTTGCTGCAGGTGTGGATGTAAACCTGGGCACCCCCAATGACACTTCCATGGGAAACCTGGATGGAACGCAGCAGTGTTTGTGCCTGTGATGGAGCGTTTTTCTCACTCTGTGTAGACAAGGAGGTTGCAGTTTGAAGGCTTGCAGTGCAGAGGTAGTTTGGAAGCTGCATTCTTGCCTCTCTGGGTGCTGGCTGGTCACAGCAGAGCTCCTGCACACGCAGACAGATGGCTTTGCCCAGGCCACCTTGCTGGAGCTCAGCCTGAGCCTTTGCACAGAGATGAAGGAGAGGCATTGTGCAGGCAGACAGCAGCTAAGAAAAGAAACTGGTTGCTGCCTTCAGCAGCCTATTGCTTGGCTAATGTGAGCGTTCTCTCTCTTCTGCTCCATTGCAGGCCACTGGCCTTTAAACTAATGTGTTTGACTTTGCTTTGTAGCACAGTGCACAACCCGGCAGCAGTTCAGAGGTAGAAGCCAAAATCTCTTGGATGTTTCTGTGCTCTCAAAGCCTGTTTTTACTGTAGGAGTGCTGCTTATTTGTTCTCGTCTGCTACCAGAGTGAAACTGGTTAGCTTGAACTATTGTTTTGTTCTTAATCTTTTTAATTTTCCATTTTTATTGTAGCAGACAAGAAGAGGAAGGGAGAGTATTAGAATTGTGTGGGGCAAAAAACTGCCAACTCTTCCATCTTGACCCAAACCATTTAATTATGTCAAAACATATGAGTGAGCAAGTATTTTAAACATCTAGATTATCCAAGAGTTCCAAGGATATCTATGTGATGGGCTCTTTGTGGCTTCTTTGAAAGCTGTTTCTTACTGTTTTAAAACATTAAATTAATAAGCTTCATCCACGTTTCAGTTTTACTTTTGCTTATCACCCAGGAGACTGCTAAATTTGTTTCTTGAAAAACAAGGGGTGAGGTCTTGACTGCTAAATCTACTCTGACACATAGTGTCTCCAGAGTGTTCTCAGCCTTGGGTGCCTTGCTGCACTCTGTGGTATTTGATTTGATTTGTTTAAAGATATTTAAATTTCATTTTGCGGAGCACTTTTACATACAGTGGCTCACATGCCTGAGGCTCCTTGGTGGCTTGATAGAGCAGGTTAGAGTCAGTCAGAGGGTGCAGATAGTTTTGCCTTTTGTCAGGGGAACTCTTTGGCTTTCTCTAGCTTCTCTAATTTTTTTTTTTCCCTTAGAATAAAATCTATCCTCCTTACACACTGCTGGAGATAAGATTCAGATTTTATAGTTATTGGTCGCAATGAATGCAAACAGCTGGGAACGATATGCAATTACGAAGCATTTGTAAAGTGCACTAGAGTCTTCATAAAAAGAGAAAAAAAATTGTTCTTAATATGAAGAAGAAAGAGACTACTGTGGCAGAAAATGGCTTTTTTTCTCTATTTGTACAGTTAGTAAATGCTTTTATATCTGGATACAACGTGAGGATACATGTAGTAGCACAGTGTGTATTTCTGAGAGCTGGCTACCTGAGGGTTCATCTGGCTGCTGGAGAGACTTCTGCTCACTGTTCTGGTTTGACTGTGTGACCACTAGAATTGGGGCTGACCACTTGAGAGGCACCCAGCCTGGATTTATCCTGGTGTATGGCTGTTCCTTTCACTTTGGCACAAGTTCTGCTGCTGTAGGAGATGTCATGGCCACGTTTAATGGGTGTAGTAAAGTCATCCAGATATCTTCCACTCTATTAGTTCTGCTTACTGTGTAAGCAAGCAGTGGTAATAGCAGTGGCTAACCACCTTTTGTATTGTGTACTACTGCTTGCATGTTTCTCTTTCCAAGGAGAGGTTATTGCTGCTTCTTTGAGCTCTACTAAATTTGTTTCTGCAAATAAGCAGCAGCAGAATTGTCTGTAAAGCTCATTGCTAGGCACATCTGCATTAGAGAGTCTGAGGGGCTTCCTTGAACAACTCTGTTCTAGTTTTCCAGATTTCCACTTCACCATGGTGGGAAAGCCCAGGCAGCCCATGTCACCTGTGGAATCACCTGCCTATATGTTTCCAACCAGGCTGTCAGTCTCACTGTCTCGATGGCCAGGGAGGTAGCAGGCTGTGAGACTGCCTCAGCATGTTTTTTGCATCCCTCTTTTGGAAGGGGTTAAAAAAGCAGCCATGGTGCAACTTACTGAGTTGCTGCAATCATACAGGTATTTTACCTATTTTCAGATATGTGCTATGGTATGGCAGTGCTTGAAGTGGTGAAGCAAAGAGTTAATGCCAAGTTTGAGCCTGGATCTGATGGCAGAGAAGGGGGTTGGGGTGGGATCTCTTTTGTAATCTGGAATCTTAATGCCCCTTTTCAAAGATCATTTATTTCTAAAGCATTCCCTGACTATTGCCTTTGTTATCCAGGGCTGAAGCCTATGTGATTTCATTGATATTTCATAATGACCTGACTGACAGTGCTAGGAATTGGGCCTCAGCAGCCTCAGTACAGTAGAAACTGCACAATAGTTTCTTTTCATTAATGAAAGAAGAAATCTCTTGTCCCTATGACTGTCGTGTCTGGTTTTGGAATACCTCCAACTTATCTGCATGCCCTAGCTATGCTGGTAGATACATTTGTGCCTTGTGCTATTCTTAGAACTCCCTTGATAAGATTCTCTTCTTGATACTGCAAGTGAAATAAAAGAAGTATCATTAGTTTCCAGCCTGCTCAATTCTCTTTAAAGTTGTTGGCTTCATCTCTTGTGTGTGAGGTCTCTCTTCTTTAGTTTTATATTTTCTAATGGGAATTTACTTTCACAGGGCAAGATGCCAGTTATGCCACTTGCAGGATATGAATTCTAGAAAATCAATGGAGCCTGACACCACACATTCTCAGCCTTTGCCACCAAATTTGTCAGTATTCTTCTGGTTTTAGCATTCATACTCAAGAAAAATGTTAGTCCAGCTGAGGCTGGACATTTCAGGAATTTTGAAGACGGGGTTAGTGGCAAGCAGAATCACAGGAGTACCTGATGTCTGTTTTATTTGTCATTGCCTAGTTTGGCACAGTGCTCAGTGGAACAGGCTGCTCTGCTGTTGTGCTGGAGGGATTTGCCAGGTCTGTGGGGTGCAGGAGAGGGGACAGGGATGTTGGAATTTTTGTCGGCCTTTGAAATCTTGTCATCATCTGAGCTCCTGTTTCTAGAGATTTAGTGGCCAGTGAAGTTTTTTTGGTGGATAGTGTTGTCTTTCCCCCACTGTTTCCGTTTGTGCTTTAGCTGTTGCAAGGATATGTCCTGGTCTCTGTGAAACAAGAAGCAGTGGTTTGCTGTGTTGCAAATCCAGTGTCTAGCTCTAGTTGACCTACCTTTACAACTGATGTGTCTTGGCTACAAGAGGATAGCCCAGTACCTCTTGTTACTTACTTGGGAAAGAGTTTTCTGATGTTATTGTAAGGGGGGGATGGTGAAGTTATGAAGTGAGATCTTTATGTTTAAAATTAATAATGTATTGCCACCTCTGGACTCCAGTTTTTTGAGAAGCTCATACCTACTATTACAAATATGAACCAAGCTCCTGCCTTAATACAACAATCCCATTGAGAGCCTACTTTTATGCTTACTGGAGTAAATAATTATAGTGGGAAGGTAAAATGTCATCAAGACTTATTCAGCAGTATCAATAACCACGACAAATGAATAAGAATCAAGTCAATAGTAGTTTTACAAGACCTGTCAGTGACTGCCAGACTGAAATGGTTTTTCTGTTATTTAGGTCTTTTGAGATAGTTTCTATAAAGAAGACAAGGCTTGAATATTGTCTATGTACCTGAGTTACTGTATGGAAACTGAATATAACATGAAAATATGCTCCATGTTCATTTCTTTTTGGGTTGGGGGACATAAAGAAGCAACATCAAAGGTGACAGCTGTATTTTGAGGTGTGTGGTGTTGCCTATGGATGTTTTCTGGCCTCTGATTACATTGTTACAAAACCACATTTCTTTCAGGATACTCTGGATTCATCAAGCAGGAACAAACAATTTCTTCTTCCCCTTTTCTCAACTGCTACCATTGACAATCAGATCTTTGCAGTGAATAGCAGCTTTTGTAGTGCTTGCTTTTTGGAATGAGGTACCAAGTAATAAATGATTGGTAGCAAGGATAGCCTAGCAAGTATGTTTTGCAGAGGAAAGGCATTCAGCATTTTTTTAGCTTAACTATCACTTTTCAGAGTGTTATCATTTTTCCTTCTAAAAAATCAAAGAGTCTGTGTAAGCAAGCCTGTATAATAGGGCTATTCAGCCAGAAAATGCTATGCAAGTGTGGGTGTGTGGAGCACTGAAGTCTCCTCCACACTGTATCTAGGTTTTTACTCTCTGCTGTAGGATTGAGAAGGTTCATGGCTGGCTCTGCAGGATGGCTGAAGCCAGCTGACCACCTATGACACGTAAAGGGCTGAGGCTGCGGACCTGGGGACAGCTGCTCTGGTGTTGTCTTCACATATGATCTTCCCTTGCTGCTCCAGCTCCCCTTCTGCACATCCAGCAAATACAGTTATTCTCTGTTCACACAGGTGCCTCGAGTGCTTATCCAAACAGCACTGACCTGAAGCTCTGAAATGAAATCGTGCAGAATGTCAAAAATGAGATTTGTTTGCTGGCAGCTCAAAAGGAGAAGGGGGAGTTTTGATTAGAAGTGTCAGTTATGGCATGGCTTGGTTACACAACGAAGCAAAGGGTGAACTGTGTAAAGAGTTTTTATTAGTCAGATCTTAGCTTCTGGCCAGTGCCAAATGTTGTTGCATCTTGATAGATGAGGAATTTGCCTCTACAAAATCACAGTGTATTACTGTATAAGCAATTTGGTCAAACAGCCTGGTCAAATATTAGGGATGTTCTCCTACAAATACAGGAGGTATTTGCCCCTGACAGGATCTTCTTGCCTAAGCCTGTGCTTAGACTGAAAAAGTACACTGCCCCTCTGCTTTGTGGTGTTTTGGTTTTTGTTTTGTTTAGTTTTGACCTATTTGCACACATAACCTAATGAAGGTGGCAGGCTCATTTCTTGTATCCCTCTTGCATGGTTGAAGTGAAGGACTCTGAAAATCCCATTTCTGACCAAAGATAGTCTATTACACATTTTAATTTCATGCTAGAGGAACTATAACTGCAAAAATCATTGCTCAGGACTGGAGGCTGAAGATGATCATGCTGTATAATCCTTAAAGTCAGAAAGAAAGGCTAGGAAAAAAAAACCAAAGCTTCTTGATGTTCTGATAATTTTGGACTGATTTTCTTTGGCTTTAGATTTTAATATAGACACAGGCAGGCAAACAAGGCAAATAAATTTTAGTCCACAAGTCCGTTCTGATGATCCTGTTTTGATGAGTCCACAAGTCCATTTTGATGATCCTTTGATATACCTGATCAGATATTCCTCCAAAAAACTGTTGCAGATTACTTCCTGTAAGGAAGATGTTACAACAGGAACGCTGGACCCTAAGAGATGCCTCATAAATACAGTGAGGTTTCTCAAGAGCAAATTCTGCCAAGTTTGATCCATGAAAAACTTGATGTGAACTCAACAGTAAAATGTAAAGTCCATTTCTTTGGTTTGCACAAACCAGTGATGGATCGAGCTCTGATCCATGCTGTCTGGGGAAACAGTGTTTGTTTTGAAGGCAGGGGCTTGTTTTGAAGGCAAGTAAATGTATTTGAAAGGCAACATAATTGCTTTCTTCCTTGCAGTTACAAGGACTTCTCTGCAGCCTTCCTTTGTATTTTTGACTTGTCGAGTACATTCGCAGACATCTAATTAAAGTAGACCATTTAAGATAGTAAAGTCACCGGTTTAAGCAACAGCAATACCTATGTTTTATTTCTGTGACTGTTTATCAAAGTGGTTTATTATACCACTGAATCTTTTCAAGGTTGGTTTTTTTTTTTTCCCCCTCTTTCTACCAGTTGTCTCTGTGTTGGGGGCAGCTGCAGGGGAGGCAGCAAGGGAGAGGAGGAAGCCTTCTAATGTATTTTGTTGTCCCAGTTACCATTGTTACACTATGTATGTAACAAAGTGCTGGAGATGGTGCTTAGGGGAGGTGGTAGCATGGTTTGATGTTGTTACTATGTACATGATCTGTGTTTTATTAATGTAACAATACAGTCTGTCTCCTGATGCTTTCCACTGATGTTAGCATTTGGGTCCTGCTTGTCTCTTGGAAGCCAGCAAGCATCATGTATTTTCCCAGGCTTATGCAATATAAGGATTTTAAGTTTCAAACATGACACTTATATGTTGTTTAAAAAGCGTTTCTTGTTCATTCTCAAAACATGGACCTTTTAAATAACATGTGTCCTTTTTGTACACTGAAGTCTTGTCTTATTCAGTCACAGCAATAGATGAAGTGATTGTTTAACTTGCTCTCTTCCTGCTGTCTCTGCAGTGCACATATATCGAGATTGAGCAGGTGCCGAAGACTCACGCTGTCGTGCTGAGCAGGCCCTCCTGGCTTTGGGGGGCAGAAATGGGAGCTAATGAGCACGGAGTGTGTGTAGCTAATGAAGCTGTCGTGACCAGAGAGCCAGCTTCTGAGTCTGAAGCCTTGCTTGGCATGGATCTTGTCAGGTGGGTGTCCTGCTGAGCTGTGACCAGCCTTTCATCGTCAGCCTTAGATGATGCTGGTACCAGGGAACAGCTTTGTGGTGTTGGCATAAGGAGATTTTAAAACAATATAAGGAGGCTAGGTAGGGCTCCAGACACAGCTGAGTGAAAAATTGAAACACTTGCAATCTGAATTTAGCTACCAAGAGTGTACCAATCTGTTGTGGGTTCACTCAATCTGCCTTGTCTACCTACCTACCCTACAGTCTACCAGTGGCTATTCTGACAGGGTAAGAGATACAATTGTAAGTAAGGAACTGCTAACTAATTTGTAATATCAGATTGCTGGTGTGTCCTTCATTCTCCCCCACTTTACAACAGCCTACTCTGACCTAAAAAGCTTATTCTGGGCTTATAGCCAACTGTAGGCATAAACAAACTACTATGCCTTACTTCAGCCTATGCATTCCAATGCAAACCATTGCCCTTATTCAAATGCTGGCACACAAACTCCTGTGAGTCTGTTCATTGACGGCTGTCTGCCCAAAAGGCTTGTGATGCACTGTAAGTATCAGCCTGCATGCTGGTCTTATAGTGAAGAGAATTTAAAGGAGGCTTGGGTGGGGGATGAAAGCTGAAAATGAAAGAAGAGAGAACGTGAGAACTTACCACAAAGAGAAATGAAGCAAATGGACTCAGTTTAAAGACAGGACAGGACAACAGCTGCATATTTAAGTTAATCAGTCTTAGACAAAATAGTCCTACTGCATTTTGCCCTAGGATACTTAATGAGCTGACTGAAGCAGTTACAGGTGGAGTTTCATTTTTCTTGAGAACTAGTGAAAAATGGAGAGGGTTTGGTTGACTGAAAAAAGTTAAATGTTGTGGCTATGCTTAATATAGTTAGAAAGAGTTGTTGTAAACCAGCTTAACCTCAGTTCCTGAAGGGGAAAAACCTCAAATATCAAGGAGCTGATAAATGCATAGTAATAACTGGTAGTCAAGAAAAATCCTGTAAAACCATTCTACTTTACTTCTGCAATGAGTTAACACATTTTATAGATAAAATGATAGGAAATAGATTCCTTAACTTTTAAAAGGATGTCAAAACCTTAGAAGTTATTCTCATGAGCAAGCTGGGAAGCATGAGAGAGAAGAAATTGTTGTTCAGTGCATAGCTGCCTGTGCACAGCTGTAACTGTTCTCAAACATGTCTCTGCAGTGTCTGCTTCCAGCTACCATAAATCAAGAGGAATATGGGCCAGCTGGAGAGAATGCAGTGGAAACGGGGAATGTGATCAGAGAGCTGTAGAATCTGACCAATGAGAAAATCATGAGGGAATTTGGGTTATATTTCTCTTTGGTATTTTCTCTAAGCCCTGTATAAACTGAAGGAATCTGTGGAGAAGCTGTACCTGAGAGAACTAGTAAATTTAATTGCATCAAAGGAGGCTGAGTAGATATGAGGGGTTGTTTAAGAAAGTATAGGACAACCTTTTGTGAAATGGGCTTAGATGACTTTCTAAGCTCTGCTTTTATTTTTTCAGTCCTATTACAGTCCTTTTGAAACTTAAACAAACCATTGGTTTAAATGTCAAGTTCTACTTATTTCTTACTCAGTTATTGCAGTCTCAAAGGACTATTTAACATTCAAATATATATGTTATCCAACAGCTCTAGATTTACCCAACTAGCAAATCAGGACATACCAAAGTAAGGAGGCACTGGCCATAACTACACGTTATCATCACCTGTAGATGCTACCCTCCCTCTCTTCCTTCTTACCTGCAGAAGAAATTGTAGCTCAGATGCAGAGAGAGGGTGCTTCAGGCAAGGAGAACCAGAGAAGTGTTGTTACCATCTGCTGCTTGTTCTGGCCTAAGTGATTCTTTCTCTTATCGTGAAGACTTGGCCAGTTGAATTAAGTGTGTCTATTTCATGTCACTGCATCGAATAGAGAGCCATCAAGTACAAAATCGATCTCCATGGGCTGCAGTGAAGCAGCTGGTACCAGCTCTGCCTCTTTGATAGAGTATCACAGCATGTCAGAACACTTGAATGATCCTTAAGAAGCTAATGGAGTTTGTGTGATGGACTTCAGGGTTAGAAGTTGGTCCTATTCCATGCAGGCTGGTCCCCATCCCAGTTAATCTAAATAGAGAGCATGGACCTAGTCACAACATACAGAAAAAACTGAGAGAAAATATGCTCCAGTACAAATTCCTAAGGAACTTCCCCCCTCCACCCAAGGGATTTATTCAAAAGCTGATTTTTGAAAGCTATACCAGTATTGCTGCATTTGTTAGCTTATCAGGATTTTCTTCAGGTGTTCTTCCTAGCTGCCTGCAATTTTGGGGTTTTTTGATGCACAGTTGCAACTATAAAGCACCTGTTCACTTAGGGAAGCATGTTCTTCTGAAGAGTTCATGTACTGTTTTGCTGATAAGTTAGGACAGCATTATGATACAAAAGAGAAATACAGAGAAACCTGTAAATTACACCCTTATTTTTGCATTTTTGTCTTAATTTTAATCCCTATGTGTTTGTATTATTTATTTGTTCTTTTCATCACAGGTGCAATAATTTTTTCAGAGCCACACAGAGATGCCAATCTTGGCAGGGAGTCAAGAATGCTCTTTAAAATGGTATTAATTTGTTTACCAATTTCTTTCCTTAGAGACCTCAAAACTGAATAAAGTAGAATGTCATCAAGTATGTTAATTTGGAAAGCCTACATTTTGTAATTGATAGGTGAAGTTAAAAAGCTTAAGATGATAATGTTTTGACAATATGATAGCATATTGGAGGTACTTAGGCAGTGGATTGTACTAAATTACTGACATTTCATTAATAACTAATTCAAGCTCTCATCTGGGGTTGAAATTGCTTCTAACTCTTCTTCCAGCTCACCTTGAAGGGTACTCTGAAGTGTGTTAGTGGGAGGGTTATGCTGTGGTTGCCCAGGACACTGATGCTGAGATAACTGACAAGACTTAATTTTGTGGAAATGATTTGTGTGGTTGTTGTGAAGGATGGTGGTGTGTTTTTTGTTGTTGTTGTGGTGTTTTTTTGTTTGTTTGTTTGTTTGTTTTTCTGTCCCTTGTGACTAACAGATAGGAGCAGCCAAGCAAAAGCAGAGCCTAGACCTTTACTTAATGGAAGTAAATGTAACATTGGGGCCATTTATAAAAAAGTAATACCTAAAGGATACTTCTTCAGCCTGAATCCCTGCTGTGGTTTTGACAGCAAAAGGTTAGACTGTAACCATCTCAAGTGGAAAATTTCAGGGAGACATTAAAGTTTTAGTGGGATGTTATGTCTCTTGGCAGGTTTTGATCTAATTATAACCTAATGGTTTTGATCATTAACTCGGTAGAAGGGAGCAAATTATCACTGAATCTAGGGACTGTGTGGTCACCAAGGTAGTTTTCAGTCCATTCACTTACCTGTGGCAGGGACTGCTCTTAGGAGTAAATAAGACACTCTTTTGGATTGGCTTTTAAATTATGTCTATGGTATGTGCAAAAACTGACATAGCTGTGTATTGGTCTGAAAAAACAATTGCACTAGTGATGAAAAGAATGAAGGAAAACCATAAATGCAGAGGGACAAAAATGGAGTCATGAGTACAAAACAAGTTTCAGCTAACAAGAAAAGATGAGAGGGAAAGATCCTGTAAATGCAAAGTAAGAAAATGATGGGGGAGGAACTGTCACTTTCAGTTAGGCCTTAAAATTCTAGTTGGCTCTTGGCTCTTCTTTGTCAGTAAGTGATAAATAGATACTGCTGAGAGAGATGAAAGCACTGCTTTCAATAATTCAGCCTAAAACAAGGCTGATGGTAGCCAAGTATTTAACAAAGTAGAGCCAGTGCAGAGATCAGGTTGAGAAGTACTGAGATGAACAAATATACATTCAAATTATCAGGACCTGATTTTTCTACTGTAGATTTTAGGAAAGAAACACAGTGGTGTTTTCTTGTCGTGTGATTTCAAGAGAAATGGAAAGATCTAGCATAGATAGTACTTATATCTAAAAAAGTGATTTTCTTGGAACTATCCATCAGTCAAATTTATTTTGTCCATAGAGTGGTTAGAGAAAGACAAACACAGAGGAAAATATTAAGGTGACAAAATAACAGAGAGAAAATTTGGACTGATCCAGGTAATTCTCCCAAAGGATGGAGGCTTGGATATGCTGTTATTTGAACACTGCATTTCCTCATTACCAGTAATTGGATTTTAGGACCAGTGAAATTGTTTGCCAGTCTGATTTCAACTTCTGGTTACTGCTTTTGTTGTTGATTCAATTAGGGCTGTAAATTATATCAAGGGATTATTTAATGCCACTTATTTAAGGCAGGATACAGTCATTCCCTTCGGCTTTGTAAAATTTATTTACTGTTTACTTTTCCATAAATGATCCTTGCTTTGCTTGAACTTCCTTTTAAAATTCTGTTCTTTCAGACTTATGGTTGCTCTTACTTCTGACAAAAGCTGTATCTGGTATTCAAATAGTTTTTTGGGGAAGCCTCTGCAAGAACTCTGAAGTATGACTGTACAAATGCTTGTCTTTACAGCATGTAGTATGCATATAAAAATAACACCTAGTTTCCATGGCCAACCAGAGCATTGGAAAAGAGAGGTTGTAATATTGAATACTCCTTCCCTTTTCTGATAGCTGATAATGTTAACTTACAATTTCCAGCCCTTGTACAGAAAAGTAAACGTGGTACAGCTGTTACTTAAAAAAAACTATTTGCAAGTTGTCCTTCAAATGTATTCTGCCTGAGGAGGAGATAAATAGAGCATTGCATGTTTACAGTGCAGCTGAGATCATTGGTTGGAAATTGGACTCTTTTAAAAAACTAAAAGCCATCTATGATAGGCTTAAGAGCCAAGAACCAGCATAGAAAATCAAGACTAGAAACAAATAATTCAATATCTCATCCTTTAATTCTAGTAACTGATTAAAGCAAGAAGTCTTACACTAGACATACCAGACACTTCAATATTTTAAACCCAGATGAGTGCTGATGTTTGAAAGTAGTAACTTAAGGAGATCTCACTGTTTCATTCTTCTCTGAATCTCTGTTTTACCCTTTTCTTACAGACTTGGCCTAGAAAGAGGTGCAACAGCTAAAGAAGCATTGGATGTAATAGTTGCTCTGTTGGAAGAGCATGGACAAGGTGGAAATTATTATGAAGATGGGAGTTCATGCCATACTTTCCAAAGTGCATTTTTGATTGTGGACAGAAATGAAGCCTGGATACTGGAGACTTCTGGAAAGTATTGGGCAGCTGAAAAAATCACAGGTTAGTTTCGAACTCACAGCAAATCCTATTAAAAATAGCTGTAAAGAATTGTCTTGGAAGAATTGGTCTTAAATTCAGTAAGTTTAAATAAGTGACTAATGAATGCAAGTGTTTGATTAAATGACCAGTTTTAGTTTTCTATATTTGTACTACTCTGACTTTTTTTTTAACATGTTGATTTGCGTCGGCTGATGTGACTTAGCATTTTCTGTGAAGATGGAGATTCTTGCCTTTATGCATAAATTATGTAATAATCATAATTTTTACATTTGATAGGTGTATTTTCCCAGATTTATTTTCTGTTTGGAACATGTCAGATGGTTTTTTTGATGGAGTCAATGCCCAAATTATTACTTAGAAATCTAAAATATTGTGAGGAAAGGATAAGCATTGATAGTTTTGACAAAAGGGCTTTTATTCAGGTGATAAATTGAATGGGTTGCTGGTGGTGGTTCCTTTACTGAAATAGATATACTCCCTTCATATCCCTGTTTCTTAAATGACAGTGCATAACCATTATTTTCTGCTCTTTAAACTTGTAAATGGTTTATTTTTCTGTATGTGTGAAGCCAGAGCTGCCAAACTAACTTCTAGAATTCACTGGCTTAGTGGGTGAATTTATTTAAAATTTTTCCAGCATATAAGGGCTACCTTAATATAATATGATTGTTTAAGGCCTGTATTTAATTTATTCTCATCTTGATTTTGAAGGGATTTTTATTTCATAAGAGTAGAGCTTTTTAAAATGCACTCATCTTTGAATGAAGTGGAAATTCAGAGTATTCAAGAGGACTTTTGCCATCCATGTCTTGAGCTATGACAGATCCATTAAATTCTCTCCTTATTTCCCCTAAATGAAAGGTAGGAGATAGAGATGGGAAGGAGCAAAGAAATAACACCCAGTGCAATGTTGTGTGATGGCCTGCTGTCAGTCCCTGCTGTCAAATAGGAATCAGTTACCTTCACAGAGGTGGTGTTTCCCAAGTGAAGCTTGTATTTTAAGGATACCTACAGGTTATCTGGCACAAACAGACACCAAACATAGAGGAGGGAAGACTGAAAATGCTGTCCTGATAAAACCCCAGTTCTGGAAAGCAGCTGACTCCTGAGGTTCCTGGGATTATGCAGTGACAGCCTGCCTTCTTCTCTTGACCTGCCTGACTGATATTTGAAGAACAGTGGGTTTTATTTAGCAGTTTTAGCTGCATCAGCAATACATAACCTTCACGTCCTTCTTCCCAGCAAGTGAGCTGTTGCCTTCATCTGCTGCTTGCAGCTTTTTGAAATGATTCTGCAGCTCTGTTCTGGTTTTTACCAGCACATTGCTCTTCAGGAGGTCCCTGTGAGCTGCAGATAAGTAGTTTCCATCTCCTGCAGCCCGCCAGGAGGAAAGGCTGCTGGCTATATAAGAACTCTCTATTTCATACTTTGTTCAGGGGTTCTTTTTTACAACCATAAGTGTTGTGGCCTCTTAAGCTTTCAAATGAATGCACAAGTGCTGTTAAAATGGGGAAAATGTGTCATTCCCCAGTGTGAAGGCATACTTTTTCCTGACTATTCTCAGAGTTCTAATATTACTGCTGCAGGACTGTAAAGCTTATAGTGAGTGTTTATCAAGCAACTCTCTGACAATAATTTAAGAATGAACACTTCAAAATTCTTTCTATTAATGTTCCAAGTCTCAGTGGAAAAATTTATTTGATTGATTTTTTTATTTTGTGGTGAATCAAACCCATGAAATATTATTTTGCATGAGTTAATAAAAGTAATATTTAAAGAGCTCTTGAACAGTGGCTGTTCAACTGGACATGAATACAAATATCCTCATCACTCAAGTTAAGAAAATTCCCTGAAAAGTATGCTGTTTGAAAGTGTGAATCAGAATAAGGGTCAGTGACCCTAATGTAAGTCAGAATTGGATGACAGGGACTTTTTTGCAGAATGATGCATAGAATTTCCTTAAGTTGTTACTCATTATTTAAATGGAATGAATTTAAAAAGCAAGCTTACTGTTTTGGAAGGCAGTATTAAAAACTTCCACAACTACTGGCTTTGCTTCTGTCTAAGAAATGATTTGTGCCAAATTCTAGATTCTGTGTTTATTTTAGTTTATAGTTTTATCAGCTCTTTCTCTGGCTTCCAATACATTTGCTTTATTCTCTCTGAGGAGTATCTGCAGCAACCACTGCCATGCTGTGGATATATGGTTGTAAGCACTGCAGTATTTTTGATAAAAGGAACTTAACCATTTAGGATTCTTTGGAGGCTACTTACACATTCTTTTTACTTCATGCCATTTTAAAATTTAAGATAAAAAAATTTAATTTAAACCTATCTTGCAACTTACAGTGAAACTGCTTCTCAACTGGGAAGCTTAAAGGAATTGTTAAGATCTTAAAAATATTTTTCAAATTCTTAATTTTGAAGGGCAAACCAGGTTCATGAAATGCAGCTCTGCTGAAATATATTTTGAAATCAAGTCAGATCTCAAACTTTCTTGTGTCTGTGGAATATGGAATTGGAAAAAAGATTAGGCAGGTGCCTTTGGCATTTGGAAACCACTATTGCTTTGTGGTCAGAATGTGCGAGGTGTGGACTGAGGTGTGGACTGGCATTCTTTCTAAATCCCACTATTAATCACAAATGTCAGTGTCTCAGTAGGGCACAGAGGACTGAGCTCTGCAACCTGCATTGATTGGTAATTCTGTGTACGTGTAATTATATAGTTAAACAGTCATGCCAATGTACATACTGACCAATGGTTTAATTTGTTTCCTAATTGATATGACATTTTCCTTCCAGCTTCTCCAAGAAAAACTGTATTAATGTTCTCTTTTAATATGTGGCTCTTTCTAGAGGGAGTGAAATGCATTTGCAATCAGCTTTCATTAACTACAAAAATTGATGCTGAGCATCCTGAACTAAGGAATTATGTGAAAAGTCAAGGCTGGTGGAATGGAGACTCAGACTTCAATTTTTCTGAAGTGTTTTCTCTTGCTGATGACCATTTAGCCTGTTGTTCTGGCAGGGAGAGCCTAGAAAAGCAAGGTGGTAAGTGTTGAACTATCTTTCTGTGGGCACACTGGGTTTTTAGTCACTGCTGCCTCCTTTTCAGGCATTCTGTCCAGAACTACGTGTGACTGAGAACACCTCTGCATGCAGACTGTGTAGGAAGGAAGATCAGAACTAAAGACTGTCCCTAAACTTGCCACAATTTAGGATGAAGCCCTTAATGTCACCCTCAAGGTTTCAAAACAGGATTGCAATTACAAAGTAATTTCCTTCAGTCTTCTGATGTGCATGATATGCCACTGCATTTGTGCTTTTCTGTAATTTTAGTGGCCCTACCTAATGCTAAAATTATACTATTAAAAAAAAAACAACTGGCCTCACTGATTGAGCTCAGTGGAATCTGCATTTTAGGAAAAATGTAGATATAACCTTTTGGGGAAAGTTTCAAGAGCACAGTTTAAGGAAGAGCAGTTGCAAACTGAAGTCCCTTTTTCTTTGTTGAGCAGAACAAAGCCACTGGAACAGACATTGTGCCTATTCTCTGCAATCAAAGGAAGGGTTTATTTCCAGATCCAAATTTATTACTGACTTCAGTTCACTGCAGTTGGTCAAAATACCTCTGAAATGGCCAGACTGCAGCAGTGCATTGCTGATATATATCTGCTCTTTCATGCATGAAAAATAGCACAAATTGTCATTTTCTGAAAAGCCCTTTACTACAGATGTGAATTTCCTAGACTGTTGGCATTTTCCCATGTTGGTAAATGTTCTGAAGAGTGTAGAGGTGAGATATTTGTTGCACTGTAGAGTTCTTGCAAAGGCTGTAGAATTGCAGGGAGTGTGGTTTGTTTCTGAGGCAGATATAGTAACTAACTGAAGGACTATAGGTAAAAGATCTTAATAAATCTAGATTATAGCACTAAAAGCCCTGCAGGCTCCTACAGACAGATGGCTATGGCTGAAAACCTTGCAGGCTGCTGAGTCATTCCGTGTCTCAGTGTGCTGAGGTACCTGTGCATGGAGGTTTGAGTCACTGCAGAGTCTGAGAAGGTACGGGGAAGAAGCCTGACCTGCCTGCCAGAGGAGCAGTGTGAGAAAACATGGAGGGAAAGCTGTGAGGGACACAGGCAGGAAACACAGTGAGAATGGGGGATTCTTGTAGATAGGGGTTTGAAAAATCTTGGTATCTAGGTCTGCTGCTATAACATTCTGTGACTGTGAAATGATGTTTCAAAATTTTGACTGAGAGATAATAGAAATTGAGAAGTGGAAGGTCAGGGTGCTCTCATTCTGCCCTTCCTGGGTAGAGGAAAATGGATGTTTTATATAAGTAGTCTGTTCATAGTGACTGCTGAAACAGTATTACAGCCTTTTTCCTGAAAAATAGCAAAAAAACCTTTTAAATAGCATTTCTCCCTACCTGGCAATTGCCATGCCTAATTAATGCTTCCTACTGTTCTCATTTACTAGCTAGGCACGTTCTTTCTGAATGTTCATTGTTTAAGTAGAAACTATTTACTGGGATTTGTAACATGCCCATGTCAAGTGTCACTGGCCATTTTAGGCCAAAGCTTGTTTAGGCTAAAATCCTTACTTGGGCTCCAAGCCGTTGAACACTCAGGAATTTTTTCCCCCCCTCCATATAGGTGACGTTTCTGCACAAGCTATGATTGATGTCCTGCGTGACAAGGATAGTGGTGTCTGTGTGGACTCTGAATCTTTCCTTACTACAGCTAGCATAGTGTCTGTTCTGCCTCAGGACCCTAGTTTTCCCTGTATTCATTACTTCACTGGCACACCAGACCCTTCAAGGTAAGCCACAGCACTGGGGTCCCTGGGGTGCAGAGCAGGTGATGGGTTGAAAGGTAATAAACAAACCCTGCTACCCAAACTGGAACATACTTCAAGAGCATGTTCTAACCAGAAATGCAGTCAGTGCTCTGTGATGTGCAATCTGACAGTCCTGTATTACGAACTTCTAGGGGAAATGCAGTTTAGGGAGGAACCAGGAATTCCCGTATAGTTGCTTTCCAGTTGGAAAGTTGTTGAAATGATGGAGTTGGGGACTTCCCAAGTCGTTTCTGTTGAACAGGTGGGTGCAAAACTGAAACAAATGAAGTGTCTTAACTATCAGAGAGGGTTTGTGTACTCTAGGTAGCTTCATATGTCATCAAAACATTAACACAGCAAAACATCTGCAAGTTGCTGGGATCCCAAGCATGTTTTTTATTGGAGGGACAATTTCCAGTTGATTTACATGGTGTTCTCTCTAGCTGAAAGTAGCTGAGGAGATTAGGGAACTCATGGGCCAGATCATCAAAGAACTAATGAGTTACCTTGTGTTTTAAACAGCATCCACCTGGGATTCACAGAAATTAAACTTAATCACTTGCAGTTATTCAGGAGATCTGCCCCTTGTATTGAGGTTATGGGGAGAAAAAAATGGTGCCCTTGAACAGCTGACAGTCATTCATGTGGGAGGACTGGTAGTAATCATTA
The DNA here is from genome assembly GCA_910950805.1 of Acrocephalus scirpaceus scirpaceus. Classification (NCBI taxonomy): domain Eukaryota; kingdom Metazoa; phylum Chordata; class Aves; order Passeriformes; family Sylviidae; genus Acrocephalus; species Acrocephalus scirpaceus. The sequence continues at coordinate 118,505,595 of OU383773.1, forward strand.
GGTTTTACTGAGGGCTGTGGAAGTCATCCCTGCCAAAGGGACTTTATACCTACCTTGCATTATGCAACTCATACTTTCAGGATAAGTGTCAATTTTAAACTTGCTTACCCAAACTTTTCTTTGACTCCATGCAATCTCTTGTGACAAAAAGGAGCAAGGCTTCAAACTATTTTGTTGGGATTTCTGTCCTTTTGAAGGGGGAAAACCTGACTTATAAACCTTGCTTAGAGATCTTTCTTGCTTTATTCTATACTGTAATGCATTAAGAAAGAATTATTTTAAATGCAGCTAGTGAGTCATGTAAATTCTTAGTCAGCAAGGCTTCGTGACAGTGATGGAAAGGGTAGCAGCACTGAACCTGATGACTGCACAGGCAGTGGTTATTAATTGTGTGTTGCAGAAGTCTTGCACTTTTGGCAGGTTCTTCACTGCAGAATGCAGGGTACTTTGTTGTTCTGTATCTAAAGAGAAGGAAGGCAGTTGTCAAAACCTACTTTCAGCTTCTCAGGAACAAAGATCCTGTATTGATGGGGATTTTTTTGTTTGTCTTTCTCTCGAGTTTAGATCCAAAAGTGTTAAAGTTATTTGCGAAATGTCACAATATTGGTAGCCATGTCTTCTCCCAGCTCTTGAAGTAAAATAGAGTGCTGCTGTTTATATGCAAAATCCTCTGATATTGAGCAAGATATGTAATCTTCCCTGCTCCATGCAAGTGGGTTTTTTTCTGATTTTTATAAAAATTAAATCTGGAAGGAGGAGAGATGCCAGTGGGAACAGAGGAGAAAAACTGATATGAGGCCAAATGTTAAGATTTGTTACAAAAAACTTGGAGGAGAAAATCAGTGCATCTCTTCTAAAGAAGTGGCAGAACTGGCATGAGGACACCAGAGAATTGTATAGGTAAAAGGGGTAATAAGGTTTTACAATAATTGCCAAAACCAGTTCTTTTAACTGGGTTAAAATTAGACAGATTTGTTTTGCTTGTGACCAGTTACAAGTCTCTAACCTTACCCATGCCTAGTGTAGATGAATTACCTATGCTACTCTATATGTGTTGTTTTAAAATAGCCTGGAACATTTCAATAACATATATGAGATCTCTCTTATTACTGCAAGCAGTAATTCTCATTTCTTTCAGGTCCATATTTAAACCCTTTATTTTTGTCGATGATGTAAAATTAGTACCAAAAGTGCAGTCTCCTTCTTTTGGCAATGATGATCCTGCTAAAAAGATACCTCGATTCCAGGAGAAACCTGATCGTAGGCATGAGTTGTACAAGGCACATGAATGGGCCCGATCTCTCCTGGAGAACGATCAGGTAAGAGCTGTGGGACCTGGAATTAAAGAATTGAAGTCAATGTAGATTCCTAACCCCAGAACGTAGTTCACAGTCACCCACTGAAAAACAGTCTCTGAATATTCTTAGAATCCTTGCGAGTTTAGCTTGAATAATGATGCCCTCTGAAGGACAAACTATGCTGCATATTTTTTGTTATCCTGAGAGTGGTGCTCTGTTCCATTACTTTTACAAAATGGAAAATCAAACCGTTAAGCTGATTATCTTGTTCAGTTCCCACTGCGCATATAGTCTTTTTAGTGATTAGAACACTGGATGCTAGTGCAACATGGTATCAGAATTATGTGCTAAGATAAGGGCAGGAGTGTTGTAATTTAAATTATATGCTGGATTAAGAACTACATAGTTTGGAAAGGTATTTTTCTTGAAGGAATAATTTGCATGAGACAGTTTTGCAAGTCTTATGCTTTGCAATTCAATACATTTCTGTTAATTTTTAAGATTTAACTGAAAATGCCACATGAGAAGAAATGACACTTTGCAGTGCATGCAGCACATACTCAAGGGCTGAAAACCTTCCATTGTAAAAACTTAGTGTTGAAGATCTCTTATGCAAATAATTTTGGAATAAGTAAAGTCAGGAAGGGAATTATTCTGTATAGCTGTTCCAAATGGTTGAGACAACAACTTTTGGTGTCATCGGGCAGGTAGTTCAATAACTTTTCAACATTTGCAATTACAACTACAGCAGTAAACTGGGCAAGTGGTTTCAAGGAAGTGAAACAGAGGGAAAGATCACCAAGGCACACCTGTCAGGCTTTTATTGGTATTCAGGCAATATGTGGAAGACCCTCACATAGTTGTGTTGAACTTCCACAGAGGACTTGCTTCTCTACAATTTTCCTCTGTGTGTATTTGCATGGGTCAGAGTCTTGCTACGATCGTAACAACATTCAGAGCTACCCATTATTGATTAAAGAAGTTATGATAACCTTTGCAAGTACAAACATTATTTAAATGAAGTTTGGACTAGATTTTTAATTTCTTGGAATGGTGTAATTTAAAATCTGCGGCCTCTGGTAACATTGCTTTAATGTGAAGGTGACTATCTCATATCATTATGCAAGATGTTGATTTAAATTAAGACTTAGATGAGGCATCTTAGCATCTTGTGGACTCTTGCCTGTTAAAGTCCCCAGAATGTGACACTAACAGTTGTGGTAGAAAAGGAAATGCAGTTTCTACTCTGGCTTCATGCTATAAAAGCTGCCCACCCAAGAGCCTAAACCTTAGATGAGATGCTCTATTCTTTCTGGACAAAATGCTGAGAAAAATCCTGAAAAACTCAGGCCCAGCACTCATTTTAAATGACTTTTTTTCCCCCTGTAACTCAGTTTTGAAAGCTGCAAGCAAAACAGCAGCACTTCTCCATTAAAAAAAAAAAAAAAGGTGGAGTTTAAATAACATTTGGATAAAATGAAATTACACCTTTTCCAGGAGTAAATTTTCTAGAAATACAAAGAGCAGTAAGTCAGAATGGCACAGAAAACCTCCCAGGGATCTGGAGCCTTAATACTGTTAAATGACACATCATTTCAGATCTATTAATCATCTTGCAGGTGTTGATTTGACGGATGCACATGCAAATATCTGTACAATTCTTAGGGCTTCTAGTCTTCTCATATAGTTCTGGTAGTGGGATTACAAGCTTAAGAACTTGCTTTACCTCTATCATATGTACAAGCCTTATATAATTTTCCTCTATCCATCTTTCACCCTCTTCCTTTTTTGCTTTAAACTTGTCAGCTCTTTTTTGGTTATTTTTCTTAATGCACAAAATGTCCAGGACTGTTCCTTTTAGCCTTTGGCCATCCAAAATAACTAATAACAGAAGTAGTTAGTACTTTAAAAGGCTTTTTTGTTTTTAAAAATATTTGAAAATATCTCTGTAGCAAAGAGAAACAGTATAATGTTTTAATGAGCCTGTTTGCTGGTTAACTGAGTTTGGTTGTTTCATGCCTTTAGGATAAAGGCCAGAAACTGATGAGGATTATGTTAGACCTTGAAAAACAAGGTTTAGAAGCAATGGAAGATATCCTTTCTCGTACAGAGATTCTGGATCCAGCTGAAGTAGTGGATCTTTTCTATGACTGTGTTGACACAGAACTAAAGTTCTTCAAATAAAGTAAGCAAACAATTCTTTAGGTACTACTCTACCAGTGAACGTGAAATGTTGGATCTGATTCTGAACCTCCTCTTTTACACTAAGCTGAGGATGTTTAGAATTGGGTTCAAAGCCACCTTTCTACCCGCTCAGCTTGTCTCCAAAGTCCCTTTTCCCTATGCTGCATTGCAGTCGATTTTTTTTCAATTTCACTCTTGCTTGGAATGGATTTTCAACAAATTTTATCTCATTTCAGCTACGGTGGCTATTGTTAGCCTTTTCACTGGAAGACTGCAATGTTCTTCAAGCCTTGAAAGAAAGTCTTCACACATGTGATTTTGCAGGAAAAAACATTTCTAGAGGAAAAAATGTTACTTGCTAGCTGTATCTGGTTAACAAATTGCTTTCCTTTGTCCAATCTTGTGGTGTTCCTGTTTGTGTATGTATATAGTGAAAGGAGAAAGTCACTGACTGGTCCAATTACTGTGTGCATGCTGGCTAATTTAGTACAGAATGTTAAAACATGTATGCTGGGCAACCAATTAAAGTAAAGATTTAACTTCATCAGGCTAATTGCCATATTGTCATTGAAAGCAATCTGGTTTTCCCTCTGTTGCTCAGGACTAGGCTTGCAGCAAAGCTGACTTGCATTTTTCTCTTCTTGCTAATTCATGCAGAGTTGAAATGGTAGAGTTGAGATGACAGTTTGAGACGGGCAGGAAGGTAAGTCCTGGTTCTTGACCTTGTTGTGCTGGTCTTATGTGGCTGTATCTGGTTGCAGTAAGTCAGCATCTGACATTATGCCTGTACAAATTATTAGAATTAAGTCCTCAGGTTAAAGTTCTGCCTTCACCCTCAGCCAGCTTGTGTTTGTAGTGCACCTGGCTGCTGCTCCAGAACTGAGTACTGAAGTGCAGAGCCAGCCTGGATGCCATAGAGATCTACACATACTGGCTCTTAAGATGCAATTAATAAGGTGTCAGATTTATATACAAGCTACAGATTTGGAATTTTTTAAAGGAATAGATGTTGGACATTGATAAATATCTGGCTATTCTCCATCTTTCTGCCCTTGTACTGCTGAACAATTCCTAGTAATCTCTGTTGTGAGACACATGGCTGATGAATCTATTGAGTACCAGTGAGTTGCTGGTGGGTGTGGCAATCCAACTGGTGAGGCTTAGAAATGGCTGTCCTCTGCTTCCTTACATTAAGTGCGGTGCTGCAGCATGCTTCCCTTCCTCCACAGTTCTGCAGGCAGACCTGCTTTTCATTGTATTTTCTTCTTGTGGGAGTGAGATAGGGCAAACACTGAGAATTAAACCAGTAAACACTGTGTCTAGTGGTTGGTGGGTTTTTTTCATAACAGGAGGTTGAAAGAAGACATCCATGTCTAATAAGTGGAAGTTAACATATGGAGTTAAAATCCTTCACTGTTTGGGAAAGTGAATGGTGAAGAACTACACGCTTCTGTACTGAGGAAGTAAAAGCTCCTTAGAATGCAGGAACACCTCAAGTTGAAACTTTCAGAGTTGTGCATCAGGGAAATAGTCATTGCCATATTGGCACACTGCATTCTCAGGATTTTTTAAATGAAATTGTTCCGTTTAGACTCATTACTTTGGTATTGCCTTATTTGACAAATGGCAATTGGACAAGAAAACATGGGGCCTTTTCACTTACAGAAAACAAGGAAGAATATATTTTCTCTTACGGCCTACCTAATAATCTCCCATTCACAATAAAATCCTCCCATGCTGTCTATCATAGGACCAACTCCTGTGTCTGAGTATTTTAAAGTATAGACAATAGGAGAAGAAAATATTCAAGTAGACCCAGAAATTTAGCCGCTCTGTATAGTAATCAGAGGAGGGGCTGACTACAACAAGCACACTTGATTTCAAAGAATGTTGTGGGGGATGAAGCCCACTGAAAGAGAAGTGTTCCTTTTCCACCTGCCTATAACTGAAGTAAAAGGATTTCCCATTAAATCACATCTCCCGATAGGAGTAGCTGGGTATTTCTGAACAACCAGGGAACACGGATAAAATTAGTGCCCCAGCCAGAAGACAAAAAGTAGGATATGCCACTTCTCTAAGCTATTCTGCACAACTTAGATCTCTAATCTTTGAGAGTTGGGAGGGAGGCAAGATGAAAGAAGTGGGTGTTGCTGTTAAAAACATTATATATCTTATTTGCCTGCTTCTAAGAAAGACGAAAGCAACACTTGCAATTATCTCATGGGCGTTTATGTCCTTATTTAGAACTATTTATATGACAGAATGAATAAATTGTTTTGAGCACAGTGATCCAGGTAGTAATTTTCTAATAGTATGTTGATTTTGCTTCAGTTGTACAGTGCATTTAAAAACAAAAAACACCTGTGCTACGGCAACATGGTTGGGTGCAGTTAGTAAAAACCAGAGCAACTGCATGGTCTTAATATTTGCAGTGGAAGGAGACAGTGGGACTTGTCAGGTCATTTGCCTCAGGGTGACAACTAGTGTGATTCTCTGTATTTCTGGAACCTTCAGTGGATCTTGAACAACAAATATACGGAAACATTTCAGAAATGCTAGCAAATAGGCACAGGATTTCTAATTTCATTCCTGAAAGATGTTTATTTCTAAAATATCCAAACCATTATAAAAAATGGAGTAAAATTTTCTTCTTCTTTATATATCTGCTGGCAGGTAGTCTAGCATTAGGTAGTTTTAAAATCCTTTGGAAGGTACTTCCTACAGAGCAGTACACAAATTTCAGAATAAATGAAAGCTAACAATATGCCACTTTTAATAGTATGATACCAAAATAGTTTTTAAAACAGTATTCAACTTTTCCAGTTGTTTGAGAAGCAATGTAGATGTAGATCCCTGCTTGTTACTATATTCATGCATATTTATTAAGTAACTACAGTAAGTGACAATATTGGTTAAAGCATCACCACTTTTTTTTTTCTTTTCTGTTCACATGATGTACAGCAAGTTGTCGTAATAGGCTAGAAAAAGACTAATGTTGCTTTCTTGGAGTCCTGTGGGTGAAGAGCTTCTTACCCCTACACCATCTCAGACTATGAATGTGCATGTGTGGGAATAGTTACAGCATAACTGAGCTGCTGTAAGAACAAAGAGAAAAGCAGGAATGTAAAGATGAAGTTACCTGTCTTGTCCAAGTAGTTTTTTTCAAAGGCAACACCATGGGGAAAGATCATTAGTGATCTGTAACATTATTACACCTCTAACTGAGGAGAATCGATGGCAATTATATAAATTAATGCCATAACTTTATGAGCCTGGCAGTTAGCACCAGACTCATGCTGGAACAGCAGTATTCTTTTTCAGGCTGGTGAATCATGGAATCATTTATATTGGAAAACGACTCTTGAGATCACCTAATCCAACCACTAACCCAGCATTGCCAAGTCCACCACTAAACCCTGTCCCTGAATGGCACATCTACAAGTCTTTTAAATACCTGTAGGTATTAAATGGTGACTTCACCACTTCCCTGAGGAACCTGTTCAATGCCTAACCACCCTTTTGGTGAAGATATTTTTCCCAGTATTGAATCTAAACCTCCCCTGGCACACTTAAGGGCATTTCCTCTTGACCCATGCCTTGTTACTTGAGAGAAGTGACTGACCCCCACATTGGTACAGTATCCTTTTGAGTTATAGAGAGCAATATGGTCCCCTCTGAACCTCCTCAGGCCAGGATGTTGTTGGCCTTCTTGACCACCTGAGCACACACACTGGCCCCAGCAGTGCCTTGGGTTGTAACCCAGGTCTAGGAACCCAGAAAAGCTGTAAAAAGGGGAATCAAAGGGTGGTTGGGATTGAAAGAGATGCCTGCAGGTCATCTGGTCCAACACCCCTGGCCAAGCAGGTTCATCTAGTGCCAGTTGCCAAGGACAAAGTCCAGATGGCTTTTGAGTGTCTTTAAGGAGTGAGACTCTACAAGGTCCCTGGCCACCTGTTCCAAGGCTCAGTCACCCCACACAGTCAAAAAGTGTTTCCTGAAGTTTTGACAGTATCTCCTGTGTTGCAGTTGCCCATTTCCTCTGGTCCTGTCACTGGACACCATTGAAAAGAATCTGGCTCCATCTTTATACCCTCTCTTCAAATATTTATATGTACTGGAGAGATCTCCCCTGAGCCTTCTCTTTTCTAGGCTGACCAGTCCCAGCTCTCTCAGCTTTTCCTCATAGGAGAGATGCTCCAGTCCCTCCATCAACTTTGTGGACCTTTGTAGGACTCTACTCAGCATGGCCATGTCTTCCTTGCACTGGGGAGCCCAGAATTTGGACACAGCACATGTGGCCTCAGTAGTGCTGAGCAGAGGGGAAGAATCACCTCCCTGACATGGCACCACTCCTCCCAATGCAGTAATTACACAAGAAAAAGGGTAATTCTTGCTAGAAATAGACATCTTAGGACCAGATCTGAACATTCGTGATCCAAAGACCTTACCCAAGGTCTGAATATAAAAAGCAGTAGTTGAAGTCTTGTCTGCTGCTAGGCTGTTACTTTTCCCACCCAACTCTGTTTGAGACAACAACCACTTTGAGGGCTGAGTGTTCCATGTGGTGTGTTTTGGACAATGAACTGTCACTGCTGGCGAACAGCAGTAGCTCTAGTTGCTTGTTAAAATGGAGGTTTTGGACCCCTCATCCAAAGGCCTTGTAATTGCTGGGTAAAGGCAATCTATCACAGAAATGGTAAATATCCACTCTGCCAGTAGGAAATGACAGGACGTGTCCTTACATACACTCATCAAAGCATGTGTATTCACACCATTTGTTTTTCTTGCTTACAATACAGCAACTTCCTTTTCCTCTGCTTTGGAAAGGTTCTGTCATCTTTGTCAAGTCTGTGACCACCCTACCCAGCTGGGCTTCTTCTGACATTATCCTATAAGGATATATAATCTTTAGGAGGTAGGCTCATTAGCAGCCACAGCTCCTTGGCATCTCCTCTTCATGCTTCATGAGAAAAGGATTGTGGGCCCATCTCTTCATGAAAGGGACATCCTGCTGCAATCTGAGGCCAGGCAGAATGGAAGGAGTGAAGAAACAAAACCACACTAAAGATAGCATATTAGTTTGACAGTTCATTGAAAAAATGTCTGAATAATAACTGGAGAATTTCCAAAAATTATGATGGAAGGGGAAAAAAGACCTACAGGCACGTAGCACAAAATTCTGAGGTAACACTGTCAGCACAATAAGAATGAGAATTGTTTCAACACTACAAAGAATTTAAATTTTATGCTGCTTTGCTTAAAAAATATTCACCTATATACAGTAAATTAAAAGCCTGTACTAACATTTCTGTAGTATGTAGGCCAGTTCAAAAGGAATCATTTATATTTTTACAGTGTATAGAAATGTTAATATTGCAGTACTTGTGACTCAAGTACAATCTATCACTGCAACAGGGGCCCCTTCTGTTTTATATATTATCTTGATCTTCTTTTTTAATACTAGTCCAGAGAGCGTCAGAAGACTCTTCTCATCTCACGTGTGTTCTTAATGGAGGATTTTTAGAGGGATCTGTAAATAGATAGGACAGATTTTAAATGGGTATTTTGGATGCAGTTATATAGCAGGGATGCTGCATTTATCTGCTACCCCTGATAAATACATACATATACACACATATATATATACACACACACATATTGCTTGTGCTCTGCAGCCATTCAGTAAAAACTCAGAAGATACAATTAGACAGACAATTTAGCCTGACTGAGGCTGCTATGAAAAGTCATGCAAAGTACCTTAGCATGGAAACAAAACAAAATGTTAAGCTGGAGATCTAATAATACAGAAAACTGGGTTTTACAAAAAGCTGAATATGGGCATGAGATCTTTTGGCACTTTCAACTACCCATTTTCAAAACTGGATAGGTGAACTGCTCTTACAACAGTGACCTGATTATAAGTTAAGAAGGGAGGAAAAAAAACCACCAAGGTTCAGCCATTTATCACTTTTCTGACAAAGTTCAGGTACTAAGTCTCTTTGTTATTCAGGTGTGTAAAACACCATGCATAGGATTTAAATCAAAGTATATAATGGAAGACATGGCTCAAGTCATCTTTCTCTGTGATTTCACAAGTTAGTGAACTAAAATATCAAGCTCAGTAGCTGCCCAACTCTGTTTTACAACATGACTGTTTTTAGTATCACAGGCTTTGCAAATTTAGCAATCTAAAAACACAGGCTACATATCCAGCCACATAATTTATTTTTAGCTAAGACTCTAAAGTAACTTAAGCACTTTTCATTATATCTTTGGTCCCTGTTGCCACTGGACAAATCCCATTCCTCTCTGTGCCTATGCTAGCAGTCCAGTTATGCCAATGTTGGTTCACTTCTTTATTTTTTGTCCCCATTTTTAAACCTCTTGATAATGATCTGTTCATGTTTACACACTTACCTCTGGGTATCTTGCTGGGATATGTTTTCTGAAATGGTTTGAATTCATCAGGTGGGGGGAAATCTTCCACAGAATGGAAAGTAAATTTAGATTCGAAGTCATCTGGGAAGTTCCAGGGAAATAAACATTAGTTGCTGCTAGAGAGAAACTTAAAAAAAAAACCAAAAAAACCCACTACAACCAACCAAAAAAACCCCAACCCCAACAATGTTGCCACAAGTATTTTCAATTAAAAATGCTAGCTTATTTTCCCCTGGAATTGATAGTGGCTCATTCCATATGAACTATCTTGATGAGTACTTCTGTGAGCCATCCATGTTTTTTGCCTTAATTGCAATCACTGCCTGTTATTAAAACTGAAGTTAAGCTTCTGGCTGCTGTTCCAGTTTTCTGCATTGATGGTATTGTGGTAATAGAGGTATTCCCTGATAATTTTCAAGACATGTAGCTGTAAACAAGAATGAATGGCCAATTCATCAGACCACAAAAATAATTCTTAGTAGTCTTTGCCTAATAGCAGTGAAGCCTCTAAATGTCCATGATATGGTTTAAAGAACGGCAATATAAGCACAATATGGGAACTTTTCATATTTTTAAGTAACTTTGCAGATAGTGCATGCTTTTCTTTTCTACTGACTGAATTCAAATCCTTTGTGAAAAATTTTCTATCATTGTATAAGGTTGTACAAATATGTTTCTATTATACCACCCTGTTATTGCTAGGACAAAGTCTTGAGTGAGCTTTTGAGGTCTGAGACACACACAGGCCTTTGTACTAAAATTCTTAACTGAGGCCCAGAGGTTTAATTTAATGGTATTACCAATGATGTGCATATTTCCATTTTTAAGTGCTGTGTAGGGGTCATGAACTGTAGCCCAGGCTGAGACTCCAGACTTGCTTGTAAGTTCAGTTGTTGGGGATCTTGCTGGTGGCTGTGGAGGTGTGACCAGCTTCCCAGCACCGGTTCCTTTAAAAAAACCCAGGAGACCAGCATATAAACATTATCATGACTTAAACCCAACAGTAAACGACACACGAAAGTGGAGGAGGTGTAGAAAGAATGTAGTACCTGGGGCAAACATCCCCATAGCCAAACCTGTCCACAGATTTGTAGCATTAAGTATTAAATTCAAGTCACTACTGAATTGGCTGGGGCTTTCCATTTCCTGTTCTAAGGAAAGTGTGACATTCTGAAGTGTGGTTTTGTCCTGGTCTGGAAGATTATCCTTCCATTTTCACAAGAACAAGCAGTCTCTTTAAGCAAAGGAAATCAACAAAACAACCACACTAGGGTGGTATGTGTAAAAGAAAATTTCCTGACACTTTGGCAGCTATGCAGTAGAATTGCCATTAGTCTTGTGCATTTCACTGAGGAGTTGCAGGGGCCATCAAAGTTTACATCTGGAAGACCTACCACAGGAGCTGTGTGAACGGGAGGGAGCCCAAGGCCTCCAAGTTAGCAGCCTCTCAAAACTGCTTATCCTCCTACATAACAAGGGAGAGGCTGGGTAATTTTATGGAAAACATACAAATTGAACTACCATGAGAAATGGGCATCTCGACATAGTAACAGTTCATCAGAGAGTTCTGAGCAGCATTAATCACCACCACTAGGCACATGATCTGCTGTACTTACACGGCCTTTCCCCTGGCTCTCAAAGGGAACCAGTAATCTTTTTCCTGACATGTGGCTGCTAAAATACAGGGTACAGAACATTTTCTTTCAGATATTCCCTGTTAAGTAGCTGTCTCCATTTCTCAAACCCGCACACATCCAGACTCATGTTTTTTATTATTTTCATCACATTAGAGGAGTCTAATAAAATTTCCTTCTGACATCTACTCAAGGAAATACTGGATAATACCCCTCTTCCCAAGTAGCTGCAGAAACCTTTGGCCCAACCACCTTGATCACAGGAGGCACTGGCTTCTTCTCTTTGTTGGACAGCAGAGGGCTGCAGCTATATTTGCTTTTGCTCACCTATGGCTGGTAGCTGCCCCATCTCTGTCATTATCTCCTGTAGTGTTTCCCAGCTGTTGCCGATACAGCTGCAGAGGGATGTCCTGGACAGGCTGGCACATGAGCAGCTGCTGACCTGGCAGGCACCATGGTGTGTACTCTGTTCCCCGACCTGAACCTGTCAGGGTACCACCCACTGCACTGCTGGAGACACACCAGTGCCAACACAAAAGCCAGAAGCAGCCCAGTGGTCTTAAGACTTTGCCTCCACTGATCAGCATGTCACTTCCAAGAGTGACATGAGGGTTTACGAAGCCTAAACCATAGGGCATGTGTGCCCAGTGCTAAGAATTGCCTGACAGCTGAAAAAGCCAGATGTTTTGAGTGTTCATCACGAGCCGTGCAACCTACAGGTATTCCTCCCATGTGTGCTCTTCATCCCTGCCCCTCCATGCTCTCCAGTCACCAGTGTAATAGAATGGTTTGGGTTGGAAGGGGGCCTTGAAGAACGAAGTCATCTTCAAGGTCCCCCTCCAACCCAAATCATTCTATGATTTTCCCTGCTAGCCGAAGGGAGGGAAAAGCCTCCTTCCTCCTTCAGAGGTGCCGCTCTCACCTGCGCCTCGGCCAGGTCTCTTCTTCTTGGTCTCCACCACGGCTGCGGGCTGAGGGGGGCCGGGGGTGGGTGGGAGCGGCAGCGACTGGATGTTGCTTGGCTTATGGAACTGTGACAGCAAGTGGGGAGATTTGGGGGGCAGCGGAGGGGGCACGTCGGCACTGCTGAATGCCGGGGTGGGAGGAAAGGAGAGCCTGTTCTGGGGGTGGGCGTGTGGCGGCGGAGGAGGCGGGGGCGGCGGCGTGGGAGGCGGACAGTCCCTTCCCTCGGCCGGAGCGGCGGCGGCCGCAGAGGCCTCGGCACCCCTGCCCGGCGGCCCGCAGGGGGGCAGCGGGGGGGGAGGAGGAGGAGGAGGAGGAGGAGGAGGCGGCGGGTGCGAAACGCCTGCTTGAGGCTTGGCGGGTTTGTCAGCCTGAGGGGGAGGGAGCGGGGGAGCAGCGCCGGGGGCCATCCCCTTGGCAGGGCGATCGGCCGGAGGCGGCAGAGGGGGGGGAGGAGGGAAGGTGAGGGAAGGCTTGCTGGAAGCGGGAGGTGGTGGAGGAGGGGCAGGTAGGTTCGGCCGCCCCGGGCCCGCTCCCGCTGCGGCTCGGGAGGTGCCGGGAGGCTCCGGTGGGACAGCGGCCCTCGCACCCTCGGCCGGGTGAGAGGAGTTGCTGTTCGCCTTGGCAGCGCCGCTGCTCGGCGGTGCGGAGGGTTTGGGGGATGCTGCTCGGACTCCGGGGAGCTGCCCAGGCCTCCCTGCTGGAAACCAGATATCACATGTTACACACCGGGACTGCGTTCCCACTCCTCAGACCGAACAGCGGGCAAGGGCGAGTTCTTCATCTTCCCCTCTCCTGTGGATACCCGGAGGGATTAAACTCACTCATCCCGAACAACTCATATCCAAAGGGTTGCCCACGCTGTAATGGGCTTAAAGGAGGTGATGTATTCCAGTGAGCACCAGGGATTCTGCTTAGTTATATGGGGACCTGCTGACAGACCCTGCTCCCCTCCCTGTTCCTCAGCTTGTGCAGAATGAAACAGTTTGAGAGGGAACTTTTCTGCAGAGTCTGGGGCCCTTTGCACTAGCCTCATCTCGCATAGTACAGCCTGCTGGGCATCCACAGTCCCGGTGAAAAGTACACGAGCAGTTTGACACACATCAACTGGCATCCTTCAAGTTAAGTACTTGCTTAGGATCAAAAAATTCACACAAATGTTACAGAAACCTCAACTCCCTGGATAAAAGCCAAGTTTTTAAAAGTAATGCCCCAAAGGCTTTCTGGAAGGCAGAGGTTTTGGTATTTCCTTTTTAACATCAAATGCCTGAAGACTGTTAAACTTACAAAATGTCTTTTCCTGAGTAAATGTCAAGGATTTATCACAAAGCAAGATGTCAAAAAAGGCATCTCATTTGACACTCACATAGTCTGATAGGCATGGCCATAGTTTTAAGAACAACTCAAGTAGGTACTGCCACTGTGACAAAAGCCCCATCATACACAGTGCTGTGCATCCTTGGCTTGCCTTTTGGGAGCAAAAAAACTTCAGGTAGAGCCAAGTTCTGTCTTTCCCTGCAAAAACCTACTTTACTCTATGCTGCCTGAGCAGGCACCAGCTGCCCAACAGTGCCAGAGGTCATTACTGTGACTATAAAAGTCATCCCTCAATTAATGCTGGCACTTCTTGATGTGAAAGCAGCAGTGGGGCTCCCACATGTGCCTTCCTCCTGTCACCGTGAAGCAACAATACCCTTCTTTCTCAGATCAGTAAGTTACCTTGCTGGATCAAAGCTATACCCGATAAAATCCAGAGGGCAAAAATGTTAAATAGGAATCTTTAAAGTAATACATGAGTATAATACCACAGAAATATATACTAGTGGAGAGAAGGAAGTATGACTGCCATTTGTGCTGAAACTGGTAAGCTCAGATTTCAATACTGTATTCAAGACACAATTTGAAGTTTTCATTAAATTAATGTAAAAAGCTCAGTTAAAGAGATCTATTTAATCTCTTCCTTACCAAGTGTGGAAATAGCTTTTTATTTACATTTTAAGGAATAAGGCACCTGAGATCTAGAAGGGTGGCTTCAATCACATTATTAATTGAGCCTTCCATGGTCACATGATGAACTAAGCATTCAGGGAAAAAAACCCCCCAAAAAATCTATCAGTAAAGCTAATCCCAAAGTACTTTCATCCCAAATTTTTGCCTGCCCTGCTATGCTTTCATACAAATGAATCCCTTACCTGTCATGTCCCTCTGGCCTGCTGGTCTGAGAACAGGAAAGCCACCAGCAAATAAACCTCCCAGAGGCTGCTGAGAGCCACCTTTATTAACAGCTGGGTTACCTCCATCTCTGTTAGCTCCTTTAGGTTCTGTTAAAAAGAATGAAAAACCCAGAGTATATCAGAAAATCATTTCATCCTTGCCCTGAGACTGCTAAGGCTTTGTGCTAACAGCTAAGGCCACACTTTTCCCTGTACTGTTACTACAGGAACTGCCATCCCTCTCTGACCTGTACCTTGGAGCACAGCACCCTCTGGTGCTCTTCAATCTCACATATATCATGACACCAAGTAGTAGTTGTGTCAGGCCTAATACTGAATTTATGTTTCTGGAATTTTTCAGCATTTTTTGTTCTTTTAATCAAATAAAGAACAATTCCTCTGCTAGGGCAAACAATACCCACGTAACTATTTTATTGAAATGCTTTCAAGGATTTCATCATTCATTATTTATTTTGGAACAAGGAATGCCTGTTAAGGTGATAACCAGTTGAACACTTACCACGAAGTGTTAAGTCATTGATCTCAGAGCAGGATGCATGTTTAGCAAGTGTCCTCTCTCCACATCCTAAAGCCATACCATGATGCAGACTTTTGCTGAACTTCAAACCCGCCCTTCAGTTTGAAGTTGTCCATCTGACCCCCACCCACACCCAAGGCTTCAGCAAAGCTCCCCCAGGGCCTTCCTGAGGAGCACACACTCACTTTCAATCTGTGGTGCACTGCGGTCGTTGATTTGAGTCACTTTCCTTAGGCGAGTTCCCTGCTGGATATCAGCCAAGAGCGCGTTTCGTGCTTTTTGGTCTTCCTTTCGCAATTTTGGTATCTCTGAGCTTGCCTGTTGACAATAAGAGCTTTAGATGGGAGGTACAGACAAAAATGCGTGTTTAGAAAGGATACGCAGGCAAACATGGGGTAAAAGATTTGAAGTAAGTCCTCCTTGGCAGCTGTCACTCCCAAGCCTTTGAGTCAAATCAACAGGAACAGCATTTGGTTGGGCAGGAGGCAGGAAAGCTGAAAGTTTAAATATAACACAAATCTAATACTAGCTGGGCTAATACTGTTGAAAGCAAATTAGGAGGCATGCTTAAATGAAATGTGACCTCATTTGGCCATTTATGGCCTCTGTCCCACATGGCTCCAGCTCCTATTGCTTCTGTAAGCTCTTATCATGCCATTTACCATGCTTAACATCAGGATTTTTATATGTCAAATTATAATAAATTTCTGTTTTATCCACTTTTCTTAGGAAAAGAGATAGATAAATGCATGCTGCACTCTTATTTGAATGTGCTCATTAACTTACTTAGACTGTCTCTCTGCATTGGAGATTAACACCAGTTTAAGTAGAATGCCTTTAGAATAATACAATTATATTTTAGTAACATTTCTATCCTAACCAAACTTGGTAAATGTAAAGTCAGGTTGCATATTAAAGTTTTGTAATAAAACAAACAAAACAAAATTTATTCTTTATTCTTACTTCAAGTTTCTTGTTATATATATTAGAAAACCGTGTATTTTAAAAAAATTGGATGTTTCACTTTTTAAAAGCAGATAATAAACAGAAAAGCTGTTATTCATAAATAACAGAGTAGTCTGATAGAGGGGAATCTTCACGTCAGAGGAGCAATGTTCTGCTTGCTTCCAAGACTCCCAGAGGTTAGCTAACTCCCTAAAGAGAACAAGTACCACAAATGTTTCTATAGCCCTTTTAGCATCATAGTTGTAATAAAGCAGAACAATATTGTCACACTTGAAAACCCCACCAAAACCAACCCAGCTTGGTAATGGCATTCTGAAAGCAAAAGAGAAACTTGAAGACACTTAACCAGCTGCTGAATTAATAATGTCTAACTCGCTAATCCCAAGTGAAGAATTCTGTCGGTACGGTATTATTCGTGGTTATTTTTGTACTTGCTAAAAAAATCCAATCCCAGCCAGCGGGATTTGCCGTGCCCCGCTAGATGGAGCTCCAGACCGTCGCTAACGCCGCCGCATTCCTGAGCTCTGAAGTAAAAACTCGGAATTACAACCTGGCGCATATGAAACCGCGTGTTATTTTAAAATCTTAGGAAAACCCCCACTCTGTTACATTTTCCTCGTCTGAAACAGAGCTGCCTGCTCTCGTACTTGCAGAACAGGGAGTCCCACTGGCCATTACAAGGCCCCAGAAGAGCTGCCCGTGTCAGCGGTGTTAGACCAGCTACAAACCATTCCCACTCTCCTTCTCTGGAAGCTGACAATACTTACTGTGAAAAATGGAAATACCATAACTGGAACAAGGGTGATTCCCTTCCTCACAAAAGCTCTTTACCAGTATCTTCAAATTCTTGTCTCTCTACTCCCACTAATGACTTTGCTGTAGCGGGACAAGCAGGATCTAGAGGGATCTGATCAAGAGCTATGTTTAAAATTAGATCCAGCAGCTGTCTTTCATTTCCGGGTTCAAGTGTCCATTTATTATGCCAGCTGTCCACTTCACCTCCCAGATCTACTTCTCTGGGCAGACAGGCTATTAGAATATAAAGTCTTCACGTCCAGACAGCTATCAGGCTAAAATAACCCACTTGTGGCAAGTGACCCATGACTTGGTATCAATGTAACACAAGCAGGACAAAAAACTGTCGCATAAAAAAGCAGGAATATTGTTCTGCCATTCCATAATGCAGTGCAACAAGCTGCCTCTCTCTTACAACAGATTCCCTTACTCCAAGCATAACTCCATCCCATGCCCCAGCTGTTTCTTCTTCCTCCTCCTGTAGGTCAGAGATACAATCTTCTGTGCCCAGCCTGGTGGACGCGGATGATTGATTAGCTGCCGAGTAGCTTGATATGGATTCTTTTTTTCAATTACAAAGTCAAGACAGTCTGGGGTGTAGTGTTGCCTGGTTGCACAGTCAGGGCTCCTTCAGATTTCTTGTTTGCTGCCTGCACTTCCAAGGCCAGTGATAATCCTTGCCAAGAATTGTTTCACCAGGTAAGTATCTCACCCACTCATCTACTGCTGTCCAGTATTTGCAAATTCCTGGATTTACCATATTGCTTTTGGAGAGAACCTTGCTTTCTTTGATGAAGAGATAAATCTTGGATTCACATTCATGCTGTGCTTGCAATGCATAGCAAAAGCACAGATAATAAACATGTAAGTTCTGCATCAAGAGAAAAATCGAAAGAGGAACTCATATGGCTGTCAAATCTTCAGCCCTGATCACATGCAATGGAAGTGTTTCAGCAGGAAGACAAATACATTTTAAGTCACAGAGGGAAAACAGCTGCAAGACAAAAGATGTAATTCTTAGGCTACTTTCTACCACACCATCTGCAGGGCAGCCTCATTTATTTACAAAAAGAGAATTTCACTGACAATCAGAAGGGAAGTGGAGAAGAATGTGAAGATCATTCGTTTTATCAGATGCCAGAGCTGCCTCAGGTAACATAGAGTGAAATTAAATTCCATACTTTATTTACTGGAATTGGTAAGGGAACGGTGGGTTCTCATTACCTTAGCAACCACTAGGTTATTCTGCTACTATTTCAGACACAAAGAACGTCACGTTCAGAACATACTTAGAATGGAACAAACCACGCATGTAAATAGCCTGAACATAAGAATTACTTCCTTTTCATTGCACCCAACTCCACCACATTTTGTCTTTAGTGTCCTAAATTATACACTCAGCTATGATACGTATAGTCAAGTATAGGACTAATGTTTAGTCCTATAGACCTGTCAGGTCTTCAAAATATCTGTAAATAGGAAAATACCATCAAATCATATTTTGTAGAGTGATGTTTCAGACTGTAAATCATCAATGTTGGAAATAAACATTTCAGAATTTGAAGCTGGTAACTTAGACCAGTGGAGATATGAATGAGAACAGCATGAATGAGGACAGCATGAATATAGAGAGAAATCTAAATCACGGCAGCTTAAGGCCGTTTGAAAAGAACAACAAACCAAAACATGTTTCCCCACTGTTGAGGTGGAGGGGGAAAAGGAGAAAAAAAATTGCACAATATAAAAATGTCAAATGTAAAACTCGAAGTGACTGGATTACAAATAATGGTCATACGTCTGAAACTAAAGCCTGCATTCCAAGTTCCACAAGCCTGGACCTGGAAGGGGGCTGCAGCAGCAAGGCTGAATTAGCAAGTATGGCAAGGAGTGATAGTACACTCCTCCAATATGTCCCATCCTTTTAGAAAAAAGTGTGAGCAAAAATGGAATCACAATGGAATCAGTTCTGGTCTCCAGATTTTTAAAATTACATTGTGAAAACCTAGAGGTGCAAAAGAGCAAGCCAAAGCAGTGTTCAAAATATTGGTAGAACAGCTCAAGATTTCAGCAGCTCTGCTGGATTGTCAGCCCTGAAGTCTATCTGAGGGATGGTCTGACTGCACACAACAACCTGTACTGGGAATGGTGGTGAGGACTCAGGCAGCAGAGACAGGCATTTGGTGAATTAACGTGAGATGCAAACAAGCTGCAGACAGCAGCAGATTATCAATCTCTCGATAATACTTAGATCAAGGCTGGATCCTCTCTGGCAGAAGTGGTTTTTGTGAAGCACAAGTCACCAGATCCTGTGCAGAACTACTTGGTGTTGTGCAGTACCCTGTGGTGGAGGAGCACGGCCAGTGGTTTGTAACAGCTTCTTCCTGTTAGGTATTCTGTGAAAGTGGATTTTTTAGTTTAAAAGAACAGCTATTTTTACACTTTCTATACATGGACCACTCTGAGTTTGGCCCTGAATAATCACAATCTTAATACCCTAAATTGAGTTTTATCAGACAAATTAAGAACTGAAAGATTTTTCTAGGGAAAACTGACTGAAATGCATGGCATTGAACTCCATTTCTGGGTATACTCTGCTGTGATATTTGCATCACCTTCAGAATGTCACTTTACATCCTGCAAGACAGATGGGAGCATTGACCTACCCTCTGGGCTCCTACAATACTTAAAATATTTAAGAGATATACGTGCTCAGATACTAAAGTGATGTAAATGCAGAAGGCACCAGCCATTTGAAAGAGTTTATATTAATTATAATCTTCAGATTTTAAAGAGTACCCCTGCACACGGAAAAGGGAAAATCCTTTGGACAGGCAGTTCAGTCACAGTTCATACATACTGTGCATTTACTGTGATTTTAAATACGCTCTTTAATGCATTTGGAAAGTATTTCAGAGTAATACAGATCTACATAAACAGGACATCTGCAGGAAAAATGTACCTCTAGCCTTCCATATAACCCAACAGCCAGGCAGTCATGGGCCTTTCTTTCAGAGTAAACCCATCAGGTGATGTGAAAAGATGATCCAGTACTAAAATTCTAAATTAGATAGGAGCCATAAGTAAGATAAAATAAAGCATTATTCCATCCAAAGGCACTACATACTTTTACTCAGAGAACTTAATAGTAGCAAGTATTTACACTCCTAATGTGCAATGAATTGTATCATCAGAGTAAATTCCCTCTCCTGGTCACATTTTATAGGAAACACTGGAAAGACATCTGTGTAAAAATTTATTTATTTATCTGAACCAGATAAAAAACTAAAACAAAAGAAGTCAAAATATATTTAGCTTTTCCCTAATTATTTTGTGAGACATATAATGATAAAATTAAAGACCAATCAATACATTTGACATCAGAATTTTATTATGGGCAGAAGGAGAGCTCTCTCTTTTGCTGACAATATAAATTATTTCTATAAATCTGATGGCAATTAACCTTCCTCTCTCCCATTACCAATTATTCCCCTCGCAGCCAAACCTGCACAGATCCAGGCTGAGGCAAGTGATTTTCACCACTGTGGCATAAAACACCTCAGGCTTGGCTTGTAAGGAAGGGAAAGACAGTGCAGGAAGATAAAGACTAAGCAGAAAGCTCTAGGATAAAAGATATTTGATCACAGAGACAAATATTTATGGGGAAAGAAAAAAGAAAAAAAAAGAGTTCCTGAGCCAGTCCTGGCCTTCTCTGGCATCCAATCTGTCATGATTCAAAGACCCAACTTAAACTAAAAAATGCAAGAAAAGAAAGCCTACAAAAATGGCAACAATTAAAACCAGCATCATAAATTGCAGGTAGGGCAAAACAAGCAAGAGCTGTGGAGGCAGTGCAGTCAGCAATGTAATAGTGCCAGGTCTGGTCAAAGAAAATGTTTGTCAATAATGAGAGACAACTGAAACACCCAAACCTTAAATAAAGAATGTATAAAGCATCAAGATAGAGCAGAAACCACTGGAAATCTAACAAAATTCTCCGAATGTTATTTCTATATTAACAATAACTGAAATTCTGATGTAAACAAATACCAATATTTCAGGAAAGAGGATAAAAAAGGTGAAGCTGGCTGCCTAATGTATGTGCAGTATGTGCGTCATGTCAGAGATAGCTGAGAATATGAGAGAAAAACACAGCCTGCTTGTGGTTGGTAAACCATCTGAGAAAGGATGATGAGTGTTCTTACCACCCATATGGCACCACAAGACTTTCCAAGCAGGAGAGCACGAAGGGAGAGATGATGACTGGCTCCCCATCCAGCTATAAATCTCCTACTCCTTTGAAAGAAAGCCAGGCATTGGGTTGGTGCTCACAACAGTCTGGAAGGGCACAGACCTTGAGTAATGGGCCTCAAAAGGCACGAGTCTGTTAAAATACCCTTCTGGGACCACTGATGATAAAAAAGAGTGGACCAAGAACAGGGGAGACCTTCTTGCAAACAGCTTATTCTGTAGCTTCCTTCCATTTAACCACAAGCTACTGACCTCAAGTATTCCATAAGGAGATTCCTGTAACTATTAGGACTAAAGTATTTAAATGAATTCAGCTCCTCAAAGACTGCATCCTTTATAAATGCAGAACCAACAGAAAAAAAGTAATATTGCCAGTAAGATGCCAGAACAGTCTAACAAACTACAATGTCATCATTTTTTATTAAAAGAATTAGGTTGTTTTGGAACAAAGTAAAACATGGAAGATGACCAGAAATCTCACTGTAAACTGACCAGCATGTCTTCCTTGACATAGCACAGGATTATAAAAGTCATCTATCCATTTGTAGCTCAGCATGAAATCTGAAACCTCAGAGGAACTTGATTTGGAACTTGATTCCAAGATCAATCCACTATTACTAGTTTAGAATTATGCCAGGAATTAATGATTTTCCATTTTCAGCAGGAACAGTTTGCTCAGCAGGCAAGAGCACTGCTTTTACAAAGAATTCTCAAACCAGCAGCTGAAGTCTCCACCAGGAATGTGCCAAGAAAAGCAATAGCAACAAAAAGATGGAATTTATTAAAACAATGAACTCAGCTTTCAGCACATCACAAACAGGATCACCACAGAGAAAACATTGTCATCCTTCTTGTCTTTTCATTACATATGCATCAGGTGTGGTTTCACTCATGCACAGTCAAATATAAAATAAAATAACCAAAATAATCCCCCCTTCCAGTTTAAGGAAAAATCCAGCAAGTCTCAACAACAAAGTAGATGTCTTCTTTTATTTTAAATATTTTAAACTGCTTGTTTCTAAAGAAGCTTGGGAGATCTGGCACCTGGCAGTTTTGGTTCTGTTCACAAGAGCTCTGACTTCTGATTTAAAGCTTTTTAATTATGGAAGACCTCACCACAGTGAAAGACTCCACCTGCACAGTCATTTGCAAGATCAGAGCCATTTCTTGTGTTTCTGCTGTGTAGCATAGGACAAAACTAATTAATTCTTGGCACTTGGTCTGCCTGGGCAAACAGGCTCTCTCAGCCTTCTAGCAAGCTGAGCTTCAAATGCTTCCCATGTGAGGAGTCCCCTTCCAGCCAACTTTTCTGAAGGAACCCACACGAGGGGACTTGCCAAAAAGCCTCCTGGCAGCTAATGAAATCATTGTTTCAAGAGAACGACAGGACCAGCACTTGACAATTCCACCTACACCCAGCTCAGTACTGATTAACCATGATGTCAGTCTCCATCGCACGAAGTTCTGCAGTCTGAACCTGCCAGGTTGAAAAGGTCACCGAGCAATGTGTGTACTTAGATAGGCTGTGTCTACACCGGCCTTGTTTCTCAGCCCCCAGCTAGGGAAGTAGTGCTAAAGTTGTTACGGATCTCTTCCTGACACTACAGCCACCACCCAGTCCTGGCTTTAGTCCCAAACAGGGAGGCCTTTCAGTGTTAGCAGAGCTTGGTGGCGCCTGCTCTGCACCTGCTTGAAGCTGCCACCACACACAATGGCAGGGAACAGAACACAAAAACCAGCACAGCAGGAGCAACTTTCTTCTGAACCTATGTTCCCAGTGCTCATTCCAAACACCACCAGAAATCAATGCCACTGCACCCAATAAACCTTCTGCACCTTATGCTAGCACTGCTGTATCAGAAAATGTAAATCTTGTATACTAAAGGGTTCAACTGCTCCTGCCTCAACTGGAGCAGTGGGCTTATTCACTAGGGCATACTTAAAGTTTTCTAGCATGGGTTGCTAGATTTCTGTACCTGAATACAAAAAAAGCAACAGAATCAGTAGGATCATTTATACCTGCTGAGCTCTTCTGTGGGTATTTAACTTTCTGACACCCACATTTTAAATGTAAATTCTGACTGTTCTTCCACTAAAAGAAAACATGCAGTAACAGAACTCACCAAAATGGAGGTAGTATAAAATTTAAACTACTCTAAAATGTTTCACATCAGCCCAGAAAATTCACAAGTCAAATACCAAAACCACCGAGACTGGCTTAAAAAAAAAAATTCTGAACTTCATCTTTTAATTTCTGAATTTTTTCATGGGATTCAAAGTCCCATGGTTGTCTCTGCATCAATGAAAAGAAAGGGAAAACTCTTACATACAAGAAAATCTGAGGATCTGGCATTGCAATGAAAATGTCAAACAGTGCAAGGCTGAAAACATCGCCATGGGAGCTGGTGACACTAGCACTGTTTATTCTGTCTACCATAGCAGAGTCCCCAGAATGACAAGAGATACCATGAATAGTGGCAACAGAAATTTCAGCATGTAACAACCTACACACAATTTAATCTCTCCTTAAGAACACTAGGTCATTTCTTGTACTCAGTTACTTGTGGAGAAGTTACTGATCATTCTGAAACGCCTTTTAGCATTCACACAAAATTATGGTTAACCCTAGGGAGAATAACGAGAAACTAGCATTTCTTGCACTGTCACCTTCCAGCCATTCAGAGAAGTCCTACTCAAGTATTGCTACTATTCTGAGTTCCCCTTTAATTAAAAGACTAAAAGTATAATATTAATTGACAGATGGAATTTAATAGGTAGCCACTGCATACACTAGAGATGGGGTACTGACTTTTAAGTGCATTATTACTGTGTGATTAGAATGGTAAATTAATCTATTAGTCCTCTGCAGCTAGGCTGAGCTCCATCATTTACAGCTGGTAACTCTACTCTGCAGTTTCCATACTTGTATATTATACAGGTGGAAAAACAAAGAGAAGGAATGCTCTTCAAATGCATTCCATTCCATTCAGACATGTAGAACACATGACATTATGAAGAAACCTGCAAAACAGAACTCATTATCTAAATACATTTAAAACAGTGACATAAGAGTTCTCAAGTGAAGCATTCAAGATTAGCACCTAGGAACTATATGCAGTCCATGCCCCTATGCTTGGCCAGATGAAAAAGAGCAATGCCAGCCTAGTATTTATGTTTTCTTTTCATCTTCCCCATCTTTCACAGCTCCCACTTACCCTTTATGTATTTGTTGACTACAAGAGTAGAAGGCTACAGCAGCAACACTCTGAGATGCCACAGCCATGCAAACCCAATTTTCCAACAGCTGAAAATTAAATCAAATAAACCACACAAAGGCACAGCATTTTTTTTCCTACCTGATTGCCTCTCACTTCTTTATGAAAGTAGACCGGTGTGAGATATGATATATTATTAAAACACTATAAATCAGTATCCTTTATTTTGTCTGGAACAAAGCACTTATAAATTTCAGCTGTGCTTTGTCCAGCCTTCAGCACAGTTTGTATGATCAGCCAGTCACCAAGATTACCAGTCTGCACTTTCTCCCACTCTGGTGTGTTTTACCTATCAGCAATAAATATTGTGCTTCAGTATCTTCTGGCCTAGAGACATCATGACTAAAGTACTAAATATGATCTTACAGCTCAGATAAAATTTTAATAAACACATTCCTACATATTTTGCTATTGGCATCATGCAATTTCTGTTCTTTCAGTATTACACTTGCATGTCTAGGGGTCTGAATAAAAACTTGAGAGGTTAATTTTTACAATAAATAATTAGCAAGCATGAACAAAAAATTTATGCATATGAGTGCTTATATGTGCACATTCGCTCATACTATATTTGGTGAGACCAAATCAAAATACCATAAATCATCATTATCTTCAGCCAAGGTGTTTTACATATGTTGTTTGTTCTCTTTCCAAAGAACAGTAGTGCTAAATGTCATAGAAGCAAAACCAACTCCTACACAACTTCAGATGAACACTGCAGCTCTCTGAATTGGGAAGGCTGAAGAAAACAGCTCAGAAAGGTTTTCAATCCAACAACTGCATGAAGGAGGGGAAAAAAACATCCCTCCAAGGAAAACTATCAGCTGATGTTTTTCTGAACTTTGGAAATCCTTCTTCTGTGTAAATTATGCTTTTATCACAGCATTATATCATGAGGAATTGCTTTTCTGAGTTTTCCATTACAAGAGTAGAAAATAAGAAGAGAATGACAAACTTGGTAAACACTGACAGGTTTATCTACAACAGTAATTCTGTTCTTAATTTTTTTTTTTTTAATTTTAACTAAATAAGAATGAGGTAATCATTAAGATTAATCTACATTCTAGTCTAGCATTCATCATTGTTTCAAGTTTCACATCTCTATCACCAAAGTAAGCATATTACTTTCTCCTCCTGCTATCCTAGTTTCTAGTGTGCCACAACGCAGCAAATAAACACCTGGTGCTACTTTATGAGCTTTAATCATCTGAACCATTGTGATTTTGGGGGTTAATTTCTATGCTAAGACTTTAATCAAAACAATTCCAAAGAGAACAGAAGTATTTTCCTAAACTCCACAAACATATGAATCATTAAACAAACATCCCTGAGTAAGGCACAACCCAGCAGGGCTGCTACACATCCACACTTCCTCCAATATTAACATTTTAATAGGTGATGACTGATCTTAACATTACAAATTCATATATACAGAGGCTACACAACAGTAAGCAGCCTTCACTGCATGTAATAAGTGAACAAGGTTTATCAAAGCAAAATTCTCTCTTGATCCTTTTCTAGGGAAATTAAGTAGAGAAAAATTTTCATCAGTCTCAGTGGTGACACCTACTTCAGAAAATATGACAAACCAAAACTAACCTAGTTGCCTCATATGCCAAACCTAAATGCAAGAGTGGTAAAAAAAAAAAAAAATAGAGGGGGAATAAAATGAAGTTTTTCATGAGCTTTAAAAAACCCCAAACCACCCTCTTTCCCAAGACCACCTACAAAAACTCTATTAAAAAAACCCACCTTACATGACATGCCCATAAATTAAAAGAGCTTTAGAACAAACACCCTATGCCTCCTATCTAAGTGTGCTTTGTGAAGGTGTAGAGGAAAAAGGAACAAGAAGAAAATTGAATTCTGTAAGCCAGTGCTAGAAAACACATCAGGGCACAGTTTTATCCTGCCTTCTCATCCCATTCATCTCTATGACTCCCAGAATGCAGGCATTTGAAAACATGGTCAATTAATCTAATTAGCTATATTATATTTTGATACAGCCACCTACATCTGCTACAGCAGACACCCCACCACTCCCTCCTGTGAGATCCAGGAATTTGTTTCCTTTTAACTTTGCTCTAACAGCCAGTAGCTTTATGGCTGTTGGGCACAGGTGGCTCCTAGTGTGTCTTAAATAACATCTCCAAATCACTTTGTGTTGTCTTGTAACAACTTTTGTGAACAAAATTCAGTACAAGTACTTACAGAATATTAGCAAGTCCAAAAGTTTTAGAAAACAGTAGGAACAAGGCCAAAAAACACTAGGAAAGAACTTTGTTCTGCCTTAAGAAGGAGCTAACAGGACAAAAAAGCTATGTGCCAACAGTGATTAGAATTTCCATGCAGTAAGAACTGCAAAATTACTTGAGATCAAGGCTCACAATATTCACAAAGAAAACGTGCAGAGAAAAAGATAATGTGGTGACTACTTCTGCTAAAAATCTCTTGATGGTGAAAGCAAGAGGAAAGTACGGTTCTCATCCATAACTAGAAAAGCAAGATAAGTCTATAGTACCCCTGCAACAGCATAATGAAAAACGACAGGATTCTAAAACTCCCACCCACACAGAGACATTTTTCTTTTAACATAAATCACATAAGTTAAACTAGTGGCTCACCTGCGTATCAATAGCAAAATTAAAACCTAACTTTTAATTGCTAACATGCAAATTACTCTGATTTAATCATACCAGTATAATAAAAATCACTGTGCTGTTTACTTTGGAACTTTTCCAGCTGTTGGCCAAATAATAACTTATTTGCTTTGAAGGTTTTCCTTAAAGCTATATGCCTGTTAAAATTTTTCCTTCTTCCATCCCCCAACTGTAGATCTAGCAGCTGTAAAAACAGCTGGGCAGTTTAGCAACTGTAAAAGACAAATGCAAATTTCTAAAAAAAGGCTTTATAGTAAAAGAAAATAGGGTCTGTAGCAAGTTTCTGCAGACCCCCCAACTATAAGATTTTACTCTGTAACTTGGCACCAGTTGGAGAGCTGCCTCTTACTCTGTGCTTCTGCTGAACTCACCAGGGAGATTCCTGATCCTGTCTCTCATTCAGTTTTGACAGAGAAAAGTCATTTTGCTCTTGCAGAAAAAACAATGTCCTGCCATGCTATTTTATACATTATTTGTGTTGATTCATATACTCTTTTTAGTATCAAGACTTATTAAAAGCAAAGCTTCAACATCAGACATTAACTAGAAACACATCTAGTATGTATCTTGTCACCAGGATTGAACTGACTCTAAATTCTGCATATCTTATACAGAGATCACCCCATTTGGAACAGAATGATCCAACTCCAACTTACTATGAAAGTAAGCCATCCTGTATCAAAACCCTATCATGGTAGTGGGTTTAGTCATCAGAAAAGGGAAGAGGAAACAAAAAATCCTAAACTTGTTTGTAATGATCCTTAGAAGACCTTTTAGCTTTCTCAAGTCATTTACAATTGGCGTATGTTAGAGGAGTCTAAAAATGTCTCTAGAAGCTGATCTAAATTTATTAGGATAAGAACATTTGTAGCTTCTGTTGATTTTAATTGCAGTTGTGAGCATTAAGCTGCTCACAATACGCAGCCCACTTATTTCAGCATGTAAGTATAGGTTGTGTACCAGCCCAGAAGAATTGCTAATTGGAAACACTGCTCATGGTGCCGAAGTTGAAACTGAATGCTGAAAAGAATCAAACACTGCTTATTTCATTTGCTGTCTTTATCCTCCTCCTCTTCATCTTCACAACTCATGGGGAGTTTTACAAAATCATTCAGCCTGTAAAGTAGCAGAGAGAAATTTGCAAGGAAACCTCCTTCTGGAAAAAGAGATAAAATAAGAGCATTATGAACAATACCAAACAACATCAACCAACCTTCCTGGGAACAAAACAGGTAGAGATGCCAGGGAATGCAGGGGAGAAATGTAGTTCTTAAAAAAAAACCAAACTTGAAGTACATTTGAAGTACATTTGAAGTTCATTTGAAGTACCATGTACTGTTTTGCTACAAAGACTAACATACTCTGCAAATAAACCCAGAAGTGACAGAAAAAGATATGAAAAAAAGTCAGGAGAGATTTTATGACTTGAACACAACCATGCCAGGTTCCAGTCTTTCAGAAAAAGTCTAAGAATTTCAATGCAGAAACAGGTTATGACCAACTGATCACAGAATTCAAGGAATTACTTAAACAGGTTTTGCCACAGGTACAATAATTGATTGTGAAGGCTTGAAAATGTAATACCCTGAAAGTTCACCCAGAGCATCCTCCTCTTATTGCTAACATGCTGGCAAGGCACATGTTCTACTTCATGACACACACAGTAATGATCTGTTACAAGCTGTAACTGTTCCTGCACATGTACAAAAGAATATTGTGCTGTATCCCCAGGAAGACACCGTGTACTAGAAAGGGCAAAATGTACAGCTGAACACTGCAAGTCTTAATAGGAGCTGTAAGAAAAAGGATGAAGAAATTAATACTTACCATCTGTACATTACCAATACAAAATGAATTCCCTTTGGCTGGAAAAGTATTCACAAATGCTAAATTCTCACCATATGCAGTCTAATCATCTCAAAACTTTTTGATCATGCACTCCTAGCAGTAACAAAATTTTTGAGCATGCACCCCAATATACATAGGTTTATTTCTTTATAAAGTATACACATGTATGACTGAAGTTCCAGTATTTTCATCCCATACACCAATGGATCATCTCACACACCCCACTTTGGAGACCACTGCTATAATGAACAGAAGAACCAGTGCCAGCAAAACAAACATCTGCCCAAGATATTTGCTATGAATATCCATGCCAAAATCCTGTGGGCTCTGAGCTGGCTAAGCTAAGCTTTTGCTCACAGAAATGAAAAGTCAGTCTTACCAGTGGTGGTGGTGGAGGGGGCCCTCCAGAAGGTGGTGGAGGTGGTGGAGGAGGAGGAGGTGGTGGTGGTGGCACAGGCATCCGCTTGGATTTCTAGCTCCACTCAGTTGTGTAGAATATAGTCAAAGTCTATGTCCTTGAGACAGGAGGAGAAGGAAGGGAGGAGAAAGAAAAGTGGAAGAATAAAAAGAAAAAACAGAGAGGAATGTGTTTATACACTGCAAGCTGAAGATTGGCCAAATAGCTCTCGGCAGACTGAAGACTTTTATACTGCACTGCTTCCAAAGGTACAGTACAAACAGCCTCATTACAGTTATGATGACAACATGCATCTAAAGAGCAAGCTCACAGATCTGGACCAGTGCCACGAGTACCAAATGCATAGACACTAGCCTGTCCAACTATTACATCTTGCAGCAACCTAGCCCATAGCCCTGAAATGCAATTCTGCAGAGAACAAAACAGTCGACCACATGTAGACACTCCTGCTGGGACAAAAACTCTGTTGACCTTAAGCCAGAGGTTTGCTGCTCTAGGGAGAGAGTAAGGGACTTTTTAAGGTTCAGTGGACTCTCAATGTTTAAAGAAAAAAAAAAGAGGGAAAAACCCCTCATGATTAATAATAACTAAATAAATAAATAAAGAAACAAATTAATGCTTCTATTAC
Organism: Acrocephalus scirpaceus scirpaceus; assembly: GCA_910950805.1. Taxonomy (NCBI): domain Eukaryota; kingdom Metazoa; phylum Chordata; class Aves; order Passeriformes; family Sylviidae; genus Acrocephalus; species Acrocephalus scirpaceus. The sequence goes on from OU383773.1 coordinate 118,535,701, forward strand.
CAAATGATATATCAAGGATCAGACATGTCAAGTGTTAAAGTGAAGTATTTTTCCTGCCATTTTAAAATGTTAATTTTCACAGTTCTTTAGTAATACACTGACAAAAAGGCACATATCCTCCAACAAAAGCTATATGCTTTTTAAAAAAAAATTCTTTGCAGAATTACAGTGCATCACTCACTGATTTTCATACCTAACCTAGCCCTCAGCATGACTCAGTCATCATTAAAGTTAACAAGAAACCCCTGTATTTCATTAGTAAAGTTGCAAATGAATGTACTAGGCAGTGCCAGAGAGAGCCCTCTGCAAGCCATACTTGAAATCTTCTTTTGATAGTGACACTTGGATAAATTCTCTGAACACATCTAGGTTTATATCTTGTTCTACATCCATCATGTCACAATTATTTGCTGAGATTCTTCACAATGTCATATGAAACAGTGTCAAAAGCACTACAATAAAACAAAATATGTCATATGCTTTGCCTTTTCTTTCTGCAAGGCTTTATCTTAACAAGAAATTACACTGGTTTCTCACATTTACTCTTTATACATCTCTCTAGTCATAATTTGTTACCCTGACTCCTGAAAGGTCTTAAAAACATTTTTCACATTTTAATGTATTACTAGAAATTGATGTTAAGTTGAAAAGACCACGATGCCCAGACCTTATTCCCTTCATTTTTAAAAGCAGGCACTCCATGCTTTTCCAGAATCATTTGTGTAGGGAGGAGGCATGACAGTTACATCTGGAAAAGTTCAGGAGAGAAGAAATGAGGCAAGTTACAGTCTTGAGTGGAATATCTGGCTGTTTTGCTAGAGGGTTAGATTGGAAGAAGCAATGAAATTAAAATGTACATGCAGACTTGTTCACTTCCCACCTAGTGTGCATGAACAATATCCTAATAATATCTGAGTATTTTTCTCCTTTTCTATCTTGTAAAATACTTAATGAGAGATCAGTCAAAAATTAAATACACAGAGCCTCTGAAACACTCATTTTCTCCCTTGAGAGATTGCTGTGCAAAGGCCTGGCATATCAAAGCACCCTGATCTGTAACAGAATAGGTTACAATCACTTTAATAATCTCTTAATGAAGCTTTCCAAGAAAGCTGGCATCACAGCATCTCCACCATTTCACCCTCATTGTTGCCCTATTCAAAAACCCATTATCAGAAGATATCTCTTTTCCTCAATTAAACCATTCAAAAACATGGACATAAGGAGAATGAGTCTTCCCAGCTAATAATATGTTTTGGGTTAGTATCTTCCTACCCTGCAATACAGGCTTTTTGTCTTCATTAAAGATTTAGAATGGGAAATATGCTCTTAGTCAAATTAGGAAAAAAATACAACCCACGCTCCTGTGGCAGACCACATGAATGACAGCAGGAGGTAGAGCACATTGGAGGCAAGCAGCAGTGGGAGAAAGGAAATGGGAATCAGCTCCTGCTATTTAAAAGTCACAATCTGAAATGCCATCAGATGACTTTTCTAGCTGCCTCTCCACCAGTCCTGATTCCAGCACGCGTTCCTCTAAATGACACAGCCCAAATTCAAGGACTAGAAACTGTGACCATCCACAAACCCTAATTCAGTGCAGAGGAAGGGTTCACCATGTATCCCACTCCCATATCCTCCTGTCCAGTGGCATCAGGGAAAAATGCATTCTGTGGGGCTATAACACACAGCCCTTGAATGAAATACTGGAGACACCATATAGCTTTCCTTCCATGCTGTTTCAAACCCCCTATAAATGAACCATCTTTCAGAAAATCTTGCTGACGTGTCTTCTTTTGTCTCTTACCACAAATTCAAAAGCTCCATGTCTTGACCTTGTCTCATGCTTTCGTGTAAACATTGCAACTCATGGTTTTTATACCAGCACTATTACAGGGTAATGCCTACACAATGACAAATCATTTTCCAAATGGGGGCTCCATTTGTTCAAGTGGGCTTTGGAAGGAGCATTGCCATCTCACAAGTAAACAATGTATGCTGGATAAAGGCAGAAATCTTCAAGCTAACTTACAATAAAAAGCATTTAGTCATAACTACACAATCTACACTTTTTAATATGTAGGATTGGCTATGATAACCTCTTTTGTATTACTGCAGTAATATCATGTGGACTGTATTGAAGGAAAATGATGGAGAAGGCCGCAACTCTTTCAATATATCAACACATATTACTTGGAGGCCTCTGTTCACTGGTTAAAGGCTGTATTTCATTTGCCTCTCCCCTAATATTTTATTTTATATATATATATATATACACACACACACACACAAACATATATATATATAAAAACTATGGTCAGTAATTTCACACAATAGCTTCAAAATATGCCGAGTTTATGGATTTTCACATAATAATCTAAATAAATTCTGAATTATAAACAAAAAAAAAGAGTATCATATTGATCAGTTCTAGTGTCTGGTAAGAGCCAGGCAAGAGGGAAATGCTATAAAGGATCCTTAAGGCACATGTGCCCTTTCTCCACTCCTCTAAATATGCATACCTATAACTGGAAGAGAGGGGTCTGAACTATCCCTGAGGGACAGAAATAAAAAGACACAGTTCGAAAGGCTGGCAATAGCTGGAGGGGAGAAGCCTATATGATTAACCTCAGTTTCCTAAGGCAAGAAGCAATGTAAATCTTACCTTGACTTAAATATCCCAGAACAGAATCAAGCCCAACAATTGTAGAATTTATTGCAAAAGAAAGAGAAGAAAATCCCAAACCCTGCCTTTTCTAGTCCACCTCTCTACCAAAGCAAGGTTGTACATTTTTTTTTAGTGCTTTCTGAAGTCTAATTTTAGGTGTCCCAAATAACGTGGCTTTTATTATTTCCCTTGGGAAGCTCTTTCCCAGTCAAATAACTTTTAGTTCAAATTGCCTGACACTCAGCCTAATTTCTCCTTCTCTTAGTTTGATCCCATTTGCACTCTACTGCAGATGACTCTACCTTGTTCCAAGCAAAATAGCTTTTCCTACTGCTCAGCATCAGCTTTGTGGAATATAAGCACTGTAATTCAAAAGTACATTTGCATGGACTTGTTATATTTTTTGAGTTGTTTTACTTCTCACAAGGCAGTGAACTTCTCATCAGTCAGAGAAGATTATTACTCTTCTCTGATCTCAAAACAATTGGTCTTCCTTTGTTCTGTTGGTAAGGATAATTCTGAACCTGGTAATTTCAGGTGTCACAGATTGTTCTTTGCATGTTCCCACTGCTTGTGCTTGAATAGCAGCTCAGTTTAAGAACAAGACTGAGGTCATCAATGTAAGAACTCAAGCTCCAGATTTCTGAAGGCTCAAATGAAGTCTTCACCCAAGCTTTAATTTGAAGTGTCAGACAAGACACAGGAGGTGCAGATCTTTCTTCTTCATGGACTGCTCTCTCAATCTTGTGCTAGATTTGCCTGTGGAAAACTCAAAACCTCTGCCTAACCTTTTCTGTAGCTTTGGTCTCACTTTATCCAGCTACCAGCCATGCACAAACTCTGATCCAAGTGCTTCCCTAAGGTCTCCTCCTGAAGTGTCACTGCCACAGCCTGAGTGCAGGGCTCATACTAAAACAAAATCCTGCTGGGAGCAGAGAGCTGCACTAAGAAAGTCGATTTTGGACAGCAGCTCACGTCTCCTGCCACACTGACATTCAGCAGAACCACCACAGGTGTGCCTGCAAAAACTATTCTAAAATACCTTGACCCATCAAGAAAAGTGAAGGCATGAAACAGCTGTACCTTCAATTTAGTACAATGTCTAGAAGGGGAAACGACAGAGGGGAAAAAAATCACAATTATTAAAATGTGTATAATATGCATTTATGCACTAAAACAACTCTAAATAGGGGTATTTTTAAATGGCCAATGTCCTTAGGTCTTTAGGTGGTATAGTCATTAACATGAAACAACACAGATAGAATTGAAAATCTGACACTTATAAACAAATTGGAGAAAGGACTGCAAAATAAGAGATTCATTACTACTGGATTTGCAATCGCTGCAGCTGCACATTCTGAAATAGGTAATTAGCTTTGGGGAAATGTACAGGTTTTCTTCCTTCAAAGGAAAGGCTGAGGTACATATTTCAAAGGTGTGCAGGAGAGCTTATCTATAATATTGGTCTTACTTTCTTAATTAAAAACTGAAGGAAAAAAGTAGACCACAAACTGGTTTTATTTTTTAATCAACTTTTATATAATCAAAAATGATTTCCTGATTGACTGTTCTGTTCTGAGTTACAGCTTTTAAGTCCTTATATTTCAAAATCACCTGTGAAAAAACCAGCATCAATAAGCATCTGCTCAATCTTCATAATCTCAAAAGTACACAACTAGCATAATTGTGTGCCCATTTGCTCCTGTGAAACATCACTGAAGAACAGGTGAAATCACTGGTATGAGATCTCCACAGATCTTTTAAAGACAGTACAACACATGGAAATACAGGGAAGTTTAAAAACAGAGAACAGTAGATATGTGTTACACAGATCAACTTTCCTGCTGTCACTATCACACAACTGGAAAAGACTTGGAGAAAGCTTCTGTTTGGAATGGGCTGGTCTAGATTCTAATTTTAAGATAATCAAACCATTTAATATTTAAGCATTCGATGGTACATTTTTTTTTCTTTTTAGAATGTGAATGACTTTTTGTGTTTAGAGAACCCAACAAGAAAGAATCAAGGTAGACCCTCCAAATGTCCTGTCTCTTTTTCACCCTGCAATGATAACCCCACTCACAAAATAACTGATAGTCTCTGCTGCATTTGAGACATTTAAGAACTGTGCAGAAGTGTCAAACTGTTAGAACCTTCATTTACAGAAGGAAGGCAAATACCCATACATATACCCATCTTACTATATCTATGTTAAGACTTTCACATGTATATTCCCACAGCTGACTAAGAAGACTCCAGCCTTTCACCATCTCCTAACAGCTGTACATCAGAATTGTGTACAACTTGAGAGAAATTTCTGCCCTCAGTTACCATTTACATCACTGCAACTTAAGGCAGAATCTGACTTTTCCAATTCCATGGGAATGTGCAAACCTTAATGAAGGGCTCTTTCTCCATTAAATACCTGATGAACACTCCTAAGCAGCATTTGTCTTCTAAAGGATCTGTAGGATTGTCTCACAACACGTAGCAGTATCCTGAATTTAAGCCAAGAACTCTAAGTTCCCCTCAGCTTGGACTATTTCCACCAGGCTTAATGCAGTTAAGGGCTGCCTCCCCTTTCTGCCTGAAAAAAAACCCAGCATGACTCTTATTCTGTCAGAAGCCTGATAAAATTGCCACAAACTGTCCAGGGCTGACCCAGCAGAGACTACAGGAATTTGAAGACGCCTTGCTTCCATGTGTGCCGTGGGCAGATCTCTGCTGGGTTCCCAATAGTGCTGAGGCCAGAAATTAGACTGCTATGTCTTGACAAACCTCCCTTCAGAGGGAAAGCTGCACAGATGACTTCACATCCCTACATATGACTATTTCAGGGTGTAGCTTCCTCTGCTCCATGGGAATCTGTCATAAAGACTGATTGTAAGGGAGCAGAATAAGAGAATTTATCATCCTCTTTTAAATAAGGAGCAAGAGAAAAGAACAACACATACCAAGAAGAAATATGTTGTGCCTATAGCAGTGTTAACCTGAAGTCAGAGTCAAAAGACAAATGAGGTAAATTAGAAGTAATTAGGACTTGAACAAAGACGTAAATTTTCAAAGGAAACAATTTATACAAAGGGTTTCCTTTAAATTAACACCTCATCATCCACACAAAGACAGACAGGGCTTGTTTCATTGCCAGATATACAAACAATGGTGAATTTGATATACAGCCATTAGCAAAGTTAATAATTGGCCTAACCTAAAGAAAGTGCAGCTCAGTAGACATTCAAGGTCACGGCCACATTCTGAAGACAGCTGTTTGAGCTTATACTCCCCAAGAGTATCAGTGTGAGCACCGTATCTCTCTCTGTAGAGGTAATTTGATGTTTCAGGTTAACATTTGCAAGTTCTGCAGCCTCTGCTAAGAAGCTATTTGTATGTTTCACATAATTATTAATGATCTATTCCTTTACAGTTATTCATATATTTATTGACTATCATTTTTATAATACAGTTATTTGAAAAGTAGACCTGTACACAGAATGGTTTCCACAAAAATAAATCCTAAAATTGTTTAACCTATTCTCTTAACAGAAGAAAGTTTTGCTTTCCAATTAAGCAGTTAGCATCAAAATGGAAAATGCAAACGAGGCAATATTCAGCATCTTGCTCTTCTATATTTGCTATAGACAGCTCAAACTTGGTTTTAAAATGCCAGTCAGGTGAAAAGAATTTGCAAACGTGGGTATCGGAAGACTAGAGGAGTTTATAAATCCAGTTCTTAAATAATTCTGAAATTTCCACTTTCAACCACGTGGTGTTTTATCAGAGGTCCTATTTTCACAGCTTTACATCTTGAAAAGATAAAGAAAAGAAAATATATAGAAACGTGGCATGCATGCCACGTCAGGCTGATAGCCGTATCTTAAGAAACAGTCTAATACTGGCAATGCAAGAAAAATAAATGTTGTAATTCAACATGTACCATGCTTTCCTACAATACGGTTTGAGGCCCCAGGATGGACTATGGTCACTGTGCTAAGGAGAACTGTCTTTCACAATGGATGTAAAACATAATGATCTGGTCACCTGCAGGAATAAGTTGTCAGACAAATCCTCACCTCAAAGAAACAATGGGAAGCTCTGATTCTGGTTTTCAGTGAAATTGTGATTACTTAATTTCCATTCCAGTGGTAAGAATGTTAGCCCTGATGGCCTAAGAAATTAAACTATAACTTCTGAACATCCATTCTCACTTTCATGCCCTTTTCTGTCAATCCTGTTGAAGCTGCTGTCTCATTTCAGTGACATAACTGATAGCTTCATCTCAGATGTTCTTTGCACCAGGGTAAGGCTTCCAAACTTTTAAGTACATAACTATAAATCCCTAATATTATTAAGAAAGCCTTGCTATGCTACCATAACATTGCATTTTTGCTATTTTAACTAACTCATTGTTCTGAAAAAATAATATGCAGTATGTTCTTATTCTCCCTTAAGCGTCAAAGCTGATATCAAGCTTCCTATGTGCATAAAGGTGTAGATATGCTTTCTTGTACAGAAAATTGTTAGCTGTTTTTAAAGGCAGTGCACAAGGTATCTAGCTCCAATCTTACATCCATTTACTCACGACAATGACTTTACTTTGTACAATGAACAATTTGCAATCGTTTGCAATGGCAACAACAAAAAAAAATCACGACAAAATTTGTTTTGCTTTGTAGGCCTAGTTCTGAATTGCTAATAAAACAAAGTGCTGAGAAAAAACAACATGAGTTTATTAAATTGAAGTTTTAGCCCTTTGACTTATTAAAGGTCTTCATTTGTAATTCCTTGGGAAAGGCATTATATTTAGTGAGGAAATTGTGATTGGCACCTACCTGTACACATGACATAAGCGAAGAACATCAGGGATTCAAAAATACTCAACTAACTTTGCTGCCTGATGAAGAAGGAAAATGATTCTAGGGATTAAACGGCAAAAGAAATTTTTCTGCATTTGTATCTATCATAGGCACAAAGGAGAAAAGTGGTTCTCTTTGAACAGCTCCCAAGTAAACTTACAGAGCAATCAGTATCTGCTACTATAAGACCAAGCAGGTTAAAGATAAGGACTCACTTGTTTCCATGAATTCTGGTGTCAAGTTTTACGCTGGCCTTGGACTTCAGCTTTCACATTCAACAGCCTGAATCTGGCCCATCTTCTTTCTTTATTTCACTTTGTGAATATTTCTCCCCTTTCCTAGTGTTTACCAATCTCTCCATTCCCACCCTCCACCTTCTTTGTCCTGGTCACTATTCACTGCACCTGCTGCCTGCTGTTGATGCAAGGCAAGGCAAGCAGAGGCATTTCATTTAAAAGGTAGAGCTGTCTGCCGTGGGGAAGAACCACTGCACATGGAACAAAAGTTAGTAACTCTGCATCATGATACTAAAGGTTCAGCACAGGCTACTAGTACTTAGAAAAATAGAAGAAATGCAGAGCTCTGAAAAAACCCAGAAAATGAGACTCTAGGAAATATCAGGATGTATATCCTGACTAGAACTGGTAAGTGTTAGTGCAAATGTACAAAGCCCCCCCTGATGGACAGATAAAAGATCGAAGTACTGGAGAAAAACAAGCAGGTCTGGGCAGAGGAAAGGAGCAAAGTAATGAAAAAGCATACTCATTTTGCAACTACTCCAGGCCTTTGCAGCTCTTGGAACAGTCCGTTCAGAGCAAGCCCAAGTACCTCCACATGGGACTGCATCATTTATCCTACTGTTAAGTCAATGTAAACTCATGATCACTTGATCCAAGAATATTTTGTACAATCCGCTTTTGCATAATTTCCTTGCTACTTAAGTCATTTCACGGCTAAAAAAGGCCTTCATTCTGCATTAAATGCCCCGTTAGGCCCCACATCCATCACTCACACAGTACATTACAGAGGTAGTCTCCACCCCCTCTGCCAATTTACTAATCTAAGGGCTAATCCATCTCTTTTATTTTTTTATGCCAAATTTTCCTTTGTTTTCAGTAGAAGTGAGATCAGTTCTTTAGGGTTTAACTCTGAAAATACTCCAGGAAACACAATCTGCAACAACAGAAGTAACATCACTAATGTGCTAAGCTGTTCACACTCACACAACTGACCAATAAAAGCAACTTTCTGTCCAAATTCCAGGCAGAATTTGATAGATATTTCTGCAGTGATTTACATATCCCCAAGAGAAGCAAACATTCCCCCTGAAAATGAGTTGCTAAAACCCCAGTCTGTTTTCCTGGTATGTAAGCCTGGCTTGTCTTTTAGGTGCCTCATGATTTTCTTTATGTGTCTACTCACCTAACACAGCAGATCTATAGATTTTGAACAGATATAGCATTATTTATTTTCTTCTTTAGCATATAAAAATGTGTAACAGATTTGGACAAAAGCCAAACACCCATCAGGACTATTTTATACACATCAGTAGTGTTGCTGCATACATATTTTTCTCTCACACAAAACTATGCCAGTTAGGAAAGCAGTAACATAATAGCTTTAAAACAATAGGGTATGAAAGAGGAACAAAAGACCCCAAGACCTCCTTTGTGTTGCAGTACCATATTCTGTTCTTTTTTTCTTTTTTTTTCTTTTCTTGTTATTTATGATGAAAAGAGGAAAACATGATATAGTAACTAGAAAAAGTTAAATGGTACGGCAGTCATTTAGAGACCTGTGTATGGCTCGTGAAAGGGACCAACACAAAGGGGTTACTATCTCTAAACCTATTCATTCACTTCATTCATTTTACCCCTCTCTTATGAATGAAGCAGAAGCACTGTAATTTCTAGCCAGCACTTCCATTTATTAAGGCAGGCACAGCAGTTGCCACCAGTGTAAATGGAGAATATAGAATAGCCATTACACAGAAGCTGCAGAGCAGACACTGTTTAGTTTTCTTAGACACTTCTAAGAGAAGGGTCAAGATTGAGCAAGCACTTTCATGCTGAGTTTTCTGTTCTTATGCTTAGTGAACTTAATCATGCAGGGACTTTTGGCCCAGTTTTCCCCCACTTTTCACTTAAGCACCTACAGTGTAGCAGCTATACATATATACATATGTATATATGTGTATATATGTGTGTGTGTATATATACGTATCTGTATATGTATAGCTGCTCTCTCTATATATGTATATAGCTATACATATATACATATGTACAGCTATAGCATAGCTGCTATGTTGCTCTGCTCTGCCTGGGCTGGCTGCAGAGTGACACCATTTCCACCATAGACCATTATATATCTATTTCTAACAACGGTGAAAGATGACACAGGGTCAATGAAAAGAAGAATTAGGCACTCCATGCATGATCTTATTGAGAGAGAGATATTTCTAGTAGTGGAATCTGTTTCAGCTGTTGTTTCAATTACCACGGCATGAAAACATGCTTTTTGCATCTTGTGAAAATCCTTTAGCTGCTTCACATTCTTTCAAAGCAATCAAAAGGCAGCTTTACAGCTGTCATATATGTAACACTGAATGAGTCCACTTCACGATACTCAGAAGTCAAATTAAGGTGGGTGTATTAAAAAAAATACAATATTGTTTAAAAATACAGATTTTTTCTTTCCAATCTGGAAATTCCAAGGACATTTTTATCTGTTTGCAAATATAGCACTCTTTATATCTCTGTTCATCCTAGCTACAAAACCACCAGACAACCCTGATGCAAAATGACCACAGATAAAAAAGCAACTGTGAAGTACCATTAAGGTTTTGCTACTATAAGCCCATTTTGAGAAAGCTTCAGTCTTTCAAAGACAGTAACTACTTTGTGTAAGAACACAGACTAATTGAGGAAGATCTATAAGAACAGTGTTACAGGCAGTCCAGAAAGCTGCATCTCAAAACTGCATAGCAGCCACTGGTAATTCAATGTAATGTGAGTACTAAAGACTTCTAGATAAAAGACTTTACTAGATATCTCACTTGATTATTATGTTTATTTAGATATTAATTTCATATAAACTCTGAAGAAGATAAGAATCTTTATTCAGGCGCAGCAGAGCCTAGTATCATTTCCCCAGAGCTTTTCATCTGGGGATCTCATTTATTAGAACTTAAATGAACTGCATAAAATACCCACATAATAATGCAGCAGATGCTCACACACATGCAGGATCAGTAACTTACAGAGCAAGAAATCTGAGCTGAGCCTGTCCAGTCTCACCTGTTTTGCATGACTGAACAGAACTTGTTCCAGTCATAGAGCACAAAGAAGAAAAGCTTCCACAAAAGCAAATGCTTCTGAAAAAATAATGTAATTCTTATAGGTGAGTTATGACTTATAAACAAAGAGATTTGATATCAGTCTTTTCATTGTTTGCTTCTCTTTGGAGCTAAAGTATTTTAAAATATTAATGTTAAACTTTTTAATACTTAAGTCAGTATTTTTAGATATAAAATTGTAAATTGTGTTATTCTACTTCAGAGTTCTCAGCATCTCTCTCTTAAAATGTGCAAATATTTTTCTATTTGTTATGAGTAAGATATTGTTTTCTGTTCAAAGTCTCCTTTTCAGAAGACTATGAGTTTTCCAAAATACTGACCTCATCAAGCAATAAAATTATTAAGTATAAAGATCATCTATTAGCATCTGGCTATATCCTGTTAGGACATTCAACAAAGAGTCCTGACTTTTATGGTGTGATTGCTGAGATGTGGCAGTGCTATGTTTTGATTTACTGTTAAAAACCAACTATTTAAATACTTTCTGTAAGTTCAAATTTAGTAGTCATTATGTACAGACTCCAAATATTGACTGTACATTCCCCTACTGCAGTAACAGAAATTGACACGTTACAGGATCTTTATTTATATTTCCTCTTGTAGGTGTGGAAGGAGTGAGAGAAAAAAAGAGGAAGTTGCTTTGTATTATTGACATGTTTTGATAAATACAGTCATATGTTGCCCTTTCCAGTGAAGTCCAATTACAGAATCTGAATTTCAAGTCCATCTCAATCATTTTCAGGCATAGATCCAAACCAGCAATAACTTGAGCACTGCAGCTAATGAATTAAACATTGCACTGCCCCTAAGCAACCAAAGCCTGTATGCAAAGCTGGTCAAACTATTTCTAAACCCCTGTCTTTAGAGAATTATATCCTTTATTTATTTTTAAAAAAGTTTCATGCTTAAATTGCAAGCCCCATTCCCTAACCTGCCTCTTCTACAGGAGAAACATCAACTCCCACAGCATTCTTTGTGGTTATGAGTCTAACCCAGATTTTGTCATCATCATCTACAGCAAAACAGCCAAAGCAGTCTATCAATTAAAAAACCCCACACTTACGTAATCTGCTTTAAGGGTCCCACACTGAGCTCCTCATATGTTATCTTGCACATGGAAGCCGGTACCTGACAGCAAAGCAGGCTCAACCTTTCCACCGCAGGCAGGGCAATGTCCCGTACGAGCCGTGGGTGGCAGCAGCGTCTGCACCGCCTGCGCATTCCAGCCGGGACACTGTTTTGGGTCACAGGTTAACGCAGTGAACGGGAACCATCCCCACGCACACAAGTGCCTAACAAGTGTCCCAGCTCCTGCATTCATTTCCGTCATCATCTGCCCTATGGCTGTCCTGCAGCGCAAAGCACGGGAACCGAAGATGTTAACACTGATCGTACAAACACACGTTGCGAAATAAACAGGAACTTGTACTGCATCTACAGATGGAGAAACTGAAAACACTGATTGTATCAGCAAGCAGTTCAAGGACTTGATTCATGCAGCGTGCACAGCAACAGGTATCACTGCTATCGCAATTTCAGCGATATGTCACTGTCTGAATCAGCAGGAGCACTTGCAGACTTCAGCCCATAAATCCAAACTGCCCCAAGACCCTTCTGTGTGGAAATCATCAAACTTTATATCAATGTTTCATCTCCTAAATCAGACTTAATTTGCTATCTTTCAGAAATCTTGCTTGGTAATATTCCACTTTCAGGACCTAAGACACGCTATTCTCAAACTCCTGGATTTCTTGAGCGACACAAGCCCAGCCCCCCTCCACAACCGCAGAGATGCAGGCTGTCAAATAACCCATTACCTCTATGCCTTAGCAAACTCCAAGCATATCTGAAGAGAAATAAAAAATCTGCATGCTACCCTTTACCAACACATTCCCTGTCGCTCTGTATTAGCGCCAACAGGCTGACGTGAAAGTCTCTAGATTTTAGTCTCAATTTTATCCGTTTTAATTATTATTAAACCTTTAAGAACTTCTTTCCAACATTTCTCCAGCATTCCTCCTCCAATATGTACATAAGTAATATGTACACGGTACTTTCCACAATCGCTCAGCCCCGTTTTCTCGGCTGACCTATTCCAGCACATCTACTTCAAGGACTAGAACTAGGGAAAAAAAAACAAAACAACTTGTCATGCACCGCCGCCGGAAAACAAACCGTGTTCCTGTGCTTGACAAAACAGAGGAGCAGCAGCGCGCACAGCCCGTGCCTGACCTCAGCCGCGCTTCCTTCGCCGCCGCCGAGAGTACCCACATCCCAGGGGCCCCGTGCCCTCGCTGCCCCGCCGGCCGGACTCTGCTCGGGGCCGGGGCCGAGCCGCGACACCAACTTTGTCTGTCGAGCCGTCTCTGTCCCGGCAGCACCGGGGGAGCCCCAGCCACGGCCCCGGCCCCAGCGGCCACCGAGGGAGGAGGCGACCGCGCCCCCGCCCGGCGCTCCCGGCGGGCCGAGGCTGTGAGGGCGTCCGGGGGCACCGGGGACCCCCAGCCCCGCCGCCGCGCCCCCGCCGCGCCCCCGCCGCGCCCACCTGCTCGGTGCGGGTGCCGTCGGGGCCTGGGCGGCTCCTCCCGGGCAGAGGGCGCCAGGTACGGCGGCCGCCCGTCTCCCCGGGCGGGGGGCGGGGAAAGGAGCGCAGGGATCTCAGGATCCTGAGGGGAAAAAGCCCGCCCCGGTCTTCGCGAGGGAATAAAAATAAATAGATATATTTTAAAAGTAGTAATTTAACACACATGCACACCCCGCCCACCCGCGGGCCCCACTTTCCATCCCCGCCCCTGGGAGAGCGGTAGGTTTGGTGTGAGGCTGAAGTCCGGCTGCGGCCTGGCGCACGCTTCCACATGCTGGTGCCTCGGCAGCACCAAAGCTATATTTAAAAACCCAGGTGGATGCCACAATGCTGCCCCATGGCACGGAAAAAAGATTGTGCTACCCTTTCCCCCTGCCCAAACACGTCCACCTGCCAAACCACTTCTGCCCTGCAGTGCTCTGAGGGCCTTGCGCTTGGAACTGGCCAGGGGCCCATGGCTTTTGTACCCCTGATTGTGCACTAGAAGCATCTGGAAAAAAAAAAAAAGTTGTTTTCTTCTGGATTTATTCTAAGGCTGCTTGTAGATGGGAACACTAAGGTCATGGCCTAATGAACCTTCCGTGTTTCTGTCAGGGCAAGGGAGTTGCAGTGGTGCAGCCTTCCAGACAGCTGGAGGAATGGGGCATCCCCAGTTTGTCATGCACGAGTGTCTCAGGAATGAGAATGCTGATGAATAACCTAAAAATCATAATGTGGACTCCACTCTGCCCAGTAGCCTTTTTGTTTTCAGGTGGCTGAGAGGCAGGCCCATCTTCACTGGATTTCTCTGGAAAACCTGTTTAGCTGTAGAAATGTAAAATGGTGATTTTCGTTGCCTTGCTTGCATTTAAAGCAGTCCAAACAAATCAACGTTACTTGGACCTGAGTGATGGCAATGTCAGCCTGAGATCGGCAGAATGTCAACAGTGGGCTGTTGAGGCACTTCTGCTCATCAGGGCAGGGGCACAAAAATCAGTGCTATAGATCTCCAAGTCCTGTCTGTCCAGAGGTGTGAGTTTGATTTATTATTCTGAAACTATCCTCCTGATTGCTTGCCAGACTAAATAATATTCAGTCCACAGTGGTCAGGGAGCTCTAAACCCATTTCCAGCTGGCCACCAGTTTGAACTTCAAAGCACAAAACAAAGCCAAAAGGGTCTTAGGTAGTACTCCAGAAAAATCAAAATGTCAGCATTTACTTAAAAAAAAAATATAAAATACCACACATGAAAACTGCTTTCATTATTCATGCAAATTAATCTCAGCTGAGACTTGATTTTAGATTGCTAATGCTGAAATGAACTTTGTCCACCTTTTGGATTAGATAAAGAACTTCAGAGGAACAGACTGCAAGAGCTACAGGAAGAAACTGGTTTTGTCCTGTTTCTATGCCTTTCTTTCATTTAATTTCTTTCACTTCCCAACAGAGTCCACTGAATGACTGCAGAATTTGTCCACTGCAGCAGTGACCATTTCTACCTGTGAAGCTGGACTGACCCAGTACAAAGGTTGCACACTGGTCTGGTCTGAAACAATCAGCTTTTCCTGTGGTACACAGTTTGCCCACATTCAAAACACTGCAGGAGGTACTACTGCCTCGTGGCTAGTTACAGAAACTTGTCACACATTATATTTCATTCAGAGAATCCTACTGGATTGCATGCCTAGGAGTGAAAGTCTCCACTTTCTGTTTTGTCTTTGGGAGATGTAAATGAAAAGGAAGAAAGAAAGAGGTGCTCTCTTTCCAATGCTGAAATAGAAGGAGGGCACTTCTGGAGCACATGATGGCAGCGGAAGAGGCCAAAGACTTCTGCACAAACTTCAAGGAGTTCTGTGAAGGCTAGTGCACTGAAACACTCATTTCTTCTGGTTCTGCACATGTAATCCTCCTCTTTCTCCTTCTCCTTCTGCTTGTCTTCCTCCCACTGTATCCAAGAGCACAGAAAGGGTAATGCAGCAGGGACAAAACTGACCCTACATTATCATATAGGATGTGATTTTCCTGGGTTTTATTATCTACAAATTTAAGATTATTTGAAGTGCTTTAAATACTGAAAATTTGCCTCAAACATATTTGTAGCTAACATTGATATATTTTACAATGCATAGCCATAAATACAATTTTATTTTCCATACATTCTGCCTGCATAACTATTAAAAATTATGTTGTTATATTTTTACTCTTGGCAAATACTTTTTAACATGGATCAAACAATACATCAATTTCTTTAGAAAAGGAGAATTTCTGTATATGTCTTTAGACTCAGCATACTGGTTCTCTGTAGTTCCTTGGTACCGTTTCACAGGCAACTCTAAGGGTTATTTTGGGTTTTGTCACAGGTTTGGAACATGTCTCTTAGGTCAGTCTGGAAAAGATTTTCTGAGTGGATGTGCTGAACAATGTAACAGTCCTGGTTGGTCATCCTTGAATTCCAGAACAGACAGCTGGTACTTTTCTCCTACATTTCTTTCCTTTGCTGTGTCCTGCAGAGCCGAACCCCAGCTGAAGAAGGTCTTCAACCTTGTCAGACTTAAGGAGAAATTTTGCACCCTTTCAATTTCTGGTCCTGACCCTTCTGCCAAAAGCCAAATTCATTATGAACCTATACTTTCTAAAACAGAACAAAAGTGTAGCCTAACAAGAGTACAAATGAATGTCAACCTAAAATAGGAGGAAGCAGAATCTCAGTCATCAATACAAAGAAGTCATGGCCATTAAAGACAGGAGAGATGTGAATGGCCTGTGGTGAGCTGCTACAGTATCTGATGGAGACTGAGAGAAATTTCATTTTGATTCATCATTTTTTACTACAAACAAATGAAAATTAGAACAAAAACCCCACATATAACTTCATAGGAGTTTCTTCTCCTTCATAACTTATTCAGTACTAGACAGTGATCATTCTTAGCAAATATGTCATTGGCCATTTCTTAGTTAAAAATACCTTTCTACACTAAAAGTGTGTTTATGACACTGTCATCTTAAAGGCTCCTCAAAATCCCACACAAAAAAAAGAAAAATACCTGAAATAAATGAAACCAATGAAAAGGAGCTAGCATGTTCCAAACAGAGAAAGAACCAGAGCTATTTGGCATGGTTACTGATTTTGAGAACAACAATCTGTGAGGCTTTGCTGGCATGTGTCAACATAAATACTTGCCAAAGAAGTGCTTATACTTATCCTAAGTACTTACACTTCTTTTCCCCTCCAGACAATATAAGAAAAAGCTGAAAATCTTCTTATAGCATTTGTGCCTTGGTGTTTTGAATAAGAAGCACATGTAGAGCTTTCTCATCACCACTCAACAGAAACAAAGAATACATAACTTTAACACACAAATGAAAACCCAACTTTGATCAAGGCTAAATACATCTCAAAAAATACAAATTGGTTAGTATTTGCCTTTGTTCATGCATGCATTTGTAAAATATAACAAAAATACCTAGAGGTCAAGGTGAATAATGCAAAAAAAATATTTTTGCATAAAAATGCATGAAACTTACAGGCTTAAGAGCAAAAATAAAAAAAAAGTTTCTACCTTTCAGGGTGCCATTTCATTACACTTCTTGATAGCTTTCAACATTTGAAAATTGTTACAGTAATAGTCTCAGCCATTGTGTTTGATGACTTTGTTAGCTTTAGAGCTAACACAATTAACAGAGACATTCCCATGTATGAACAGAGATATTCCCGTATATTTGTCTCCAAATATCTACCTTTCTCTTATTATCGGTAAAAATAAAGTGCTTTCCATAGAGAATTAATAATAGCTCAAAACTTTAATTCTCTCTAATACATTTTAGCAAGAAATTCCTAGAAGTGCATGAATTGCTTGCTACAGAACAATGGAGCCATGTTTACAAATGCAGTTTCGACAGCAATATTGAGGAAAGCTGTAGACAAATAATTAGTAGAGATGATTTCCCTAGAGAGGGATATTAGTGTTTACTTTTTTTCTGTGTTTTTAATCCAAATCCTAAACCCTTACTCCTGATCTTGTTGAGCAAGCTGTTAGCTGAGTTCATTGGAAATGATGTCTAAATACATTCAGGCTCTAGTAAATAATTAGTACCCAATGTCAATTCTTTCTCTAATTGTATTTCTTCTGATTATTTCTGTTTGTGCCGTGGGATGTCTTAAAAAGTATCTCTTAATAAAAAAACTTTGGATTTTCCTCGGTGCTTGGTTCTGCTATTCATTTTCTGCATGACCTCTGTGAAAGTACTTAATCACTTTTAATAGTGTGAGTGGAACAAGAATGCATTCATTAATATTTGTGAGGCTGCCAGATAGTATGCTGTTGCAAGCATTTACAGTACCTTAAAAAAACCCTTATAATTGCACTATCCAGCTGGTTAATGTTTATCCAGTTACTGAACAGCTAAACAAAAAGCAGAGAGGCAGACCTACTGTTTGCTCTCATTGGTATTGAATTTGAAAGGAATTTTTCCATATTAAAGCTGTAGAATTAGGCAGTAGATGAAATACCATTAGCAGGCCTCTGTAGAGAATAATGAGCTGAAAGCATGCCCGGTACTAGTCTGCAATTAGGGTGAAAAGTGAAATAGGGCAAGAATCAGAATACCATTTCGGGCTCTCACTTTTCAGAGCGTGCCCTTTTCATCCCCACCAGGGGGAGCCTACTTGAAGTTAATAATTACGAGGCACAAATAGCATGTGTGAAGAGGATGCTTTAATTTGCCAGTTTCTTGAAATAGAAAGATACTTCGTGATCTTTGCAAGACTTTGCCCCCCGCCCCTGGCTATCCCTTCCCTCTTTCCCACCCCGCTCCCTGAAATTCCTTTTGCTTCAGCTATCACATTGCAGAGAAGCAGCACGAGTATTTTTCTATATCTAGGGCCTATTATTCTGAACACTTCTGTTTTTAAGCATTGATGTCAGTACAAGATTTTAGCTCAGAGTTTATCTAGAACACCAAATGGAAGTCTCCTACATCATGGCATGCATAGCTATTAATGCTGCATGTGCAACTCAGCGTAGTCAAAGTGAGGTGAGGATCCATATCTCTTGAATACAAGTGACCAGATTGTCTTTACAGCTCCTGATGGTACCTCAGACATAACTGACTGTTTTCAGCAAATTATTGTACTTCCTTGTAATCTGCCTCTAGGGTGCTCTTCTTCTCTGTCTAGTTAACCTCCAGTCAAACCTGAAATACTGTTCAACTCCACAGTCCTTAAAACCATGCTTATATAGAGGGGCCAGTCTGTGTTGTTGGATAGAAGGAGGCATGCAGGCAGCAGGCCTTATGATTTGTTTGTATAGGCAAATTTTCAGCTCTAACATGTAGATATATTATTGAAAATCCTTCAGATTTTCTTTGAAGTAATAATTTGGCCCTTTGTGTCTAAAGAAAAGTATAGCTTTGTTTGAAACTAAGATTTCTCTTTTGAAACTGAGAAATTCTTTATTGTGAGGGTGGTGAGGCACTTCAACAGGTTGCCCAGAGAAGCTGTGGATAAACTATCCCTGGAAGTGTTCAAGGCCACATTAGGTGTGGCTCTGAGGACCCTGGTCTAGTGAAAGGTGTCCCTACTCATGACAGGAGTTTGGTACATGATGATCTTTAAGATGCCCTCCAACCCAAGCCATTCTATGATGTAAATAAAATGTTAGTAAATGCCCGTTCAGCATTTCAGCACTTAACAACAAAATCTGAAATTATATGTTCTGCTGCAGATAAAAAAACCTTCATGTAATACCTGTAGGAACAAGTGGGTTCACACATATTATTTACAAGTAGTGGAATCAACCATTTAATATATGTTTAAAAGCATTTTTCTCTTTGAAATGTAATTTTTATCTCTCCCAGCCTACTTAGAGTACTTTAGACTCACTATGGGGATCTGAAGAAGGGAATGCCCTCTGATGCACTGTATGCAGATGGGAGTTTCAATCAGGTGGTTAAGGGGGAAAGATTGTACTTGAAGGACTGTTATCAAGTTCACTGTCAATATTCTCAGCAGCAGTTACTATCACTGTCTCATTTTGCTCAAAGTGATATTATTACTTCAGTCATTCAATGAGGTAAAACTCAGTAATAATTTATTATTATGGACTACTTCTAAGTGGAGGATTTCTTCTCGTATAAAGCAAATAATACAGGTTATGGTGTGGCATTCAGGAAATGTTACAACAATAGGCAAAGACTCAAAAAGATTATAATGGATAATTGCAGGAGGAATGGCTGGAGAGGGAGAAATTAATGAGAACCATTGAGAATAGAATAGACATCTTGCAACTGGGAAAAAACAGTAGTCAAAAACCATAAGCAAGAGAGTTTCACAGCTGGGAATACAGTGCCAAGAGTCTGTTCCTCCTGGCCTGGGTTGCTCTTTGGAAAGGCATTAGCTCCACAGGAGGGAGCCTGTGTCAGTGGTGAGGAGAGCCAGAGAAACAAGCTCACTGAGAGTCAGAGGGCAGAAATGCTGCTGGACTGGAGTCCCAAAGGGACTTGTCTAGGTACTCCTGGGAGGAACTGGAGTGGTTTCCCTTTGTTTATGTGGTTACTGAAGGCACCGGGATGGAGGTAGCTATTGGAAAGGAGATTGCTGGGAAAGGGGTCAATCAGATAAGCATATGGAGGGAAAAAATAATTTCTGTTTGTGCGTTCATTGCTTACTTTTCTTTCTTTGTAGTTGTATCCCTTTCAGGCCAGACCTTCAAATTACAGAGCTAGCAGAAAAATGGAAATGAGGAAACAGAACAAGTATCTATGATCAAAAGTATTTCTCTCTTCTACACCAACCCTGAGCTCACTCATGCTGTAGAAAATGCAGGAAGCAGGAGATCAGTATAGAACAATGCATTGCATGTGTTTTCTTTCCACAAAACAGTTTAGAAAGTCTTCAGAAAAGGTGATCAAGGCCTCAAATGGGTGGCAGGAGCAACTGATGTTTTTATCTCAGTACTGTTTTTTTTAGAATAAAACTTGACAACATGTTGGCAATAAGTATCAAAAGGAGAAGACTTAACTCTCTTCATTCTTTTCTTCTGTAATCTTTTTTCCCCCTTTCCTTTCTCCTTTTTGTCCTTTTTTTCCCCCTTTTAATTTTTTTTTCTATTTATGGCAAACTGACACGATAATTTCTGGGAGTTGGTGGTGTTCCCATAGAAACAGCCTTGATTTGATGATATCACTGCAGGTTGCTGCTGTTATTCTGCTATGTTCTAATTACAATAAAATCTTTTTAGATACATTGTATTTAAATCTTTAGATTATTTTAAATCTTTAGACTTTTTTTCTACGCATTTGGAGTGGTATAATCTCCATTTTTCTTATGACCATGTTTGAACAGAGGCCCAAAAAATTATGGTGATCAAGACACTGTTCTCTTTGAAGCAATCTTTTTGTCTCAGTTCTCCAGCATTCATAAAACCCAAGTGGGCTTTTATGCCTAATAATAGTAGTTATAAGTGGCTTTAAGTGATTTGTGGGATAAAAGCTGTAACTGTTACGTGCCACTGAGGAGCTGCTTCTTTTACTCAATGTTTAATACTTTGTAATAACAACTGTTTTTGTTTCAGAATCTCAATGCACTTTCCATTATTATGGACTTAAAGTGCTAATGAATTCTGCATTAAAAGCCAGATGTAAAAGTATCTGAGAAAAAACTCTCCAGAGAAATAGTTCAATTGCCTGCAGTAACTGTCCTGCAAGTTACAAAAGGCATGGTGTGTCAAAAATACTCTTTTTCATCTTCTTGTTTGCATCCACTTCTCCTGTAGGGCATAGAAAAGGCTTAATTGCCAACTCATCTGTTCAAGATACAGAGATGACAATAAAATTGTGGATTTTGTCTAGTTTGTGAAGCGAATGATGTTAAAGGATGGAAGGGCAAAGCAGGATTTCCTCAAGTTTTTGTGAGTTTGAGACAGACCCACTACAGTTCTTTTTGATGCTGACAAAGATGCCCCACCTTCTTTAACATGTGAAAACTGCTGTTGCAAGGTTTGCTACCATCTGGCTTGAGGCGACAAAACACCAGGAATACAACCCAGCTCTCGTTCTCTGATTTCTCCATCTGTGCCAACCTAGCATTGGTGCTCCTCAGCAGAAGGCAACATGACTAACTAACATGACTAACACCACAAATTTCATCTCTCTCTAGGAAAAACAAGATTAATAATCTTTTGCAGAGGAGATGGTGATTTATATAAATGCAGAAGTCCCACAAATGGAAAACCCATGAACAGAATTTGGGGCAAGATCTTTTTTCCACTTTCTCTATCAGAAATTTGCCATTGAACTCCCTTTTATTTAGTGCTGTTATTGTGCTTTGTCATTTGGTTTTAATCATATATTTATCAAGTCACTCTCTTTATCCTCAGATAAACTCTCATAAGTAAAGCATATTTACCTGAACATGAGGTAAAATGGGTCAAAGCTGAACACATTCTTAGAAAATACTGTGAGATGAAATGTATGAAGGAAGAGATCACATTTTTATTCTGAGGCTGGAGTGTGATGTTTGTGGTAGGATCAGAGAAAACTGTCTGAGGATCCTTGATAGTACAAGTGTAAAAGAATACAGGAATATTTGTTCCCTTAGAAAGTGTTGCAGTATCCAGAACAGTTGCCCAAACAACTCATCTCATAAGCATCACATGTACTTCAGCTCAAAAGCTAAATGAATAAACAGAACTAGCCCAGATGAAATAATTTCTAATTGAATTTCCAAGGTTAGCAAGGACAGTGTGCAGAGGAGCAACTCAGCACTAATCAGGCTGATTGTTCTGCTGTTCAGCACGAGAGGGCTGTGGAATGGGAAAACCCTCCCCTAAAGCTGCTCAGATAGCCCTCAGTTCCCTTCCCCTCTAGAAAACTCTGCAGCAGGGCAGGTGCTAAACACCACAGATGCTCTGGAGAGGGAAACATGGTGCAGAACGTTTCACCAGCCAAATTAATCTCGACACAAAGGGCAGAATGACCCCGCAGAAAACAAGCCACCGGCACATAGCTTGCAATCAGCCAACACCTCTGGTTTGTACTGCACTGCCAAGTCTATCCCAGCCAACTGGAAAGTCACTAACAAAGCCCATTTTAAATGTTTCCAGGCAACAAGGTCACCATGTCTTCCTCAGTTATACTATTTTCTTTTTACTCAGCAGGCAACCACTTTGTCTTAAGAGCTAATTTCTGCCTTTTCTTTGCCTTCTAGGACTCTCCAGTGTATTGCATACCACCCTTTTCTCCAGCTGGGGGGGAGTTTTTGGAGGGCTTAATAAAAAGGAAGGGATTTTGATGCAGAATTTGTTGAAATCAGAGGTTTCACACCAAGTGGCATCTACCTCAGCTACTGATTTTAATGTACTTAGTGATCTCTCTTTCATGAATCTTTTTTCTCTACTCATCTTTGAGATCATCTATGTCTCTTTCATTCTGATTTATAACAGATCGCTCCTTTATTTCACATTTTTCTAAGATTTTCCAGTTTTTAGTTTGTCTTTTAAAAAAAAGCCAGAACAATCCTTTTGATTGGACTGGAAAACATGACATTTTTATTTTATAGTTTCTAAATATCCTGAGAATTAAGCAAAACTTTTCTTTTTTTTTTTTTTTTTTTACAGATGGTACCTTTCTTTGTGAGATTTTGTATATGTAGTTTGAAATAAAATGAGATTTATTAGGCAAAAGTGTTGTGCTTACACCTGATTCAGCTTAAGGCATCTCAGCAGCATCAGAAAGAATGAATTTTCCTGCCTGCAGTTAAAGCCTAGGTTCATTCTACTACAGGAAGGGAGGAAGGAAGGGAGGAAGGAAGGGAGGAAGGAAGCGGGGGAGGGAGGGAGGGAGGGAGGGAGGGAGGGAGGGAGGGGAAGAATAGGTCTATGGAGACAGTGGGGAGGACAATTCAGGAGCACCAGACTTGCTACTGCCAGAGGAAGGGGTGAAGATGACAGCTGCTTATTCTGAAATGGCTCATTCCCTGCCCTAACCAACAGCCCTGATTAGGTTTTCAGGCTCCAGGTTTGGCAAAATGAGAAGCAACCATGGATTTCTACAGCCCGTAGTAGAGCTCTTGTCTCTGTTGCTTGTAGTTGACCTAAATCCACATACAGCTCTCACATAGGTTACAGGAATATGATGTTCAGATCCCTTTCTTTTCTGATTTGAAGAAAGAAATTAAATTTAGGTCTGATGTTGTACGAGAGTGCCTTGGTCATTGATTTAAGGAGTGTTTGAACTTCTGCTCTTGAAACTATCCACTTTGTTTAACTCCGGTCATCGGAGCTGGCCCTGGAAGACACACACGAGAGCTTTGAGCTGCACCATTCTTTGCTCTCTGACCTAAAGGACATTTGACCTCTATGAACAAGCCCTGTGGGACAGACTGAGAAAAAGTAGTGTTTCCATGACTCAGTCACTAAACCTGGATGTTGTTCTTGGTTCCCAAAGCACAGATTTATTTTTTATTCTCACCAAAGCACTCATTTTCTCATTGTGCTTTTCACCCAGTTAGTTCAGCACACAACTGAAATTTATGTTTAGCTTTACATTATGGTAGCAACAACATCATTGACTTTCACTCTTCTTGTAGTGATTCCTTTCTTATATGTCACACTAGTGCAGGGTTAAGGTGTTGCAGGAATTTGAACTGAGTCTACAAAAAAAAATCCTGAAGGAAGTGGTTTTGTCTCTCTTCCTGAATCAATTTCTGTTTTCTTTTCCTGCTTTTCTAAGTTCTGTGTGTTGTTATGGAACTCTGCCAATCTGATCTAGTGTGTATTTCTGCAATCTTAGGGCTCACACATGTGACTGAGGTATGAGAGCTTAAGAAGTTACTGCACATCAGCTAAGCCATGGCAACTGTCCTGTGTTCAGGCTTAGCCCACAGCAAATGCGATATAATGTGAGTTATCTTAAGCCTCTTTCATGACAGACTTATCTCTCCTCTGTACTTTCCTGGGAGGCTGCTGGATGTCATTATTCCAGCTGCACTGATTTGGCTGTTTGGGCTCTCACTCCCCCTATCCTGTGAGTAATTAAATCACCTCGTGCTATACATTTAACCTTGAAAATCTTTCCTTTTTTAGCTTTACTTTAATTGGCTGTTGCTGCAGATACCTTATCATACTTTGCTCTTACGTGGAAGCCTGCACTAAACATTACAGGCTGGTTAGAGAAAGGTTTTCAGTACACAGGAGAGCAAGAACAAGAGTGGATGCAAACAAGTCTGTACACAAAGGCAGAGAATCCCTTTCTAAACAAATGGCTGCTGTATAACAGACCACTCACCTGACTGCTGATGCACGAGACTCCAAAGGCCTGATCAAAAGCGATGGATGAAGAGAGAAGTATAATGGATGCACCCAAGGGAATGACAGATGCAGGATTGGGGTCTGCAGCTGTTGCTTGGGGGTGACCTTGGTGCAGTCTTACTTTGGTTATGGGGCAACTCCAGCAGGCACTGCCAGGGCTGTAGGCCCCTTGTCAGGTGCATTTGTGTTGCAAATGCTGGAGCTGCAGACTGCAGCCAGGCAGAGGTTAATGCAATGCAACAGGGGCCTGGAAAGCTGCAAGTCTAATTATTACAATTGAGCAACTGAAGTAAAGAGTGTGACTGCTAAGGGCTCAAATACCAGACAAATGAGCAGAATGTCTGTAGTCCATCCAGGGACCAGGACAAGCCCATCTACATCCTTAAAAGAAACAGTCTGACCTGAGTATCTGTCATTGCTGAGGCCTGGAGTTTGTGTGCCTCCTTAGGGCTTAGGAAAACTATGTAACCCTTTAGAAAGGCAATGGTAAAAGAGAATACCCAACAATATGCTGCAAGATACAAGAAAGTAAATAAATGTATACAGAAGACATTTGCAGCTTGAGGGTTATGGGATTCTGGGAGCTGGACAACTGACCACTGCTCAACTGACAGTAAACCGTTTCTGTTTGTTATCCTGCCTTAATAAAGTAAGGCTAGTCATAAATCTTGTGTCAGCTTCAGCTCTGTGGCTGAGCGAGGCTGGGAATAAATTTGGTTCCTGGGATAAATAGGATTTGAAATCAATTTAGGAGCAGGCAATTGTGGCTTCACAGCTGCACCCCAGGGAGCCAGGAGCTGGAGTGAGGCCTGCCTTGGGGAGCAGCCAGGGCAGGGCGGGCCTGTGGGAAAAACTCATTTGAGAGTGCTCAGTTCTCGTGTCATGAAACATAACAGGTCTGAAACAAGTTAACAGAACTGCTTTTGAACAAACCTCATCTAATCCACATTTTCAGCCCAACTGACACACAGAAGTGGAACTAAAGCAATCCCAACATTCAAAACTCAATAATGTCCACACTCAACCCTCTCTCCAAAAATGAGCTAAATATGGGCCAAACGTGGATCAAATGTTTGCATCGCTGGGTCTTCCCTGCAGCTAATAATTCCAGGAATATTCTTCCCTTATTAATTATGTAATGAAATGCAGCAGAAATGTAGTAGCCTCCTCCAAAATGAAGAACAAGACCACCTGTCAAAGACTGGTGGAACTGGGTGCAGCAGAATCCTCCTGCCAAGTCACCAGGAGGCTGCCACATGTTCGAAAGAGATTAGGGCAATCATGGGACACCTACAAAATCTGTCCTGAATGTGTGCAGTCAGGCTATTACTTTCTGTAAGAGTTTTTTATGTCTTTAACAGATTGTTCATTGCAGTATTGGGTCTGTGAAGAGAAGAGTTGGCCTATTTCACTATCTCATTACTTTAACATTAATGAAATTGTATAAACACATTATGATCAAGGGAGTTGCACAGCAAACAACCAAACATTGCCTTAGACCTATGAGCAGATCCCTATACTCTGAGACAGTTGCCAAAATGGTGACTATTTTCATCACAACAGAGAAATAAAATCTACAAAACTATGTTAAATTTTCATTAATGTATATGAATATGTAAAAAGGAAAAGGGTTTGGTTTGACATAAATAGAATTGTCACTGCTGTAGCAAAGTATACATGCACCCAAACATAGGAGGGTGCTGCTAAAGAAAGCTGATCCTCCTTTTCTGTTTCAGTCTCTCAACATGGCTTAAGCTGACAAAAGGATTAATAACCTTGTCACATCACAGAGGTTACAAGTCACAAACTGACACCGCTCCTATTGCCATCACTGTAGGAATGAGAATAAAGGCAAAGAGACTAAGAGACCATTTTGATAGTAGTGTTCGTAGCTATTTATTCATTAAATCAGTAGGAGTTTAAACACAGCAGTTCATTGTTAAGCCCCACAGCAAAATTTCATCTGCTTGAGGTAGCCAGACTTGGCTGAACTGAAGTGCAAACCCCTTGTGGTATGTGATACAGATCCCATCTGTGCTGATGCACAGAGGCGTTTTACAGCTCACAGCTATGGTGTCAGTGATCTTCAGCTCAAACTGTAGCAGCACACAGATCCCTGAGGTTTGTTCCCCTCAGGGTCTGAGGTTCATTCCTCAATGTATCAGTCAAGGCAGCAGCCTGCACACAGGCTTCCATTTCAAAAAAGAAATTGTGAGACCTTGATATGACTGAGAAGATGGCCTAGTAAATATGATTAGACACCACCACATCCCAGTCAGCCGAGATGAGCACCTTTCATGTAAAAGCTGTCCACACAGTAGACTGGGACATTAACTTTGAATGTACCTTCACCAAGAAAAGCTTTGCACTAATCAAGGGACTGCAATTGTGTGATCAATTTGAAGACATTATTATTACAAGACGCATAAATCAGGTATTTTAATCCAGCAACAGCTACGTGACTAGAGGACAGATAACACATTGATATTGAGGTGCTTTGCATTGTTATTTCTGAGTGTTGCCCAGTTAACCTCTAGTATTTGCACTGTTTAAGCTGCATCAGCTTAAAACCAAATATAATCAACATGCTAACCACCATCCTGCTAGAACCTGGTCTCTTGAATTTAGAATTTATACCCAACCAGTATTCATGTCCTGACCAAGGCTGTTGTCATAATCCAATATAATTCTTACCGATTTGTATGCACAAAGGGAGGATGGGGCTCCTGTGAGTGATGGAACCTTGATTTCCCACCATCTTTAGGACTCCATGTTGCTCACTGCACCACAAATTTCAACTGCACCCTGTTCCTTTAATCAACAGGAAGCAGGAAAATATAGGTCTGGCATTCCTCCCAGGTTTTAAACAAACACATACCTAGCTACATGGTCTTATGAACATATTCCAACCCTGAGTAAAGTTTGCATAACTACATGCATGATAAAGCACTGGGTATTTGAGTTTTGCCACAATATTGTGCGTGTTGTAACAGTGTGACTGGCATGGTGGCCACATCTTGAGCACGGTGGCCACATCCTGAGCACAGTCTCTGGTATCCATGGGGGTCTGGAGCTGGACCTCCTTTTCAGGTTTGACTTTCAATGGCCACTTATGGCCACTGCCGTAAGTTTGACTTAAGCATGCAGTTGGTCTTGAAAGATAAAGTTATTTTGAAAAGCAGCAGTCTTTAAGTCAAAATTCTTTTGGGTCTGCTCCTGCGAGGCACTGGGTCCTTGCTGCTCAACAGGGAGCCTGTTAGCAGTATTGGTTTGATGAAACACAAGCCAAGGTTCCCAAGACAAGGTTGTCTGTATTGGATCACTGGCTCAAAACAGAGTACAATATAGTTTGCAGGAGGCTCTTTATTCCAGAGAATGAGTGAAAAGTTGTCTTGTATATGTGTGTGTATTTTTGTCTGTGGAGCTGTTTGCATTTGGTGATGTGTGAATCACCAAGACGGACATTTCATGACGGTTCATGGATCACTGGAGACATAAAAGGCTTGCTTTGTTTAAGAGCCCAGAAATAAGTCAGTCTTTTGCAATTTTTTTTTTAATTTAATAAATCACGTGGAACTAGAGGCTTGTGCCCCACATTGTAAGTGCCATTTAAAAAACCTGGGATATGCAGCAGAGGATTAATGATTATGTAAGCACTGAATTTGTCAAAGGACAGGATCCTAAATGGCCTTACTTTTGTTAGGTGGCAGAACACAGCCTGCGGAAGTTCTGGATGAAATGGATTCTCATGAAGTCCAGGAACATGGGAGGGGAAACTCCATGGACCAGGAACTGTGGTTTTGATTGTAGATTCTTTAGCTGCACCTAAATACAAATTTCCTGAAGACTGTGGGGTTTTTTTTCTGCATAGCTGGGTGGCTTTTATAACTGGCAAATAATGTTGGACCACAGAAGGCCTTATTATTGCAGAGCCCTCCAACAGTACTGTGGAACACAGAATAAGGGTGGTCTGAAAATAATATTTAAAGATAAATTCCCTTTTAAGAAAATGATCCCAAGAATTAAGATATCTCGAAGTGATGTAAAAACACGTTGGTTTTGCAGAAGAATCAATGATGGTAATTATTTTGTGTGTTTTTCTGACTTCTGATATAGAATACAGAAAATGCTTTTGAAATGGCAAGCAAATAAGAATAGATAAAGTAACTGCAAAGTTATATTTAGTTGACTAAACACATTGACCTCTACGTAGATTTAGCACATGACGTTCCTGTTCTCCCTTCTTTCAGCACTTTCTAGTTGACAGTTTCCCTCTGTGAATCAAGAAATTCACTTTTAAACAATACATTTTGTTAAACTTGTTGTGGTAAATGGAAGCAGAGCTAGTGCCCAGATAACTTTTGGATGCCTCCAAGAATGGTGACTCCACAACCTTTCTGAGCAGCCTGTGCCAGTGCAGGTCATCCTCACAGTAATAGCTGCACTAGGTGATATTTAGAGGTGTCTTCCAACCTGAACCAGTCTATGATATGAAAAGTGTTTCCTGATGTTCAGACAGAGCCTCCTGTGTTTCAGTTTATGCCCGCTGTCTTGTCACTTGACAACACTGAAAAGAGATTCATCTTCCATATACCCTTTGTTCAGATATTTGCACACATTGATGAGAAACCCCTGCTGAGGCTTCTCTTCTCCAGGCTGAACAGTCTCAGCTCTCTCAGCCTTTCCTTATACTCTGCAGTCTGGGATACTGTTGGACTCCTGCTAAAAGGGCACACTACAAGCTCATATCCAGCTTGTTGTCTGGGACCCCCTATGAGTAATCCTGTTCTCCCTGCAATCATAGAGTTTACAAGTAACATTTATTAGGCCAGAAAATTTGTGACTAAATAATAGCATGCTAATTTTTAAGAGACTTAGCTACTTGAAACCCAGCCAGCTAAAAAGATAGATGTGTTAATGCAATCATTTCTATTGAGTTTTCTGAGTGGTGATAAGTCAGAATTGTGCAGTTCAGGTGGTTCTTGTCTCCGTAATAACCAATGTCAGTGGTTCAAATAAAAAGTTACCTACTTAGGGCTGTTTCTTTTAGAGCAGGGCATGGTAGTGAAAGCTATGTCATCTACATTTAAATGGTTTACTTCCTTGATTAATTCACTCTAAAATAAGAACTACCTTTGATTGCACGATCCTTAATATTTACTTTGCATGTGTTATTATGGCGATATTTTCATCCGCACCGTCATTCCTAAGCAGTGCCATACACCTGCTGCCTACAGGAGCTGGAAAATGGTATTAATTCCCTTTTACCACTTGGTGGCGATCTCTTAAAAATTATGGAAGCTAAAAGTATTGCTCGTTCTTATAATTTCCGTATGAGTAAAGGAAAACTCAGAGATAAGACTTTAATACATCAGAATAGCAGTCATAAAGTCTGTCTAGAGGAAAAAAATATTCTAGAGTCTGCTTTTTAGGCATAAGACGTCCCAGCAGATTTGGCTGTGCTGAAAACAGTATAATTTTGTAATGTCACCTGTGCCAAAGTGTTCAAGTACTACAGAGTTTATTATGACTTTTCACAAGAAACAAAGGGCTTTCTACAGATATAGAAAGAGCTGTAACTCACAACTTTGAGGAAATGTTTTAGGTGTAAATCCTCTCTGTCTGGCATGTATTCCAAAGTGAATTGCAGCTGCTTTTCACTGTTGAAGCTTTTGTTGTCCCTGACACATATATACATAAGCAAAACTTTTCTGCTTGCATTTTGAAGTTACTTTGTCATGTCAGCAAGTCCCAAATATGTACCCATTTATTATAAGAATAAATAAAGATTTAGACTCACCCAGCACTCTAGGAACACAATCTTAAATTAGCTAATCTACCTTTGAATTTGTCTTTTCTTTGATAGAGTTTTGCAAATACTATACTACTGAGAGTGAATGGTGACGATTTTCTTGCAAAACATTGCTGCTTCCTAAATTCAAAGCTCTTCTGATTTTTACCATAGTTCCAGTATATGCAGTGCTGCTGTGCATGTTCTTTATTATCCTTCTCTGCATTTAATAGTAAGAGTGGAGTACCTGCCCAAAATACATTTCATCTCATTCTCTGATTATTGTCCAGGTTAGGAAGTCACCAGGAAGGCCTTACCTTTAATGAAGACCTACCAACTGCGGTTCTGCAGATACACCAATTCCTTTATCATGCCCTCAGATATGAAAATGGAGGAGGCAATGTGATAACAGGACAAAGAAAAATAGAGAAATGTTTTTGAGAAACCTAGCAATTAGCCTTTTCAATATACTGAGGGTATGCATTGTCCACAGACAGTGTTTCTAAATGGGTTTATCTCATTGCCTTAAAATGCCACAGTGTGTATAGAAGCATGGCTGTATACTCCAATTGCTTTTAATTAGTTGAAATTTAGTTAAGCTGTTCAGAGGAGCTATAGGTTAGATACAAACTTAGCAGCTGGTCATGCAGCCCCTGACAAATCTCCCAGGCTTGGGAAAGTTTATAAAAGTGATACCTCATAGATGGGTGCATCTATTACTGCATCTGTTTGAAAAAGTATTTGTAGTTTAAGGATTATTCTGATTGATGCTGAGATATGATTGAAGAAGTCTTTTATTTATAGCTATACTTCTGTTGAAGTTTTTAACAAGTGTTTTAAAACTCCAGTGATAATGAGCTGCATAGCACTACAGTCCTGCAGTAAAAAAAATAGATTTAATATAAGGTGACCACTACCTTTTCCTAACTCAATCAGAAGCCAGAAGACATGCCCATTTCCTTCTGACAACAATTAAATATAGAGATATGGATTTCAGGGAATAAGATAAATAAGTTGAGCCTGGGACTCTGCCAACTGCAAACAAAAGCACAAGAGCAAAGGTTGGCACCACACCCGACTACCCTTAGCTCGCTTGTTTTCATTTAGTCAGCTTAGTTACAGCTGAACAGCTTGAGATACACCTTCAGTCACAGGACATGCTGGGGAGATCAACAGGACCAAATGGACAAGGGTCTTTGGGTCTTGACAGCTTTCATTTCTTGCTTATCCTAACGAGATAAGAAGTGTCATAATTTTTCAAGTTCATCAGAAGTATTCAAAATATGAAACAATAAAAAAGCAGTATCACAGAAGGCAAGAAAAAGCCCTTAGCATAGCTATGAAGTGGGAGGAGTACAACTCCTTTGCCAAAGGACTGTTTCCAAAATGTTTTTCCCTATGCAACATTATTACGGGAGTCATTCCTGCCACACATCTCACAGAGCTATGTCCTCATTGCTGGCTTTTGGATTTCTTCAGGAAATTTAACTCTCTGGGTGCTGTGGAAATGCAGAATCACCCTTCTGAGCAATCACTTGGCTTTTGGCCAAGACCTTCTTGCTGTCACTGAACAAAATGGAAAGGAATTATGACCACAATAAAGCATTCAGCTTACTAATTGCTATTTAATTGCTGCTCAGAATTTCCATTGCATTAGTTAGCAATGCCAGTGTTGCATAAACACCTGAAAGCACCAGCTGACTCTTCAGGACAAGGGGAAAGGCAGTGTCTGGCTGCATGAGTTCATGTGCATGTTTGGAGGCACTGGACAGGAAAAGGCCTCTCTTCCCCACTCTGCATGACACATAGCCAAGAAGCATAGGGATATCTCCACCAAAGGAATAGCCACTGAGTCTGGCTGCTTCTTTCCTACAGACTTAAAGTCCCCAGAGGATGTACATACCTTCCAATACAAGAGTTCTCTGACAATGGGCTTCTGTCTTTCAACTGGAACTCCTGATTTTTTTTGTTTCCACCCCCACTCAGAAACAATCCCTTCAAAATATTGAGATTCATTAGAAATGCAGTCTGAAAATGCAGGATGAAAAAAAGAAAATTAAAACAAAAGCAGAGAAGAATCATCTACCTCCCTTCTCTAAATAGGGGAAAGAACAGCACACAGGGAGAGCTGGGGGAGACAGTAGGACTAGGACCATAGGCAGCCTGCAGTTCAATCCAAAGCCAGGACACAATCCATAAGAGGCAATGGGTTCCCACGAGCAGAGTGTGGTTGTGGTTATAGTGGGCTGAGATGTAGCTGCTGGGCTGCATTTCAAATGCTTTCAGAACAGCACAAATCTTGAAGTGTCCTTAGCACATCAGGAGGGCAGACCTGCACTTCCCATGCACTGCACTCTATATCTCTGTTTCTGGCATTGACAGGTTAATAGCTAATTCACATTATGTGAGTCTGACTTTATTGTCCTCTGCAGGCTCTAATAAAAAGAAGGAAAACTGATCCAGAAATCCCATCAGTATTGTCCCATCAGCAAGAGTCGAGGTGCCTTCCCTATGAACTATGTGAACATTCTCTTTCCTTCTGCACTCCTCCATCACCATTCTGTGGCACAAAGGGTGAGCCACCAGCACGTAGGCACTGCAGAGACTTTAGGAAGGGCACTCACTCTGTAAGCACATAACACTGGCAGATGTCCCAGTGAGGTGTGGATGACATTTTGCTTAAGGTAGCACTAAGAACTACATAGATTCAAACCTATTTTCTGTCACAAGCTTCCTGTCTGATTTTGGTCAAATTCATCTGCAAAACAGGCCATAAAATAATTTCTTTTAGAACCTGCTTAGGGTAGAGACTTTCTCTCTAAACATAGGTGCATAGTATTGACTACAAAGAAATGTGGATTTTATCGAGAGTCTCTTGACATGCTTGTAACATATAATGAAATAATAAAATAGTAGGAAATGGGAAATTTTCTTAGTAACCCATAGATTACCTGGGTTCAGATTAATGAATCTGACTTCACATACACCATGAATTAGGAGGTTTTGACAAACATATTCTTGCTTGAATTAAAGCCTTTTATCTATAAATAATTTTATTACTACCTTAAAATTGCAATGATTTTATAAAAATTACATCTTATTTATAATCTGGGTTTGCTGCCATCCTGTCCCAGATCTTGTTATATCTTTGTCTGGGAGATGAAGGAGGCTGAGATCAAAGTTTTGTCATGCTGTGGCTCCTTTGTTAAGCTAAATAGATTGAACTCTTCTTGTCTCACACTGAGGTCTATTTTCCAGTGCTTTAATCATTCTTGTATGATCTTACACGATCAGCTTTCTCTCTAATCATTCCCAGACAAACAACCTAGATGTTCCTTTAGAAGTGGCTACACCAGTGGAATGATGGGGGCAGTATGCCTTCCCCACTCATTCTCACCATTCTCCTGCTCACACATCAAGGTTTATGGTACATACTTTGCCCACTGGAAGCTTGCAAAGAGGGCTTGCCTTTCATGGTCTGAATGCCCTATGGTTTCTGTAGGAATTGGGGTTTTTACCTACATATTTTTTGATGTGACCAGAAGACCCAGACTGGTCTTTGTGCATAACACCTCTTTGGTTTTTACCCACTATCTCCAGTCTTTGTGTAAGCTCAAGACTTCAGTAATTATTAAGATTGGGAATAATTTTTTTCTTGCATATCACTGATGAAAAATGTTTAATTACACAGGAATAAGAGCCAATTCATGTCAAATTTTACTGGCAACGCAATCATGTTAATTTTCCTACACGCAGTGAGATTTTGGACATGTCAAGTATTAACACTAAAATTTTTACTTTTTGTTGGTATTCTTTCAACTATTAATAAAATAGCTAGTGTTCCATGAATACTTCTGCACATAACAGTTTCTGTACCTTACCAGCCCTACTTTATAATCATGGTATTTAGGGATCAATTTCTTCTCCTTGTAATTTCTCCATCCAGGCTTTAATACTGAAATCTAAACACCTTTGAAAGGGAAAGGCTAGTCCCATTTCCATCATCCCATCTCCATTGTTCTGTCAAGGGGCAGGGGGGATGGAGCCACAAGTATGCTTCAGAATCAGAGAATCACAGAACCGATTAGGCTGGAAAAGACCTCTGAGATCATTGAGTTCAGCCCATGAACCAACACCACCTTGTCAGCTAAACCATGGCACTGAGTGCCACATCCAGTCTTTCCTTAAGCACCTCCAGGGACAGGGACTCCACCCTGGGCAGACCATTCCAATGTCTAATCACCCTCTCTGTGGGGAATATTTTCCTAATACCCAACCTAAACATCCCCTGGTGCAGCTTAAGACTGTGTCCCCTTGTCCTGTTGCTGGTTGCCTGGGGGAAGAGACTGACTCCCATCTGGCTACAAACTCCTTTCAGGGAGCTCTAGAGGGTGATAAGGTCAGTGAGCACCAGGACATGACCAAATCCTTCTGTCTGGACAAACTCCTGATCAGCAACAGTGAGGGCAGCAGGGTGCAAGCTCTTGCAGAGGTTGTGCTCCTTAAGGAGCACCCATCTGCACCTACATCTTCCTGCTTCAGGGACATGCTCCCTCTTGCTTGACAGTTTTGGCACGGGTTTACCCAGACAACTTTTAACCTGCTCTCCATCTCCCACAAAAATCAGAAGTCTGTGAAATCTGTTTACAAGGAAGCAGTGAAAGCTTGTCTTCATCTTGCTGTAAGGAGACCCAGACATTAGATGAACAGATGAACCTCCTGTGGAACCAAATGGGCGGCCAGCAAATGCCAGTTCTTGCTCCATGCTCTGAAACTCCTCAGCCAAAGACTTTTGCTGCTATTTAATAATTGGATTTTTATTGCTAATCGCTAACCTAAGTTGGCAGGTTTACTGCTCTGAGGCTGTGCTTACTGCTGACAGATGGGAATGTGAATATTTGCTGTCTCCTCAGATTTGTGCAGCTCCAGGGTGGGCACTGTGTTTCCTGCTGTTTAAATGAAACATCCAGGGACTGCTGCAAGGGGCTGAGTTGAAACATTCTCTCATGTTGATTCATGACTATTTTAGGGTTCTCTAGATGCAGACAAAACTATCTAAACAACATTTTTACTTGGTTAGGAAATGAGTTGCTCCAGCTTAGGCAAGAAAAGGTAAATGTTTGTGGGCACAGTGTGAGACATACTGGGAGAGTAAAGCACATGAAACTCAGAATCTTCCCACACTGGTTTGTTCTGGACCTTGGAAACACCTGCGCTCACTGGTTCTTGCTGAGATGTTATCTTCTGCTTCTTCATCAGAGCCAGTTGTTCCTCTTAACATGCATTTTGCATTTATGGCTTCAGCTTCTCCAAGGCCAGATGGCTGCAATCCTCAGAGTCATTGTGGAAAGGGCCAAGTTTTGGCATTTACAACCCCTTACAAATCTTACTGCTGAGAAAGACCCAAGATCATTCCCAATAAGAGGCTTTCCTTTATATTACTCTACATTCCCATAGTACATGCCAGGTATCATGAAGGTGTTGTGGCCTCTGCTGGTGTCAAAAATATCCTTGGTCCATAGAGGGATTGCAGTTATTTCAGCATATTTCCCAGGACCAAACAAATGTTTTATGCATGATCAGCTTCATATAAATTTCTTTCCTTAGTGAGAATGCTCCTCCTGTGTCCACAAAACAGACATCAGAGACAGACAGCCACTATTTCTCCCTTTACAACCAACTGCTTGGAAGGCCAGAAGGAATCTGAAGAGATCCCTGTCTCCAGCCTCCTGCCCCAAGGCAATGTTAGCTATATTTCTGAGAGGCCCTTATCTTAAAGCTGTGTACAGCAAAGGCAAGCCTTCCAACCTTTGCTTTTTCAAATGTCAAGCCTAAGCTTCCACTTTCAAGTCAAGACCTATTACTCCTTGCATTAGCTACCAAGGACACAGGAAGCAGATTATTCTTTCTTACAGCAATTTTATAGGTGTTTCAAGACCATTATGTTTCCTGCTCTTTCTTTCCCTTTCTAGATTAAAACCCTCTAATTTCTCTTGTCTGTCCTCATATATCATGCTTTCTAGGCTTCTGCTTATGCATATTAAGTACTTCTCATAAACTCTTTTTACTTATCCTCCCTATTTCTTATTGCCTGAAGGATTCAAACTTGGATGAATACTCCAATTGCAATCTCATCAGTTCAGAACAGGCTTGAAGCATGTCTCCTTGGCCACACTACCCTAGATTCAACACCTCCTCTGCAACAGTTTAATAGCATTGTTGGTGGGTAAAAAACAAGTCATGGTGTTTAAGGCACTTCAAGTATCAGCATGCCATTCTTGGTCACAGGGATCAGAATGCACTGTCAGGAAGAAAAGGACCCAGAAGCCTGGACATGTGGAGCAATCATTACTTTTCTACAGGTTTTTTTGTTGTTGACATAGTTTTGCTTTCAAAGAGACTTCTTGCTGTTTCTGCAATAAACTGGAGAACAGTACATCAATGCCTTGTCAGTAAAATTATAGGGATCTTATGCTCATTAAGGATATAGACTCTTCAGTAAATTACTGTCATACTTCATTTCATTGAACTACTTCTGTGATGCAGCTTGTCCAGACTGCAGCATTTCTCGCTGCTCTGGTTGTTCTGCTACTACAGCCTGCCATTTGCATGCAATCTTTGCACTACCTTCCTGGTAAATGCCATACTAGAGCAAATCTTCCTAACAGCCATATTCCCATGGTGCCTAATGACAATTTCTCTCTAAACTGATGACTTACCTCCTCCCTGTCTTCCTTCAGTTCCTTAAAACCAGCAGGCTGCTTCATCTGAGGTCAGCTGAAACCTAGAATAGACATTTCAAGAACAGCTAGGGGAATTCCATGCTTTTTTTCCACTGATGACAGCAGAAGTTGGATATCTAAAACATATTAACAGTTAAAAAAATTAAATAAGAACTCTATAAAGTACAGTTGTGAAACATTGCTTGGCCTCTGGACTATGTGAAAGGTTTTCAGATAAATGGTCCATTGTTTTTAAAAAAGGATTTTTAATCCTAAAGGGTGCTGTTTGTAACTCCCTGAAAATACTGGGACTCATTTCTAAATATTTTGTCTACTCGCATGAGTAATTCCATGTTTCATTTTACAGAGAGCATACAGCAGTCACACCATGAAAGGAAAAGGACTTTAAAGAGGAATAGTTCCACACTTTATTCTGTCTCTCTGTGAGAGAGCCTTCTTTCTGTTGCTTTTCCTCATTGAAATGTTCTTAATTTTAAATAGAAGACATTGAAACACATCTTGGTACTTTGTGGAGAATATTCCACAGGAAACACTTAGACATTTAAACAGATACATGATCACTAACTAGTGCAAGAAACAGTGACTCATGGTTTGTGTACTCAACTCGAAAAGTAATTTAAAGTATTTTCAAGGAGAAGCTCAGTTTTTCCTGAGAAAAAGAACTGCCAACAGAGAGGCAGAGTTCAGCATTTTAGCCAGGGCCACCAGCTCAGAGCTTGGCAGTTCCAGGATTGTTTTCACCTGCCTTTTAATTTCTCTTGGAAATATCCCATCCATTTACCAGGAGGCCACATTTCCCACCCACTTTTCAGAACTTGGCAGATGACAAGTGAAATTACGTGGCTCATCAGGGCCAGCTTTACCTCCATGCTCTACTCCAGCTTTCCCTTCTTGCCCTTCTTTTGCATTCACTGTTTACATTCACAGGCCATTTCACAGGGGCATTTCCACTGAAACTTTGGTCATGGGGTTATTTTGTTGGGGTTTTTTTTGTTTTGTTTTGTTTGTTTGTTTAATGTGAAGTTATTAGTTATCTTCTACCCTAAAGTCTGTTTGTTAAAACATCTCCAGTTACTGATCCTCCAGCTGAACCAAAACATCCATTTCCATAGCAAAGGGCAATGGCATACACTAGCTTTGCTCCACCTGAATTGCCAGCTTCCAGCTTCCCCAAAATGCTGTACTCTCTCTCCCCTTTCAAAGAGGGAATGTATGCTGATCAGTGAATCATGTCTTTGCTATTGAAAGTATGTGAACTTAACCTGCAGGGAATATGCCAGAGAAATGAGTGATTTCTAAGTTAGCACTTAGAATTTCAGAGGGTGGCATTGTTGTGAATAATGAGCTCATGGGAAATGCAGTTGCAGAAATGAAGTTTGCCAACAGGAACAGGATTATAGAAAGTTAAGTTCATCTGAACTCAACCACAGCTACAGGAAGGTGTTGGTTTGTTTGTTGTTTTTTTTTTTTTTTTTTTTAATAACTACTGGACTCTCAGCTATTCCTTCAGTAAGTATTTAATCTTTCCTTAATTCAAAGTGCAACATGTAAAATTGTGTGAAAATACAGCACAGCAGACACATGGAAAGCTGTCCTCACAAAAATAACTTTTTTTGGTGCCTTTTGCTGGGGGAAATTTTTTAAACCATTTAAATTTTCTTCAGGGAAATCTTATCATTCTAAAAAATGAGGCTACTCCAGTGTCTCTCTGCTTCATAGCCATTAGCTAACTCATGTTTGTAAAGCACTTTGAATTCCTCATATAATGAATGTTACTAGACAAATGGGAAAATGTGGTTGATCTCTGTTAAAGATAAATCACTCTTTAGTCTGGATCTCTCTAATCATGAAAAAAATCCTTTTCTCAGCCCTCTCTAGCACAAGGGTTAGGGTTGTTAATTCATTGAGTTTGGTAATATTTCGTAAACTCTTAGTTCTTTGAAGCTTGATTTATTTTCAGAGATTAATCTAAAACTGTGAACTCTAATGTACCTCAGACCTGCAGTTTAGGCCTATCCTAATTTTTAAGATCCTATACAAGAATTCGTTAAACCAGACCAATTGGTAGCAAGACCCTGATCTCAAAGCAACTATTTGACTATAGCAGAGAAATAACCTTTTAAACTACCCTAAGTCCTGGCGCCAAGACTCTGCCATGCCCTGTGTTATGAAAATAACATAATCTGTAGCAATATAACAGTACTGAGTTAGTATCAATAGTCTGACAGAGCGTAGATAACGAACACGTTGTGATGTTTTAAAATAGCTCCCTGCCATATATTTACAAGGAAATGATAAATGGCTTGTATACTTTTTATGGGACTCATAAGATAGCATGTATCTTCCAGCACTATCTGATGTACAAATTAATTTCAGTATTTGCCTCTCAAACGGACAGATTTACGGCACCCAAGTGCAGCCACACTGGATCCGAGCAAAGGTCCATCCAGGCTCATAGCTGGGCTCTACGGCAGCCAGTAGCAATTGTTTAGAGTGTAGGAATAAAGCAAGTGCACCATTCTACTTCCTCTGGCATATCCTCATAGATCCTACCAGACTAGCTAGGGCCTACCTGAGAGAGGGATTAAATCCATATCTTTGTATTTAATAGTTCTGATGGCTTTTTTTTCATCTGCAAATTTCTTCATAACAATTTCCTCAACTTATACTTTTTGTTTCCACAACACCCTGTGGCAAGGAGCTGCATCTTAATCCACTGGCTGTGAAAAATAATTCCCAAGTGCTTTAAACCAACTTTCTCAAGCTTTTGCATAGAGAGAAAATAATGGTGTTCTCCTCACCTTTCTTTGCTGTTTATGACTTTGTATAGGTGTGTTATGTTACTATTTTTGGCCAGGCAAATGTGTCTAATCTCATCTTGAACAAAACCCTTTCCAAACCTGTGACAGCCTCTTTACCTTTCTATACACCTTTACTAGTCCTACCATCTTTTCACTGAAATAAGGACCAGACCTGCTTTTGACAGTCACACTGTGGTCAGATCACGAACTTGCAGTTTTCATGTTTGCTCTCTATTCCTTTCCTGACAAATCTTAACATTTGGTTTACCATTCTGGACTGTCACAGGGTACTGAACTGGTGTTCTTTTTGAAGAAGCCAACACAACAGTTTCAAGCTCTCTTTACTGCATAGTAATAATTTCTGGAGAGTTTACCATTGCAAGGGTTATTTTCCTTGGACCCATTACTGTACTGACTTTGGTTTTCATCTGTCATTCTGTTTATCAACTCTTGAGATTGTAGTTTAAACTCTGACTTTTCTGAATAATCAAGTCTTGTCACCTTACCCTCCACTGCCTTTTCACCGAGTGCTGCTTCCAGCACTTGACCGTTTATTACCCTTTAAAAGTTTTGTCTTTTAAAATATTATTGATTCACGAGAGGACTATTCCTTTTACAATTAAATAATTTATTGCCCAAGTAACAAGGGAATCATTCCACTCAGTTTTGATTGCTGTGGAAGACAACTTTTCAAATCCATGTCCTTTTTATACTTACAGTCTCAGTCTTCACACACAAGAATTAAAAGAAATGTCTTTCTTTATACATAACAGTTCTGGATGCTGCAGTCAAATATGTATTATTTAAAAATAGATATGGTGAGTGCTGCACACTGAAGTTAAAACATTGCTTTAGCCATATAGTCCTATAGTGCAGTAAAGCTCTCCATGTATCTACCAGTAATTATTTGTTTTCCAAAGCAGCAGGAAATCAAGATGTCTCTGCATATAAATCTTGGACAATAAAAGCAGAAAGAACTCATAATAGTTCTCTTGTCTCTGAGGCCAGCAGGGACTGTTGGTATACTTCACTGAGTATCAGATACCAACAGGATAATAGGAAAGCTTTTCTGTCCTTAGCAGCTTTTCTCAATTGGGAAATTAAATGTCCTTTCATCCACCAGCCATGGAACAGGATTAGCTTTTGTACATTACTACTTAAAATGCCAATAAAGGATTTGTTAATAGGCATTGTGTCATGCTCATAACGCAAATAACAACAAAACACAGAATGAGTGTCAACCCTACTCCCAGTTTGTTAGTGGGCTCTTTTTCTCACCATACCAAAGCAGACTGCTTGTCCATCACTCAACATGAATAAATATTTACATCCAAACCTGTTTCCTAATGGATGTCACTTCTGAAGACAGTATAATGTCACACCTTGTTCCTTTCTGGCAGGTTACCCTGCTACATCTGTGACCAACACAGAGCACGTGATGTCCTGCTCCTCAGACGCTGGTCTTCCTGCTCCTTCAGCCTTCTAGCTCTGGCACAAGTTACAGTTCAAACCAACAGCATTTGTAGCACTCATGGCGAAATCACAAAGAATGAACTGTATTCCTCATTCTCTGGCTGGTGGAGAGACAGACTGCCCTGCAGATTTCTGGCTCCCCCCTCCAGGTGCCTTCTTGGACATTTTCAGGAGCATATTGTCAATGGGTTATGGGTCTTGTGCCACCCCTTCTGTGGAACTGGCACTGTGTATGAATGCAGGGTGGGAAACATCCCTTGATAAGCTTTTCTAAGCCAGCAAAAACCAGAGCTACTCAGCACATGCAGATGGAAAATTAAAAAGCCTTACATATAGAATACAGAGTCAAGAACTTTTCACCTATGCCACAGCAGCTACACACCACTGAGCACAGAACAACAACAACCCCTCCTTGTGAATGGAGCTACTAGGGAAGGTGGCAGAGAGATTAAAAACTATTTTGGTGCCCACTGAGATTGCTCCAGGCCCAAGACAAAACCATGTCAATACAATGAACTGGTGAGATGCCTATGTGCTGTTTTTTAAAGCTCTCCACCACTTCTGGCAAGATTGAACCATTCATCCTTTGTAATGCCTTAAGCACCCAGACATACTTTTACACAAGTATGAAGAACATCAGATTAAGTCTCCCTCCCCTAAGGAATGAAACTAAGGAATCTAATAAAATTATAGGCCTGACTTACTCCTGATTTAGTTATATACAGTACTCTTAAATTTAAGCCAAATTGAGCTAATCCTACAGTGTGTTATTAGTTGTGGACAGCAGACAGCTGTAGAAAATCTGTGAAAGTTGTGTCCTTAGCTGTGTCATCACTGTCAAGAGGAAGGCCCGCAAACATGAAAATTAACGTTTATACCATCACTGCTAATGTATAAAGCTTTAGGATATTTATGTTTAACATAATTAAAAGCCTCATTAAAACCTCTTGGAATCTCGTGGTTGTGTTTTCCCTTGACATACCAGTCTGCAATTTCAGCATGCCTCTCAAGACCTCAGAGAGCAGAGTGAGTGTGAAGACTGATGCATCAAAGAGCAAAAGGTCTAATTGTTATGGAAAGCTTAAATCTTCCAAACAGGATCACTCCTGACAAAATCAGAATCAATAGCAGCAGCTATTGTCAGTGCCCAACAAATAAAGCTTGTAAACTGCATATTTTCAAACTCATAG
Source organism: Acrocephalus scirpaceus scirpaceus (assembly GCA_910950805.1). Classification (NCBI taxonomy): domain Eukaryota; kingdom Metazoa; phylum Chordata; class Aves; order Passeriformes; family Sylviidae; genus Acrocephalus; species Acrocephalus scirpaceus. Next base: position 118,578,445 of record OU383773.1, read on the forward strand.
GAGGGTGAGAAAAAAAATGTCGTGAGTGGCAGATTGCATCTGGGATTCACAATTCCTACAGGTTAAAATCTCAGTAGTTACTAAAAGTCAGTTGTCTAATTTCCTTGCCTCAGCTTGGTGATGCAATTTACAATGGCTCCTACTCCAGAGGAACTTGGAGTTCCTTAAAAAAAAACTTTGGATTTTTTTTTGTTTTGTTTTCTAAACAGATTGTGAAGTACCTATGGCAAAAGAAGCATTTTTAGTGATTTTTTTCCTTGGGCTTACTACAGCCATGTAAAAAAGCCAGTCTCTGTGAGATTGAGGCTGTTGCTGAGGAATCCCACACAATCAGAGAATATTCTCAGTTGGAAGGGATCCACAAGGACCAAGTCCAGCTCTTAAGTGCATGGCCCTTAGGAGGTTGAATTCACGACTTTGGCATTATTGTCATCATGCTCTAACAACTAAGACCTAGGAACATAAACTATGAACATAAACTAAAAGAAGCTACTATGTGCCAGCTCAGGAAATGATCAATGTTAAGAAATTTTATGTACATGTGAAAGGGTCAGCTTCACATGGCTGGAATTGTACAGGTAAAATTCTCACTCTTCTTGCAGATTAAACTTTTACCAGGGTGTACTCTAGATCATCTTAAGGTTACAACATAACTTATTTAAAAAAAATATTTCCCTCAGTATGTAAGTTTAAAATCTGCAGTCATCAGAAAGAGTACGTGAGTGTAAAAGCTACCTTCTACTGCAAAGGGAACACCAGAGATGACAGATCTGGGTGTCTCCACTGGGAAGGAGATGAAACCTCCCAAAGGATGTGGGTGAAAAGCCTTTCACATCAGGCCCTCCCTGTAGCAGGGAGGACATTGTCTACTACTGTGTAATTTTATTGTTTGAACATTGGACAGTTTAATTGCCATAAACACCTGCATGCCATTTCACCCTGCATATGCCTGGAGCTGTCTTTTGTGTTTATTGTTGGTTTGTTTTGGGTTTTTTCATATGTTGAACATGACAAAGCATTTTAAAGATACTTCATGTTCTAGTGCAGGCATAGGAACTCCTGCCAAGTACTCGTTCACCCCTAGGAGCAGAAAGCCATCCCTTCTGTTCATGCAGCTCCCATGCAGAGGAATTCAAAAGCATTTAGGAAATAGTATCTGCCTGTGAACAAGTACATGATGTGAAAAAGTACAGCCACAATTAGATGAAATATGGCAAAGTTATAGCTCATTGTAGCAGTTGCAAAAGGTACCTGTTAGGTTTGAAACAGAGATAAACCAGCACTGACAAATGCACCTTTACTGTAGTCTTTCATAAAGGGCCATTGCACTGGTGCAAATTACTTCTGGTGTGATAGCACAGCCATGTTCCCTAAGGAATTTCAGTTTTGGACTCCACTCCAAACTCAAAGCTTAGGTGCTGGGTTCAGGTGAAAGTCCTAAGGACAGTCATGGGTACTTTGTGTCCTACCTTTCTGCTGGATCATGCTTTCACCAAGGCCACCTCCAGAGCCTAGGATTGCCTCTTGAACCCACGTGCCAGCACCATTTCTTCCACAAAGACACAGAGCTTATTTTCGTTTTTTCTTTAACAAGATACAGGTTCTTACCAGGTCAGACCAAACATTCATCTAATCCACCGCCCTCTGACAGTAATTGATAACAAATATTCCCTTCTCATCTCCTGAATAGGATGAACATGGGATAACTCTTCTGCTATGCTCTCCCACTTCTGACAAGACATCAACACTGACTGAGAAATTCCCATTGTGGGGGTTATAACCCCATCTTTGTACTGGAATTTGCCTAATAGTTTTTGAGCACCATCAACAGCACTGATATACCTAACTTGACATTTAAAGCACTTACAAGGAAGGTGGCTCCCTCAATTGTGTTTCCTTCTTGTCTGAGGGGACTCTGAACTACCTCTGTCATGAGAGATACCTGGGGCCATAAATCTTCCCAGTCTATTGGATTGGCAGGTTTCTCTAGCTACCTGATACCACAAGGCATCTTCATCTTCAGGCATATTTTTAATAGCCTCTGGGAAGGTTCAGGGTGAAGATTAATGGCACAGGCTAACAGACCAGCTGTAAGAATGACTGATTAAAATGGCACACAGGTGATACATTGCCAAAGCCATAAAAAGAGGACTGTCAATGTGCCTGTCTTAAAAACCAATTACATGAGTGAAAAGTCTGCACATTTTCTACATGTTGGGATCTCATCCATTGGAAAGGATGAAGAGCCTCAGGTTTAAAGTCCATCAGAGTGCACACCACTTCCTACTGGAGTGTAAGGACACCTAGATCCGTCCCCCCAATAGTCTGCTGCATCTTCAGGTAAGATCCTGCCACTCATATTCACAAGAATTTAATGGTTGTGTTCAACAAATAGAGGCCTTAGACAAGGGAATCCCTCCCCATAAATTTAGCTCTGTTTAATCACCTAAAAATGACTTTTCTCCAAGTTCTCTCCTTAGTCAAACCTTCAGTGAACCACACCCCTTCTCACATCTGTCAAACATTTCCTAATGATATTGCCATGATACTTAAAGGCAGATGAAAGCAGGTGGTAAAACTGTCACAGCAATAGGCAGCAGAAACACAGTTCCCACTAGTAGCTTTGATTTGGCAAAGAAGATGAAGAGGCACTTCTGCAGGATCCCTGTGGCATTAACACTGCTGGTAGTAGCTTTTACTTCCCATTTTGGTGGTTGAGCAAGTTCTCTTTCCTCTTGAGGGACTGCCAAGGTAGACTCAGCCTCCTCAGGCCCAATTCTACTGAAAAGTCACAGGGAGTGTGCAGGGATGTCCCAGTTCCCAAGCAGGATAGGAAAGACAACATTTTCAAAATGTTTCCTGTGTGCTGATTTGCACAGGTCCATATCTAAAAGCAAATCCTTCACACACTCTGGCAGCTGGCATCTTATGGGCAGATACCAAAGGCTGGGTGTATATCCTGAAAATATCCCACTTGCTAGTGCTCACTGGGCATTTGCATGCAGAAGTTGCCAACTTCCAGAAGCCAAATTTGTGCTACCATTTTTGCCCCTTCCTTAATATCAGGCACTTTCTGGTATCACTTGTAGAAACTGTTACAGAGCACACAAATGCCATAAAGGACCAGAAAAGCCTTGGCAACTCACCTTTCCCAGCCTTGGGAACAAGCCCTGAAAACCTGAAGGTGATGGTTCAGACCCAAAACCAAGTTAAAATTGTGCTGTTGGTTTCTACTCTGGATTAAAAGGTTTCGAAAGGTGTCGTATGACTGCTGCTTGACAGGAGCATTTGTTGAAGCAAATATTTTTAAAAAAGAGCTTGAATAGCTCTTAATTAAATGGGTTTGTATTGTGCTGTGTGAGGGTGTGCCCCATCCTGGCTGGCAAAGGAAAACAGGTAAAGGCCAAAGCAGTAACTAACACTGAAACACAGGGAGGGATGGGGGGCTCCGCACACCTCAGGACTTAAAACCCTCTTCAACCTTTGGTCTTGTTCTCAATGCAAACAAAAGCACGAGAGAAGGTTTCATTGGGCTTTATAAAGAAGCTGTTTAGCAGTAAAAGCTGATCTACAGGCAGTGGACAAAAGAACAATAACCCTGCCGAAATGCTACACGGGGCTGAGGTTCTGTAAGGAATAATTGCAAGCTGACTGGAAAAGATCAAATAGCAGCTGGAAAGCAAGAATATACCAGGGAGGAGGGGAGAAAGCAGCCACATTGCTTCAGCACAAACAGCTGAAAATACAGAATAAAAAATACATGTGTTGTTTGGCAGCTCTTTTGCATTGTTAACTCCATTTGCATTGGTAAATAAACCAGAAACTTTCCTTTTTTTACCTTCTCATCTTAGTACAATTTTGACAGTTTTGTGTAACTACACTCCCTTTTTCATAAGGTTTTACTGAAGCTTAGAGCCACAAGGATTCTGAGACACCATTGAAGTAAATGGAATCAGACACCTCAATGCTTTTGTCAATGTGACCCTTTGACCACATTGGAGATCTGCAGCTGCACGAGGGGAGACACATTCCCACACAATCACACTAGTTTGCATACGCATCTTAGGATATAGCTAAATTGTTTTTCCTATGTGTGCAAGTAGGATGCCAATGCCACAGATGCAATTCCACTTCTGCTGGTCTCTGGTTCTACCTGAAGTCTCAGCCATGTCCTGGAAGCCGCTGTGCAGTGATGTGTTAAGTTTAAATCATGTTAAAACTCCCACAAACCCAAAGGTTCTTCTCAGAGATCTAAAACTTTAGGAAGCCCTTTTGACACTCTTGCCTCCACTTTTTACACCTTGGTTTTCTTAGGTACTTTTGGCGTAGTCGGATTTCTGTTCTCAGACTAGATGCATAATTTTGTTCACATACTTAGAAGCTTTACTTTAGCCCTATTTCCTGCATTTCCTTTCTTTAAAGGAGGGACGATGCATGCCTTTTTTCAGGAAGATGAAAGGATCAGTCTTCAGGTGAGCTCACTTCTCCAGAGCACTCCACAACTGCAAAGTTACGAATCTGACTTATGCAGAAGTCATAGCTTTATCTTCTAATTTTGTGGAAACCTTTTGCAGATGACAAGCTCGGAATTCTTGTTTCAGCAGAAAAAAAGTGAAAAAGCAATCAATAAAACTAGAGAAGTAATACATAGTGTGTAAGAATACTCATTTAAAAGGTATCTGTATGGTAAACTATTGCAGCAGAAAAATAAAAATGTATGGATTAAGAAAAAATAGCTGTCATCAACAAAAACAGATAATATTTTAAGTGCTTCAACAGATCATTTAAATTGAGGCCTCAGCTTTTTAAAGCTTGTGTAGTTTCAGTCATACTCAGCAATGTCTGCTGTTCTAAAGTGATTCTTCACTTTCTCACTCTTAGCCATTTCAGAGGCAATTCAGCAGATGTTAATTAACACCTGTGATAACTAATATATTACCTAGAGGCATTTTCCTATCTACTGTTAGTCGGTGGAGAATTGAGCCACGAATAAACTATAACTTGCCAGCCTTGCAGGAAGAATTAAACTGCCTCTAAATGTTCCGTGCAGTATCTAGCCATGGGCTTGTCTCTTCCTTAAATGTATGCCAGTGTGAAATGCTGTCATTGTATATTCTGTACATCTGCCTATTTCATAAATTCTACTTCTCTAGCTGTTTTAGGGTCTAGCAAGGAGATTGTTATAGCACTGGTACAACAAGAAAAGAAAACAAGAATAGAGAAGTCAGAAAAGATGGATTTTTCTCCTCCTCCTCCTCCACTTTTTGCAGAGGTCTGAGCTACAGAATTTTTAGGAAGTATGGTTGGCAGGATTTCTCTTTGAAGTTTACACCATGCTCCTAGTCCTGAACTCAATGATGTTAAACAGAACAGGTGAACCAATTCTGTTTCTTAGAAACGTGTCACTGAAAGCACATGCCAAGATAAACACAACCAAGAATGCACAGACTATGAGGCTCCTTCCGTTTCCCAGGTAGTCATAGCTCCAGAATCAAGACTAAGGCTCAGTTCTGTTCCTGTTCATAAAATTCAGTGGGAAAGAGCCCAGAAACAGATCTATTTTGACTTTTCCTTTTCCCTTGGCCACTGAAGTGCTGCCCACTCTCCTGTCACTGAGAAGCCCTTGAAAGATCAGTGGATGGTTTATCTGCTTAAACATTTACAGACTGAGGATAAAACAAAGACCCGGAAAGCAAAATGAACTTAAGTCACCAGTGAGAAAAAAGGGTGAGTCACCAAAGTTCAAGTGCACACTACCTCTAATTTTTCACTTCAACAGGCATACAGAGGTATGGTTCTTATTTTCAGTAATGTGGAGAGTAATGCTCTTTACCTCCTTATGTAAAAGGAACTACCATGATGAACAATAACTTTGGATGAGGGGAAAGACCTGACATATTGCAAACAGGCAGCAGGAAATTCACAGCACGCACAGGCTTGTGTCTGAGAATCAAGCTTATTTCCCACATCCCAAAACATCTCATAGTCTGGTAACTAATGCTTTGACAAGAACCATTCTATCTCATTTTACTCACAAGAAACACGATGTTTTGATCCAATGAGGATTACTCACCAGGGTAGATTTTTTGTTAAAATCACGCCTTACAGCTATCATGGAAAGCCACTTGCTATCCCCAAAACACATATTATCTGATGTTATATTGCTTTATCTAGATAAAATGGGCAGTAAATCAAATTCATAAGCTGCAGCTTCTAATCAATATGCTTTAGTTGAAGACTACATTCAAATACTGTTTCTTAGAGCTACTTGTGAATTTCAGATGTGTCATTAAGGATGAACTACCTCACTACTGCTGGTGTCTATAAAATCGAGCAACTTTCTCTCTTTTGCTGTATTCTGAAATGAAAAATCAGAGCTAGCAGGTTGCCCATCTTATTTACAGTAAAGTAGAGATGAAGGGTAAAGGTTTGCTTTTCAAAAAGGTGTAATTATATGGTCTCAAATATCATTCTATAACCAACCCTCTCTTGCCCCAGCTTTTAAAAAACATCTTAGAAAACACAGGTTTGAGTTTCTTTATTTTGCCCTACCAGACAGAATCCCAAGAGGAGCAAAATGAGCTTCCAGTTTGTGCCTGCATTTGAAACAGCTTGTCTTCTGATATCAGCTGTTTAAATGAGCCAAATTAAACATGAACTTAAAGGTCGAGCATCCAGCTGTGCTGGCCAGGCCAAGGCCAGGAGTTCTGTCCTTCAGATTTTAGCCTTCATATGAGGTTATCTTTCTCAGGGACAAGACACTTGATATTTAAAATATAAAATTATCACTGGTGCCATTACAGTGAAGAGAGAACTAAAAAACCAACAAAACAAAAAATACACCACCATTACCATAAAAACCCCCCAAAACCCCAAAGCAAAAAAAACCACCCCCCCCAATCAAAACCAAACCAAACAAAAAAACCCCTACAACCCCTCCCCACCCCCCCTAAAAAAACCCCAACCCTCCAAACAGCAAAGACTGCTCTCTTCCTCCAAACAGTAAGGTCCCCTCTCCATTCTTCCAGTTCAGTTTAAGTCATACCCTGGCATAACATCTGAGGTTAGAAGTCTTGAGGCTTTCAAGGCATTTATTCCAGCATTTCCAATTTAGGATCACTTTCTGCAGGTGCTCCCTATAATCTTTGTTGAGGTCCAGACTGACCAACCTACAATAGGAGGGAATGATTCACCAAGCAACCACTCAGAGATTTATTTTTAGTTTTGGCAAGAGTAGGAATAAGCAAGCATATACTTTGCAAGTTTATTTGAAAAGTTCATTCTATTTGCTAAATATTTATTTTTTTGCCCCAAACCAGCAATCTGTAGTATCTGGGATAATATTAAGAAACTTGCACTATAACTGACATAGCTGAGGTTCACCTCATCTGCTTATTTCCATTTATTTTGTCAATATGTCACTGCTTACTTCTAAAAATATAAAGCAAGTACTTTCTCAGTCACCCTATTTCCTCAACTTACTTTCTGATCCATGATCTTTATAAAGAAGATGAGAAAAATATCCATACTAAGAGTGCAAACTGCCTTTTAATAATCCAATGCCCAGAAATGCACTATTGTTAGAGCAAGTATTGTCTAATACATAAGAAACGATTTCCACTTCAAGGCTTAAAAACAGTAATTCAGGTGCTCCATAAAATGCCAGGGTTTTTTTCTGTATCAGCTTAATTAACTTACATGTGTACAGATTCCTTAAGCTTTATTTGGTGCTCTGGCTGAGAAACAAGAGGCCTTCTCCCTCCTCCTGGCCCTGGTACGTGGGTGAGCACTAAAGCTGCAGGTATTGCTGTGCACAGAGGGCAGGGAAAGTGAGACGAGGCAGCCAGCCCATTTTCTCATGGATCTAGTTTTTCAGTGGCTGCTATCATATTCATTGAAGCAAGGATTTGACCAAGCAGGAAGATAGAATTACATCTCCTTCCCACAGCTCAAGGTCAGGATAAAGATAGAGGAGCACTGTGAGGTATTTTATGTGCATTTATTGACTTTGTATTCTGACCAAATTTCCAAGATGAAAGTATCCTATGCAAGGATTAAGACATCATTAATATTTAGTCACATATTAGCCAGAACTGATATTGAATCTTAGCAGCAGCCATCTGAACAGCACACCAGACTTCTCAAATAAAACCCAAATTGGATATTTCTTGTGCCTAAGTAAAGACTTGCAACTAACAAACCTGAGGCATTTCCAAAGAGCAGAGGTTCACTGTAGAACAAGGCAGCTCTGAGGTACAAAATAGAGGAGGAAACCGTATTTTCACAACTGTTTAAGGATTAAAAATGCAGAAAAGCATCGACATGAGATATATAAAACAGTAGTCCGCATTTATTCTCCAGCCTCTGGCTAGTTCTGAGGATCTGACCCTCACAGAACTCACACCAAACCAGATGCAGGAGTTAAGAAATGCATCAGTGCAATTTCTGCTTACTTGTTCTTCCATTTTGGGCACACACACATACAAAAACATTTCTTTGGACCTTAGAATACATAAACACAGGCAGACTATTTCTGCCTGTAATAAACATGAACAGTTTGCCCTCCAAAGGTAGTATGACAACCCTGGTGGCAAAGACACCCCTTTCTGCCTCCTTCCCCCCCACTCCCATCCTGGGTTATCTGTTGCTGGAATATGGTTCTTCTTCATCCATGTCTCTGTTTCCAGCTTTTAAACTTTCCCCCTTCTCTCTCACCCCCCTTTTTCCAAGACTAGGTTTGCTCTGATTGCTTCTTCTCGAGAGAAGGATTTCAGATGTCCCTTGACTGAAGAGGCCTCCCACAAGAAAAGCATCTCTGAGGAGAAAGTTTAAAGAGCTCCCCTCAGCCCTACCCACATCTTTGCTTGGTCAGCATGGAGTCAGCAACATAAAAAGGCAGTCCAAATCCAGTACCTTGTAGTTTTACTAAATGAAATTTTAAAAAAGCATGTATCTACACACTGGGTGGAGGAAAAAAAAAAAAAAAAGAAAAAAAAAAGCTTTCATGGAAATAGATTTGATGCTACAGTCCCTTTGTCCTTGGGTTCCAGAGTCTGAAGGAGTGAGTGACCAGTGAGCACCTCAGCAGCTACGTTGTCTGAGTTTATTGCACAGGTGCTTTCAAGGTTCATTGTTTGAATAAATATTACTGTGCACATTGAACCATGGGGCACTTGCCCAGCATCTAGTGCAACATTTCAGTGATTGTCAGTGGCTGGTTTAATCCATATTTTCAACTGGAACTCAGTTCTTATTTCCTTTCCAGTCACTTTTGATTTTTAATTGACCTCAAATGATTAGTTACAACCAAACAAAATCATAACTGCATAATATTTGACTGTTGGGAAATAATTTTCAGTGCCTGTCACTATGCAGTATCTCATATTCAGAAAAAGTCTAAAACCATTTTAACAATATAAAGTATATTGCAAATGCATGTAAAAATAAATAAGTCAGTTATTGCTCCATCACCTACTATCAAGAAATGAGTAATTGCCATGTATTTTTAGCTGATTTTGCTCTGTAAGGCACAACACCAGTACAAATCTGGCTTATATTTATTTGTCCAAAAATCCAAGAGCTCTTAGAGGGAAGAGATGACTATTTGAGTGAAAGCACATTATCTCACCATCAGAAGAAATCCTGGGACACTTAACCTTGCTTCAAAAGCCTCAAACACAGTAAACACTTCCAGTGGTGCCCAAGCCTATTTTCACATTAGAACTGCAACCCTGCTTGTAGTCTCCAGGGCTGGTCTCATCTCTTTATCACACAATTTCTTCATTGGAGCTTCATTATGCCAGTTATCACCGATTATGCAAAAATCATGTATCCCTTGGGAAAATAGTGTGAATCGCTAGACAACATGTAACAGAGCTGAGGGACCAGTCTGTGAAACACCTGCTTAGTATTACACAGCAAGAAGAGGGAGAATACCTGCATGGTCCTGCCTTTTCCATATGTAAATGTGATGTGGGACATGGGTGAAGGCTAGAGCCCACCCCTCACAATACCTCTCTTCTGACCCCGGTGGGGGATGTGTTCGTGGCTAACGGCAGGACAGGCACGTTTTCGGCACCACTGGAGGTCCTCAGCCCTGAAATTAGATAAGAGCACTTTGTTCCCCCCTTCCTTCGATAAGACAGCTCTTGAGATAAAAGCAGCAAAGCGCCTCCTTGGCTTGAGAGCCAGAAGGAGCTGGGTCACAGGCCTCAGAGTCAGCACGTTGGCCCCTGGAAAGGGCTGCGGGAAGGTTCAGAGAGCCCACAATCGGCCTTGGGATAGCACCTTTGAGTCCGTTTACCACAGTACAGGGAGTGGGGTATTTATTTGTTGTTTTCTTAAAAAGACAATCACATCGTCCCGTCATCCGGGGGTTTGGTATTGGCGGCGTTCACTTAACACGCCGCGCGATTCCCTCGCCTGGCAGCGGTGCCGGGCTCCCCGCAGTCCGGTCAGGCTTTGGGAGGCCGCTGCCGACATGTCACCCATGGGTCCAAGCCCAGCTGTGGGGTAGTCACTGACTCCGGCTGTCTGTCCCGCCAGTTCTCCGGCCACCCATCCAGTGGCAGCTCCTCGGCAAGGTCCCGCTGGGCTACTCGGCCCCTTGGGCGGGATGGCCTGGGGCGCCGCCGCCGTCGAAGACCTCGGGGCTGTCGGCCAGCAGCGACGTGCGCACCTTCCGCCGCTCCTTGAAGCGGCCCGAGTGGGACACTCGGAGGCTCCGCCGGTTGCCGACTCCGGTGCCCGCGGCGTCGCCGCTGCCGAAGGGAAGGGGCTGCTCCTCCCGGCCGTCGGGGCTGGGGGTGTCGGCGGGGGTCTCGCTGGCGACGGGGTGCGGCGGGGCTACCGCCGCTTCCTTGTGCTTCTTCTTGCCGGTCAGCGATTTCCACCAGGGCCCCGCCGAGCCCTTCACGCCGGCCCGAGGAGCGGCGGTGGCCGCGGCGCTGTCCGCCATCTCGGGCTCCTGCGGGGCGAAAGAGGGCGAGGGCGGGTTGGCAGCCGGGCACGCCGCCTCCTCACTCGGTCGGCGCCGGGACCCCTCTTCCCCAGCACCGGGGCTCGGGCAGCGCTGCCGGGGCGGTGTGCCCGGCGCCCGGGAGCGGCCCGCGGGGAGGAGGGGTGCCGGGCGGGCACGGGGGGAGCGCTCTGCCCCCGTCGAGCGGCTCGGACGCGCCGCCCGCCTCCGTGCGCGGCTCGCACGGTCTCAGGTAAGTGACGCCCCGGAGCCGGGCCGCGGGGCCCGCTCCCTGCGCTCGCCACCCCTCCTACCCAGAAGCTGACCCGAGGTCCGGTTCCTTGGGGCTGCTGCCTTCCCGCGGGACGAGACCGGCAGCCCTGCACGTCCTGGGGCTCCTGCGATGGGGCTCCTTTCGCTCCCCTCCTCCCTCCTTCCCTCCCCTCCCCGCCCCGCCGGCTCCCTGCGCAACAGGTACGGGAGGCGACACTGACCTGCGGCGCCCGCCCGGCGCTGCGGGAGCGCACTGCTGGCCCTCGGGGAAGCGCGGCCGCCGCACGGCCCTGCGGTGCCCCGGCGCGGCGGGGAAGGAGGGCAGCGGCCGGCGGGGAGGGCGGCCGGGCGGCTGTGCGGTGCGGGGCGGTGCGGAGCGGAGCGGCGGCAGGTGCCGGCCGGCCCCGCGGCTCGCCCCCGTGGGCGGAGCGGCGGCCTGGCCAGCCCCGGGGCCGGGCGGCTCCCGCTCACCTGCGCGGCTCCTGCGCGGGACTGCAGGGAGGAGGATCGGTGTCCCCTGCAGGGACACCTGGCAGTGGAGAGACAGGGGGAAGAGGAGCAGGGAGCCTCAGCGCAGGTGAAATCCGGGGCTGCCGAGATGGATGCGGTGTTACCAGCGTGCATGGCTGAAACAAAATATTACTTCTTTTTGTTTGTGCATGTGATGGATGTGCGTAGATGGGCATTTTATAGCCTTGAAGAAAATAGAATTGTGGTAAACTGCCCTTCTTTGAAAAACGAGTGGCGCTGTAGGTCACACGGTGTAGTGTGGTACTTGTATTCAAATTGACTTAGTATTGGGACTTTGACTTTCTGTGTGGTGATGGATATATGGCCATACAAACGACTTTGCTTTTTTTTGTTCACCAAGAAAGGAGAAAAAAGATTTGCTTGTGCCACACCATGTGTTAAAAGTGATGATTTGTTCTTTGGAGAACTATGCCATGTAATATGCATTTGATTCCTAGCGCCATACCCATCAACTACACAGTCAGCCACTCAAGGATGCCTATGATGGTGCCAAAGAGTGTGTGAAAGCATCATATTTCAGCCTCATCTTCTTTTGCAGATCAACTTCTGCTATTTTCAGCTTCCCTGAATAGCCCATAAAGGTAAGAGGTATGGAAATTGGTGAATGCAGGTTACTGAGGGAGAGGAGCCTGAGGCATGCACTTGCGTTACTCTGTAGGTTGCCCTCTTCAGAGGTAAAGGCTTTTGGATAAGGGAGCATACACACTTGAAAGTACTCCAAACTGTCCATCATACTAATTAATCAACAGAAAAAAAATTTCTATGGAATAAAACACTAACTTCCTGTGATAAAAGATGGCCTTTACATTCCCTTCTAACAAGCAAGCAACTAACATTTTCCAAGACACAAAGCACCAGGGCATCAGGCTCTCTTGGGCCAAGGCAAGGGCAGCAGCAGACCACAGGGTCAAGTTTCTCCTTGTGACTATGACCTGCTGCTTTGCTACTCACTTGTATCGGTAGAGAAAGAGAACACCAGCATCTCTCCCCATCTTGTGTCCCAGGGAACTGCCTGGGAAAAAAAGAATTTATGTAGAAATAAAGGTAGTTTTTATTTTTAAATGCTGTTTTCCCAAAAAACATGACTGGTCATCTTTTAGAACTTTCACTCATGTTTACAAAACATTTAGTATTTATTTTATTTTGAGTACCATACACCTGATCTCTTAGCTCACAAAATGTCAAACTTACATCAAATCAGTGTGGGGTTTTTTTCAGTTAAACCCATTTCAAAGAGTCCTAGAAGAATGAGAGATATGTTCCTTTTTGATCTCAGTGTACTGAGATCAGTCTACTGAAAAGAGAGAGTCAGGTTGGAAAGCTTTGTAAGAGACGTGGGAGTGAGGGGATGCTGCCTGCATGAGTCTGTGCTGGTGCAGGAGGAGAGCAAAACCTGCTCTGCTCTTGAAAGTCCCAGCACGCTGTTCCACAAGATTGTCACTAAGGTTAGTGTTTATACAAAAACAACTCTGACAGTGAAAATGTACGCTCTCTCCTTGTCTTGCTGCAACTGTACTTGTTGCACTCTTTCAGTGTACATATATTTACAGAGTTTATTTAAACAGAAAAGTAAATAACATGGCCTATTTCTATGCATAGAAGTTGTATAGCACATTCATTTAATAGGACTGCTGCAGTTAATTTCTGTCCTGTCTTTGCAGGAGGCTGGGATAAAAAGCAGTGGGGTTCTATAGTCCCAGCTAGGGTGTCTGTGCAGGATTCTAGCAGAATCAGTCACAGTGCACTGCAAAATAAAACGGTAGGGCCTTTTTTTTACATTGTAGCATGCTCCTTTTGTGTACAGTTGGACTATATTGACATAAGTTTCTTCATAATTCTACAGGCTCTCCAAAATTCAGAAATATACAGGTATTTTCAAGACTTAGATTCTTAAAGACTGATTTTAATGCCAGTCCTCAAACTAATCTTATTTACAACCCCTAACTGTTATTACAGTGAACAACAACAAAAAAATAAAGTAGTGCTTCTTGCATTTCCCACTGTCCTTTTTCCAAACTTTACAGACCCTACTGTGCTCAAGTTGAAACTGGGCTCTGGAAAGCTTGGATTGCCAAACCACACCCTTATCTAATTGTGTTGAGGGGACCCATCTCTACTGGCAGGACAAGAGAGGCCACTGCAGATATCAGCCTTCCCAGCATCATGGAACCCTTTGGCTTCCAAAGCTCTGATATTAAATGCAGTTACCATTCTACCAAGTGGACCCCCAGAAGCATAACATGCACTGGTGAATATTGCTGTGAGAACTCTTATTTACCCTGAAACCCCAGACCATCAAGCAAATATACTGGATGTTTGAAACTTGGGTTTCTCAAATGCTAATGTTTGAGAAAACCTTAATGCTAAGGCCAAGGACGTGTTCATGCCAGCTGAAAAGAGTATATGGCACTGGCACCTATAGAGAGCAGAGCTCTGCTAATATCCATATTCCCAGCAATATTCAATGCTTGTATCTTCAAATTTCAATTAAACTCTTAACCCTGCCCTGATGTACAACCGAGCAATTGGCTCAGAGAAAGAAAAATGTAACACTGATACCTGTTGGCACAAGCTGGCCCTTTAATATTCAGCATTAAAAACAGTTCTTGGAAATCCTAAGTCTCAGAGCCTAAACGTTAAGTTAATTTAAACCAATGGACCTATGTGTACAGGAGACCACACGAACAACTGTGTCCCATCTGTGTCAAGCTGTCAATTCAGAAGAAGCCAGCAGTAACTTAATTTCTTGTAGATTTAGATTTCCACGTGCTAGCAGCATCTCAAATCATAGCTTTTACGATAATAACCACAGGAAAGGCTCCAACCATTTTATAATGGGCAAGAACATTTTCCCTGTTGACACCAGGCTGCTGATCAAGACTGTGGAACTGCAACATGCATTACCAGTCTACATCTACCCTGCAAAAAAACCCACAAAACCCAACAACAACAAAACAAACAAATAAAACAAATTAGTACCAGGGCATGGGTTTTAACCCTGCACCTGGTATATTTAGCCTATTAGTGGTGAGTCCCTGGCATAATTTTGAATTATTATCTCTATCTGTATGTGCACTGGTCAAGCATGGTTTCAAGACAGTGGGAGCAAAGGATTGTTCCCCTTTAGCAGAATGGATGAAACTATACAAATTTGTCCCCCTTCCCGGCATCATTGCAACAGGCTTTGTACCCTCCAACACTTCAGTTCACAACCACTCCTCATATAACAGTCTAGGAGATGCATTGCACCATAGCCTCTGGGCATGAAAGCAACAGTTTGATGGGCTGAAACACAGCCCTTGCAAAATTTTTGAATCAGTGCCTCTAGAAAAAAAATGGGTTTCTGTGACACCATGGTGACACCATGGGCCCATGAGAGGACCTCATTTAAGTACAATGTAATATGGATAGGGCATGATTGCCTTGACTCCATTTTATTAACTGACTCAGATGTAGTCTTAAGTTTTCTGATCTTACCTCCAACACTAGGGCAGACAATATCCTTATTTACATGGGCCCTAAGGTAGCTCTGTGAAGGGAACTAGTCCTGTAGTGGAATGCAAGGTGTTAGCTTAGTGCTAGTGCTCAGTCTTATTCAATGGAAAGTTCAACTGCATGAATAAATCTGTCTCAGAACCCAACAGATTCTGAAACTTTACCTAAAACACTCATAACTACAAGGAAGGCCCAAAACTTCATCAAAACAGACCAGAAACACAGCTCCTCAAATTTTCAGTTCCCAGCTAGTCTCTGACACCAGCCCTATTCTTACATTTGTATGTCCAGCAGCAAACTCAGTCTGATTCTCTGAATCCCAAACTCTTAAAATTTGTATTCTCTTTCATTCTTATAGTATCTGAAGATAAAACTAAGGTCCTATTCCTTCAGCAGATCAGAAAAATATGGATATATATGGTGATTATTGACACCTACTGGTGCCCCTCCTAGCTCTGAAAAAGCCTGTTCATCTAATATTCCTATTCTTAACCAGAGAATCCACACATTGTATGGAAAGACAGACCTGATCATTAGTGATACCAACATGCTGCAGTTTTCACAACTTTGGGAACCACTCAGTCTTTAAGGCTTTAGATTTCCAAGGTCTGTCACTAATTCCTACTTTAACTGTAACTGTGACACTCATGTCTGAAACAACAAAAACCCCACCATGAACAACAGCTCCTTATTGACATCATCCCTATTCCTAATACTGAGGGCTGTGCAGCTTGCAGTGACAATACTGGTTCCTCAACATTTGGATTACTAACCTCACCCTAACTGTTATCTATGGATGTTGTGGATACCTATGGAGTCCAGTCTCCTGAAGTTCTTGGGCAGCAGCATGTGATAATTAATATGGATTTTTATGCACATTGGTCATCATATGTGCCCTACAGTAGAACAGAAGTTAAGGTACCTTCAAATATGGCTGGCAGCACTTTATGCTCTTCAAGATCTGCAAACCCTACGTCTAACCCTACTCCTCATTCTAACATTCCTTTTAGTGGTAAAAAAATGGCTCATACTTTCAAGAAAAGAGAGAATATTTTGACTGGCACCTTGTCAGGCCCTGCAATGAAAGCAGCTTCCAGTGGCAACCTTGGTTTGTGCCATCCCCAAATCTGCTGCAAATGGAACCCTGAGTTTCTCTTCTTATAAGCAGCTGTTCATTTCTACTGTAGCTTACAAAGCACTTGCCCCATCTGACACAAGCTTTCTTGCTAACTGCAGTCCTTAAAACATCCTGCAATAATCCATGTCCTTAAGGCTTTGAACGCCCACTCCTGGCATTACCTGTAGCATCAGCATAGTTATATAGTTACATTCAGAACATCATGCTTTTGGAGAAAGATAATGTAAGGTATGGCCCCATATAAGATCCACTGATGCCCTGAATCTGCAGGCCCTACAGGATTCAGCAATAATCTTAATTCCCTAAGGTTCAGATTTCTGAATCTTAACAGTTTTCTTTAATCAAGGAATTAATCTCTACAGCTAAAGAACATAAAGTGTATTGATGCTCTCACCCTTATCTCTATTAGCCCTATAGTCTCTTCATTCCCTTTGGATAGCTGTAGGGATAGCAATGTAGTTCTGCTTTGAAGATCCAGTTAGATGGCATTCTTCTTGCCTAAGTGTTTGTGAGCTACCTCCCTACTCAAAGAGTTTTTGTGCTTTCAGTCCCTGGTTATGGGTAGGGAGTTTATTGGCGCTGCAATATTCTTCCTCTCTTTTCTGCAGGACTTCACTCTGTACTTGTCAATAAAAGAGATAAGAAGATGGTTAGACAAGCTCCTGCAGGGAGGTTGCAGAGGAGTTGGACTCTAGATAGCCTTTAAAAGTTCCCTTCCAACCCAAACTATTCTATGATTCTGTGATTATGTGATTCAGTCCAGCTATTTATTACTCCAGGTATTCCCAGCTCCAAGGTCTCACTAAGCCCAGAGTTTAGCCCAATATCACTCCTGCAATCCCTTCTCCCTCCTGTGTACTGCATTTCCCAGTAATACACAGCCCAGGTCTGTAAAAAACCTTGCTTCAGAAGAGACCCTAAACCTGATACATTCCCTCCCTGAGTCTTAGGCTAAGTGCCCCTGCAGCTCTGTCTCTGTCAATAAGACTCAAATGCTGTGTGAGCTTTGAGAACGTTATGTGTGGGGGAAAGTGTAGTCTTACCTCTTCTTTAGAAATAAATGAATGTGGTTCCAATTCATCCAGCTTTGTGCTCCGTAAGACCTGTTTTGTAGCTTAAACTGACCTCAGCTTGCAAAGCAGAGAGTTGAGAACAAAGCTCTGTCTTTGTACTTTGTAACTTCATATTTAAAAAAGTTTTCCTTACTATGCACTTTGTTTCTCTTTCTTCCCCCTCCCCCCCCACAAACTCTTCTCCTTCCTCAGTAACTTCTACATCCTTTGTCCACTTCCAATAGTATTTGACAGCAGGAGAGAAATAATTTTCTCAGCAACTGTTGTCTGGGTGGAGGAGCCCCAACTTTGTGTCTCATTTGAGGAAACCCTTTGACAGTTCCCTGTCCTCTCAGGATGTGTGTGCTTTGGAGTCAGACACAGAGCACGCTGCTTTGTCTCCAGTGTGGTGGTGCCAGAAAACAATTCCTTTGCTCAGTTCCCTGGTGGGTTCCAAATACTTAAACCTGACAGCAATGAGTCCCACAAAGATGAGTATAAAGTAGAGATTTCAACTGTTCCACGGCACTCTGAAAAGCTACCATCTTACAAACCATTAACATAATTTGATGTAATGTTTCACTGATCATGGCTAAGACATTTCTGCTTTATGGAGGGCAAGTTGTCTCACCCCAGTTGCTGTGAGGGCGTACAGAGTGGCACACAGAGCACGGGGATAGTTGAATGGCAGATGGGAATCGGGAGTGGGTGACTGCAGGAGGGAACTTGCTGCTTCACCAAGGGCCTTCTCCAATAGCTGGAGGGGAACAAGGTTTCTGCTGAACACCTGGCTGCAGGCAGGATCCACTGCAGTCGGACACTGGTGTCTCACCTGCTCCCAGAGGTGCAGAACTGCGTTCTACTCAAGATGAAATGACTTAGCAGGGAAGTTACATGGTCTCACACACAGCCTCCTGGAGCATCTTTCAAAGCACTCGCTGCTAGTGCCTCATGTGAGACAAGTCATCATGCTCTTGCTGAATGCTTTGAAACAAAGGGAAGGATTTGGTTTAATCCAGTCAGACCCATTTTTTTTTCCTGTGTATTGAATTATAGGTTTCCATTAAAGGAAAACATGATTTTTCTACTGTGGCAGCAGTCAGTTTTGCAGAGGGAAGTCTGCTGCCTTTTTACTTCCTCAAATGGTGACTCTGAAATGGTCTGATCTCAGCCGTGCAGCTCAACCGCAGGTGCAGCAGTGATGGCCACAGCAGGTCCGACACAAGAGATGAAGCAGGCACAGCACAAGGTGGCACTAATGAGGTGTGGAGGGGACAGGGTCCTTTTACCTCCGTGCTCAGGATGCCCCGAGGATGCTGAACATCGGCTGATCAGTTAGCCAAGTGAAACGTTAACACTTTATCAGGTATTTGTGGTTTAAGATGCAGAATCATGCTCATCCCCCTGCCCAACAGATTAGAAACTTATGATCTCCAGACACCAAGTGAAATGAATAGAACTGAAGAGACTCCAAATTAATCACTGTTATATATGTTGTATGTTGCATTGTTGTGCTGTTTGCTGTTATATTTGAAGTTATAATGTCATATTCCTGTTACTTCAAGTTGTCTGTGCCAGCACTGTGCCCTGTATTCCAAGTTGTATGTTCCCCTTTTCCCAACCCCCGGGTTTCCCCTTTCCCCTTTCCATCGGGTTAAGCCTTTGCCGCTCCCCGCCTGCTCGTCGGGCCACGAGACCCCGCCCAATATGGAAATCGAGTAGGTCCCCTTAATGATCAGAACCCATTTAGCTACAAATGGTCCCTAGAACAACGAGCTCAAACAAAGCTGAGATCTATAAAAGACACTGCTGTAGGAAGAAGACATCCAGCTACCTGGGGATGGACTCCAACTTGTTGAGGTGTTCTCGCTGACCTAAAGGGTGACCGAAGGGAGAGACACCCCTGGACTGAGCGAGACAGGTTTGAGGTTTGAGGAACACCCGCGAGGCAGGAATCCCGACCCTGCAGCGACGAGCCGCAGGATCGAATTACGCCTCCTCCACAGCGGTGCTCGAGGGAGCGGCGGCGGTGGCGAAACCGGACGTCAGCCTATACCCATCTATAAGAGCTTAATAAAGGCACAAAAGGAGTTAAAACCAATCTCCTGCGCTTTTTGTTTATAACACCAAGCATGGGTGTTTCCAGGCACGCTGCTTTGTACTGTCATCAATCCTTAAGCTGGGATGTGTTGGAGATTCCAGACAGTGAGACAAGCTAAAGCTGCCTGTGTGCTACCTCCATAACAGAACTGGCCAGAAAAAAATAAAGAAAACCATTGTTAGTCAAATGTCTGCGTTCAAGACGGTGGAAAAATACTCTGATAGCATTGACTCTTGGATATTGATTAGACTCATGCTGGGATTCACTTCTTGCTTGAAGTTTTGCATAGAGGTGGTCCAGGGTGGTCTCTGAAAATAAATGTACGCATGTGCTTGGCTGTGGTAGTATGGACAAATGAGTGCCAATCTGAAACTGTGACATGCAGTAAAACTGTTCTAAATTTTTGAGCAGGAGAGTTTCCAGTAATGTCAGAATGGTAATTAGCAATTGATTTTTGTTTGGCAGCTTGCCGTGCAGTCAGTGACAGACACCAAAACTCTTTTAACACATTTAATGGGATTTTTTCCTTCCATTTACACTATCATAAATTACAAAGCATATTTCACTTCACAAAATAAAACCATTTCCAGATCATTTTTATGACAGTATTAAGTAGTACATAACCTACAACAAATAGTCCTGCACAAGGCAGGAGGATCTATGGAAGTATTGGGAACTCAGACTATTTAGCACTTGCTCTGCAATCTGGGTTAATCTATCTAGCCCTTAGTTATTTCTCTAGAAGACGACAAATTTACAGTCATACCTCTACCTCTCTTCATTATCATAGTTACACATATTTTTCAATTTGAATAGAAACATGTGCTCCCTGAAATAATTCAGGAAACTGCATCACTGAATTACTAAGCATATGATACAAGTGATCAAGATGAGGGAGTATTAGATTTTTTTTTTGTACTGAAAATTGAGTTTGGTAGTAAAGTATGTTGATTTTCTATGCTTGCAGAAACATCTCATGCTGAGAGACAGTTTTAACATTAGGAATAAGTTGCAGTTAGACTATGAACTCTGTAGGTCAATGTTTGTGAGGGGAAAAAATATTAAAATTCGGTAATAATTAAATTTACCAGCTCCCCCATGTCCTACACATTCTTTCTTTCTTTTTTTTTTTTTTAACAAACCATCAGGAAACACATTCAAGATAAATACCTACAATTTTAGCTGATTTACTGTACATTTATAAATAGAGAAACATGACAAAACATAACTCAGTTTTTACAGAAAAACCAAATCCTTCATCATTCACCCAAAAAAGTGCTGACTTTCAACAAGGCCAGAAAATATCCAGTGTCCCAGCATCACGTAACTTATATATTACTGTAATCTAAGAAAAATCTGGCATGTGAAACTGATACTACCACCAGGACTTTTAAAAAATTCTCAAGACTGTATTTTACATGGGAGAAAAAAAAAAGAGAGAAAATTCTATATGTTTTGGGAAATAGCAAATGGCTAGAAGTGTACAATCCTAGGATGCTAGTTCCTAAATCCAATGAAATCTAAGGAAAGTTGAAATATGCACAAGAAAGGTATTCTCCTTTAAAACACTTGCAATGGAAGAGGTATGTCAGGATAATACTGCATTAGTGGCAATTGTTTTCGATATATCATAGCAAAAATGCAGGAAAGAATTACATGAAAATAATCAATGCACCGCATTGATTTATAGTTTGCTAAAATAAAATGCCATTCTTTCAGCTAGGTAAAGTAAAAATATCTTTATAATATAGGTTCTGTTTCACAATTGACATATACAATTATGTCTCATGAAGAAGGAAATGTATAGGCGTATACAAGTAACACTGATTAAGTACCTTTTTGCTTCTCTAGCCATATTAAAATACGTTTTGCGTTTCTTAATAAGTTAACAATAAAATTGTTTGAAACTTCTCAAAACAAATATACATCTGAGGCAAGGCAAAAGATACAAGGTAAGAGGATTTTTTCTGACCTTCTTTTTCCCTTCTACAAAGAGGCATATGTCTATGAGACATAGGCTTTCCCTAAACATTTTGGCATCCATCTGCAACTTTGCAGAAATTGAAGTGCAGTCAAGGAACTCTTCCTTTCTGTTTAAAAAAAATTAAAGAAATGTTGTTTTTCCTTCAGACTAATTATCTTAAAACAAATGGCTTTGAAGATATGCCTCTCTGACTAGAAGAGAACATCTTCATTTTCTATTAAAATCTGCACAATTAACTTCTGGTACCGCATGTCATTCAGTGTAGCAAGGGTACTGTCCTCTGGAGGTCTCATTAAAGTAGGTCCAAACACTATTCCCAGGTTTTCAGCATTCATAAAATTCTCCTTTTCATGCAAGGTAACCCTAAAATAGAAAAAAAGAGCAAGTAATTAGTTGCTTATTTCCAAGAAAAAAAGAATATTTGCATCTTTGTCTGTAGTCTTGCTTCACATCAAGCATTGCTATGTAGACATTTTTCAGTAACAATTTTTACTTTATCTCAGTATAATAACTCTTTCCACAACAAGTACAATGCAGCTACGGTAGCTGTTGATTTTTAGTGCCAAACATCTCTCATGGGCCTCTTCAGTGAGTTTTCCAAGTGACTGTCTGTTAGGCTGTAAGAATTAGTGGCAATTGCTTTTTTAAAAGCATAATCATGATTTAAATAATGATGTATGGAACAGTCCTCTCTGCTACAGTAACTGCAGTTCTCTGGCAGGTTGTGCTTAGTGTGTAATCACCCATAGGAGATGTGGGTGTGCTCCACAAACACAGGCATGATTTTCCTTAGGCTGCCGATGCTCCCAGACATGATTCCAACCTGCAGGAACCCACCCCTTCACATGGATGTTCTGCCTTGCTGGCTGCCTCAGGCCAACCAGGAGTGATTCCAACTACTTGTTACACTTTAGGAGTAGGCTGAATCCTGCACCTGCCTGGAGAGGTGGCTTGCTTAAATCGGGCTGCTATAAATGCCATCTATCCTTGGCAGAGAACAGAGGCACTTCAGAGAAGAGCCCAGGCTGTTTTGTTTGCTGACATAGGTCATATAATGTAAATAAATACAACAATAGATGGACTGCTTGTGGCTGGAGCAAAGAAAGGCCACCAAGGATTGGCCAAGCTGCAGAGAAATCAGCCCTAACTGGAAAATCAGTCAGGCCTGCTGGAAAATGCAAGGTGTTCTCAAGGCTTCCCTCCGGGCAACTGCTGGATCACATCAGTGTTGTCCTATTTGAGTGGCATATTGAGTTCAGTCATGAGAGTGCTCTTTGCACTGCAGTGTAGGACAGCCCCAGTCCCTTGATCCATCACGGTCCTTGATCAGACATGGACCAGACATTTCCTGTGAGAAGTACAGCCTGGATAGCGTTTCACATCTCCTTCATACAACTACTCTGCCAGGGTGAAGCACATCTGGTTTTGATGACAGCTCTCCTGGCAACACCTGAGCCCTTCCCTAGCCACAGCAATTCCCAGCTGGGCATTGAGAGTGGATTCTCTCATGCCATCAGGGGAGCACAAAGTGGCTGAAACCAGAAGTACTCTGGTCTTCCCCTGTTTGCAAGGTACTCGTGTGACTTGCTTTTGCTTCTACTGTCATCTCTTTGCAAAGAATGGCTCTGTCACAGAAAAATGCTGTTCCTCCTTGCTTTCAGGACAGAAATCCATTAGGGCCCCTACTCACAGATACACCCTCATCTTCTAGCATATATATTAGCTGTGCTTGGCAAGGAGCAAAGACAAACCAAGGCTGCGAAGTTGAAGCCACCTCTGTGCAAGTGTATGTTTGACACTCTGCTTTCCCTCCGTGCATGTTTGCAGCACAGATGTTCAACAGCTGTGCAAAGCTACACAGATCTTACTTGCACCTCTGTTCAGGAGTGTGGGGCTTGCTGAACAGCTGGAGTGAACACCGAGAAGATTCAGAGCTTGACTGCAATGTCAGTGTGAATGGAATTGTATGTATTTCATCACAGGAGGGACTGCTCATGCTATTGCATTTCCTTCAATTTTGAGCAAAAATTTATCAGAAAGGTAATTAATTGACTGACAAACTCATTTTTTTGTTGCTGATGTTGTCCTCTGCTGGATTTTCCTGTGTTTTTAACAACTCTGGAGTTTCTTTTCAATTAAGAAACAGCAGTGGTGTAGAGGCTGCGACCCTGCAGTCCTTTCATAGGCTCCCTTATACTGGTGCATGTTTTATCCATGCAGGAAGAGTCCTAGGGGGTTGAAGTGGGAACTCTGTGTTTAATCTACAGAACAGCATAGTCTGAACCTTAATGATTCTTTCCTCTTTCACATTCAGATCTCTCCAACAGATTCTCCATGGGAACTCATGTGCATTTGATTTTGATGCAGACACCAAAAGCTACAATCTGGAAATGGAGAGGAAACTCATTATGTGACTCACAGATATTTGAGAGAGAAAGCCTAATCAGCAGTTTAGACTCTTTTTGCCTCATCAGTAGTTCAGCTCAACAGCTGAACCAAAGCCTGGACTGCAGTTCATGAGAAGCAGGAAGACAAGTCCATACATGTCTATTATTAATTTGCAGCCAGGACATGAAAGTACTGATTCTGTGTGCAGGTCACTT
This sequence comes from Acrocephalus scirpaceus scirpaceus, assembly GCA_910950805.1. Classification (NCBI taxonomy): domain Eukaryota; kingdom Metazoa; phylum Chordata; class Aves; order Passeriformes; family Sylviidae; genus Acrocephalus; species Acrocephalus scirpaceus. The sequence goes on from OU383773.1 coordinate 118,602,579, forward strand.
TTCTACAGCCTCCACAGGCCTTCTTAAAAGCTAATATGAGTCATCATGAGTTGTCCATGCATATGTACTGACAAGGGTGGGTATTTGCACATCTCATTTCCGCAGAGTTCCAAAGAAGCTCCTGCATGCCCAGGTAATGTCCCATTCAAGGGGAAAAAATTACTCAATTGTAATGACCCGAGCTGATTCAAAACGAGGAAAAGTCTCTGCATAATGAGAATGTGATACAGCATGAAATGCACTTCACAGAAGTTCTCTGATGCAGCTTTATGTCAATTGAGGTCTTTTTAGGTTGGCATTAATAGTGCAGAATAGTGCAGATGACACCCAGGAAGTACTCCACATTTACGACTGTGTTGCAAGTAGTGCAACAACTAAGAAGAGATCAATGATTTTCTGAATAAAAGGTCAGTAGCTTTACTCCTCCCTTTTCCCTTTTTCTGTTGTTTCCAAGTAGCAAAGTTTAACCAGAGACAAGGAATAACTTGGGCAATATAGCTGTAAATAAAGGCCTGCTTTGAGATGATAGCACCAGGCTGTACTCAGCTTCAGTTTTTAAAAACTTAGAAAGAAAACCTCTTGAGGCATGTAAATACCCAAAGCAGCAAAGTAGAGTTAGCATGGTTTTGAAAAACAGTTTTGCTTGAAATGAGTGGAAGTGATGGACCCTCTCTGGAGCAGTCCTTAATTTTTCTAGGTACCTAGCTGAAAACTTGAAAATTTGGAAGTACACTCCTAAGTACCTTAAAAATTAAATTTAGGCACTTTTGAAAATTTTGTATGCCTTATCAAGCTTTATGTAACCCCTCATGGATGTCTTATGTATGCCTAAAGAAGCTTTGGAATGCAAATGAGGCAGAACATGTTTAAAACCAAGAGAGATGTAACTGGGACCTGTATTACTTTTACTAGTCATATAAAAATAGGCCCTGCTTGGTTCTTGGCTTACTGTGATGTGAGCAAACAATTCATAAGAGACAGCTCTTTCCTTTTAGGGTTATTGTTCAAGAAGACAAAACAGGAGGTAAGGGGAGGCAGAAGCAAAGCACGGTCAAGTGCTGCCTCACAGCAGCGCATCTCTGGAGTACCCACCATTTGGTATTTTTCAGATATTATCTGCCTCAGAGAAGCGTGACAAATGTCAATTAACTCTTGAAAGGTTTGCAATAATATGCCAGCAAAAGGATCTATGCTATATAAGTGGACAGCTTATATGCACTTATACAAACAGCTCGTCTGCTTATCTGTAACATTATTGGTTTAGTGGCAGTGCCCTAATGGAAGCTTTATTAGGACTTTCTGTAATATTTCTCTTTCAAAGCAGAAAATTGTTAAGCTCTTCAAGAATTACCCTGCATGTCAATTAACTCACTTTTTGAGATGAATCATTAGGTATCTAAGTGTCTCGTAGTGAGCAGCAGGGAGTAACATCAACACTTCATGTATTGCTTCTAGTCGTTCATCAGGATTGGAGATTTCTGTAAAACACCAAACAGGATTAATGTTAATAGGGCTTTCCGTGTGTACACAGCAATAAATCAGGAAGATAACTTATTATTATGGAATCATTTACAAGCCATTGACTGTGCTTGCAGGGATAAATATTGCACTCATAAATGTGATGCTTATCAGCAACTTCTGCATCCTCAAAAAAAAAAAAAAAAAGGTTTTAAAAAGAAATCAGCAACAAAGACCACCCAGGAGTTATTCCATGGTCTGTAGCTCTGTATAGGTACAGTATAGGTACTGTACCTGAGCTTTATTAAGTGCCTCATAACATTATTCTGCCCAGAACTGTCCTTTTAAAATATTACAAAAAGATTACTTCCGTTAGCCTTCAAAACTAGATGGGAGTGTGGATATACGACTTTAGGAGACAATGCTTGAATATGTAGCCTTAGCTAGAGATTAAAATGGCGTGGAATTACTTCAAGATTTCTCAATATATTTAAGTATGTAGGTATCAATGATACCTACATATGGTGAGCATCAGTGCTTATTTAAAACTGTTTGGCAATCTCTGAAAATCTGAGAAGGATTCACACTATTTTTTTATCTTGACCTACAAAAAGACACTGAAACCACACTTTCTCATACTACTCAGTTATTTTGATACCATACATTTACTTCTGTTTTTTTAACCTGCATGATATTCCATCTGATGAATAATCAGGCAAAAGCTGCCTGTGAATAAAGGACATGGCAGAGAAGGAATGAAGACAGCACCAATTTTTTGCAGGTTTTTTCCTTTCCTTTCCTTTAATGTGGACAGCTTTACAGATGGGAAATGTAAGTAAAGGGTGGTACAAATGCCATGCAATACTTACTTGCTGCTTCTATGAACTTGGAATAGGTGTCATAGGTTATCACGGGAATTGGTAAGTCTCTGAAATATAGCTTCAGTGCTCCAGCAATGATGTTTATGTCTGGATAAATACTGGCAGAAATATCAGCCTTGTCACCATCTAGAAAAGCAGGAAGAAATCTGTTTAAAATCACCCTAATTTTGATGCAAGCAAGGCTAGACTTCTAAGTCAGATTTATTGTGTGCAACCTGACAAGAAAATCAACCTGAAAGTGTTTGGAAGGCTTAAATGAGAATAAACTGCTACCAGCTTTACAGTATATCAATGAGGAATGGTAGTTTTTTTATGTTTTAGTAAAGCATTTATTTGCTTGCATCTTTTGTAGGGGCTGGTGATTACAGCATCCATATCTGCAGTGTACCACCTCAAACATACTGTTTTAATGTTGAACAAAAACCATGTTAATAACATATTTCTTGCATTTAGCCCATTTATTCACTGAAACTAAGATATTAATAACTTGTTCTGACATCATATTTTCCATCTGCAGATTGGTGCATAGGATTATGAACCATTTCTTCATCTCCATTTAGGGAAAGAGAAGCATAGAGAAATAACATAGATTTCCAATGACCTCAGGAGACCAGTAGGAAAAATCAAGAAACATCCAAATCTTGCACATCTTGTACCAGCATATCTAGAGTGATTAGCTGAAAAGAAAGCTGCCTTATTTTCTGCTATCTTCTAATGTCTTAATATTCAACTTATTTATTTATAGCAAAGATCTGAGTTTAAATAGACATGCTAAGACATTTAGCTATATAATTATTCTGAAATGTGCATTACAATTTTTTAAATTAATATGGATACTTGTAATGGATGAAATGCTAAACAGATGAATTATGCATCTAAAAAGGCATACATTTTGTTTGCCACATTATTATTAGTCAGAACTCTATTACAGAGCACTTTAAAATACATGAGTTTAAAATTTACAGGTGTTGCTGGGAAGTCCTGGCTTGCACTGAGTGAAATTACAAAAAGTAGCAGCAAGGCAGAATCACTATAGTTCTTCAAGTTCAAATGACTACCTCTGTTCTGTACTACCTAGTACTCCCATACCCACATTTTTCTCCATATCAGGAAATTCTTCTGTCCTCCCTTCCTGGGACCTGTCTATCTTGGTGGTCTTCCAGTAGCAAGATGGTCAAGTAGGGGGTGTGGCTGTCTGGATTTAACCCCCAGCTTTACCTCAGGTTTCTTGGAGATCAGTTCTAGCCTGTAGTCCCAATTTCCCACCCTTCAGCTAAGGATACTACACTTCCCTCAGAGCAGGTGATAGAGGTGAGCACCACACGGTCAGTGGGGTGATGCAAAGTTCTGCCTGCTTGCACAGCAGAGGGGGTTTGCTGTGTCTGCCAGGAGTGCAGGCACAAGCTTGGGCTGTTACCAACAAGGTGCTGACATGTTGTAAAGCCATTGCCTTGCTTGTCTTGCAGTGACAGTGCTTGTGGACATGGCCAGATACAGACAGATGAGTGGGGGTGCTTGATACACGGCATCAAAGATGGAGATAAAGGCTTTCACAGCACAGTAAAAGAGTTTATATTGATTGCAGACATTTTATACAAACCTATGGCATTAATCTTGCAGGGATATGTCCTGTCCAATGTATGCACATAATTCTCATTAAGACTAATAGCACTACATGTTCTCATCAAGAGGAGATTATATGCTTAAGTGTTTAAAACAAACAGCCCTTCTTGATGCAGCTGAGCAGTCTGAATACATCCATCAGCATTTAATTTAATACAGCATCAATAAGCCCTAGGAGGATGTTTACACTGCCCCAATCTTTTGTTTAATCCACACATTCCAGGCACAGTAGCATTAGTCTTGTAAAGCTTTGTGTGGAGAGCTCTATTTAATTGATGCACACTCAAAATGCTCTACTGAAAACAGATACCTCCAAGGAGCCAGCAGCTGCATCAGAACAGATATAGCAAAGCACAAGCTTACATCTATTATCCAGGTCACCAGTACACTAAATGGAAGTGTTATTTATTTAGTAGTTTTACAAAGCAGCCCAGCAAGCTTCCTTAAAGGGCCGCTTCAGCCTGAGGTACTTCAAACTACAATGTATTTCAAGCATACCTCTTATTTACATATGTGCTTAATGTAGGAAAAATTAGGAATTCCTGAGTCAAAGATTTTACTTTTCTCCTCAGAGACAAATACACATCCATTGGAAATGCACTGAAGTTTATTTAAAAGTGAGCCCAGCAATACATCTGCTGTAATATATCCTGCACATTTTTGCAGCACATATGTAGGGATTGGTGTGTGTATGTATATGAATTATATGTGGTTTACGTGGTACCTTCCGCATTACCACAATAATTTTTTTCACTCTTCAATACAGGAACTTTTTCAGATTGTAGTTGGTATTTTCAGTATCATTGCAGCATCCACATGTTAATATAGTTTTGGGTTTTTTAATATATTTTGGATTACAAACACATAGTCAATTTCAGCTTTACAAACCTAATTCTACACAAACCCCTCAATTTCTCTTACTTTGTTAGATTGACTCTCAATGTATTTTGTTGCATTATGTTGAAATTTGAGTATCTCAAGAAAAATAAAGTTTTTATTCTTTTCCTTAAAGGTTTCAGCTGACTTTGCACAATAGTTTAGAATAGACAGAATGAAATAGAATAAGTATTACATTCTTAAAGCCTCACCCATGCCCTCTGAATACTTAAGTTCCTTTCTCCTAAATGTGTTGTGGTTTTTTTTAATTGCACAACCTTTACCATGCTTCTTTTTGCTTTTTCTTGTATTTGGAATTTGACAGGTTTTCAGCTACACTGGCAAAAGAGTATGAATTAGGATGCCTCTAAGTACTCATGTAATATTTAACAGCATAATATTTTTAGCAAGTGTATAGTACCAGCCAGTCATACAAACAAGTGGGGGGACAGAATGTGGTGGTGACAATGGCAGCTCTGTGGATAAAATGCACAATGGGTGTTCTCTGGATGCCACAACGCCACAGCTCAACAATGCTGACAGAGAGCAACTGTCATTCTACAGCACCAACATTCACCAGATTAAATAAATCCACATTATTCCCCTCCTTCTCATTACAAAAATCACTAAAATGGAACATTGTCAATGCCTCAGAGATGCTAATGCTAATTTACAGTAGGGGTATTTACACTGCTTGGGCGTTGGAAGGCAGTTTAAATCAGATGAGGACCAACTTCACCCTTTTTTAAAACCAACTATCACAGCTACTTTTGGCCCAAGTAATATTATGAGAGATGCTATTCTCTTCCGGAGAGGGTGACTTTTTTCTGTTCTTGCTGTAATTTTTTGGAAGCACCAAGTGACTGCCTCTTTGTCAAGGCAGAATTAGTCAGAGGGAGGGCTGGCTGCTCTTCATTGCACCCCTTCAGCTGCACATGAGATCAGCAGGAGAGGTCCCCCACGGCCAAGTCAGCTCCCATGCCTCATCCTACTGTATCCTGCTGTCTTCTGGCCCCTGTGGCTTGATGAGGAGCTTGGAACCAGTACACTTGATGGCCTTATTTGAAGGATGCATCCTGTGCATTAAAATGGGAGAACTTCTTGCCCATCTCTTTTCAAACCCTTTTATTAAAGGCTGTATTTCTGGAGATGCAAAAGTGTCCTGGAATTTTATTCAGGTGCCTGGGGACTGACTCAGAAATGATGGGCAGGGAGGGACCTCTGGAATGCTGAAATGGAGCATTCTGCCACTGCAGGCACCTTCTCATAAACCCTGCAACTTCCATTTATAAAACTAGCTAATGTTTTTTATCCCTGCTCTTATTAGAAGGTTATTTCAAAGCTTTGCTTTCAGATGGTTAAAAAATGGTCCTTAAATTATTAAATGAAATTTATTCCTGGCCAGTGTATATCCTCCAGTAGTGTGCCAAGACTATCAATTAGATTAAAGAGTCCTCTTCTCGGGTTCATACCCCTGCTCTCAGCATCTCCTTTGACTATCCTTCCCCCTCCCCCCCAAAAAAGTTAATTCCCTGTAATTTTAGTTTTCCTGTAATTTACTTTTTTTTTTTTTTTTAAATGCTAATTTCCTGTAGTGAATGTGGAAATACAAATTCTGTAAAACCCTCACGAACTTCAGTTTCTGGGCAGAAAATTGAATTTGAACAGAAAACTTTCAGGTGGTGTTGAAGACAAGACCTGCCACCTAGCACTCAGATAGATCCTTGCTCTTCCAGCTCTTTCACCTGGGACAGAGAACTGGGATAATCCTCATTCATGGGATAGTTCACTCCATGCTGCTCTGGCTTCTAGTTACTAGAAGAGTTAACAGGTCAACAGAAAAGCAGTGTGTTCCTACCTAAGGGGCTGGGATGCAAAAGAGAGGGTGGCATCCCTGTCTCTGTAAGGATCTGACAGGGAGGCAAGCCCTGAGCTCTCAGGTTGGAAGTGCCCTTGCCAATTCAAACTTCTGCCAGCTGACAATCACCTTCAAGCTGCACAGCCCACAAGTCAGAACAAAAAAAACCTATTCTGTTTTTCTTTAAATCCTTTCCTGCAAAAACTCTGAACTCCTCCTGCTTTTCCACCCCAGTTCAGGGAGAAAACATTTTCAAAACAGAAAAGCGTTGAAAGTTGTCAGCTTCTGGTGTCCGCAATACTCTAGTCCTCTAGCCCATAACAGGATTATGTTCTTTATTCTCCTACTTTTATTCATGCCTTTTTATTCATGCCTTTTTATTCATGACAACACTCTTTCCTTTCTTAGGCCTTTCCCCTCATGGAATTATTTAAAAAAATGAAGACACAGATTTTGGTCAATATCTGGCCAGTGGTCTTCCCCACAGCCTTTGTATACAAACTCTGTTCTTGCTTTCTCTGCTTTCATGTTTATCCATGCTTTTTTTCCTTCGGAAATCCAATACTGCTAGTCACCCTCCTCTTCCTGTTTTTAGGTGCTTCTGCCTTTGTAAATTACACTTTCTTCCTTGCTGTGGATCTAATCCCAGTGTGTATTGCCATCAGTTATGCTGGGAGTATACTTAATAAATAGGCAATAAACTGAAGTTGCTCTAGTGGTTCAAAGCATTTGCAAAGGAACTACAGCTGCAGCAGTGTTGAAGTCATGCTCAGACATAAATTTAAGTCTGCATTCTTCCAACTCTTCCCTCTACAACCTGTGCCTCTCCTTCTGGGTTTCATCCAGGTTGGTACACTTGGAGGAGAACTAACACACAGAAAAAAAGGATTTGCCAGGCGAGATCTAGCTGCAGGGAGCAGAATGGGACCTCTGAGGACTGTGAGCCTCCCAGGATCATTGCTCATGTGGCACATCTGGAACACTGTCTTGGCATGATAGCAGTCATATCACTGCACATCTCTCTGGCCCAAAGAATGGCTGACCTACGTGTGTGTGTATGCATATGTTCACAAATGCAGCATCCAACACATTTTAAAATATGTATTGTTTTTTAAAGGATATTTCAGTATGAAAACAGCCAATTTGGAAATTCCTAGCTGGACTTTTCTTTATGGAGGTGTCTGCACGACAAACTGCCTCCAAATGAGAAATGTTCAGGCACAGCAAGTGTAAGATGTGCCACCCACAGACCTTGCTGGCCTGTGTAGCCTCCCCTGAAGCCCCTACATCTCCTGCCCATGGGCCCCCAGGGCCCTTAATCCCTGCCTGAGTGACATCATAGCTGTCCCCAGCTGCACTATGCTGCTGTGAGGCCATCCACTCTTCTGGTCACCACCCTGAACCACGAGCTGACTCTCTGGCTGGTACTGGACCTGCCTCATACCCAAGGACTTGTGACCACAGGGCTGTGTCTGACCCTATTCCCTACCATGGCAGAGGCAATACCTGAAAAAATTAAGTAGGGAGGAAACCACTATTTATAGGAAATGAGAAGAATATTCATTAACTTCTCAAATGTACTTGCAAAGGTATTTTCTATTGATGGAGGCCCTACCCTGTGCTCACTTACACACACACTTAAAGTTAGTCCTGCGTGCAAAGACTGTATGCACAACCAGAACCAACATAATCAGCTCAATCAATTCACAAGGGCTATGAGGATGGTAATCAGGCAGTGTTTTAATTGTTAGTTTTTCAATATGCTGTACAACTGATCTCCTCAATGCCCCTCTTATCTGTTGTGCAGATGCAATCACGTGCACAGTGGTGCAGTGCTTTCTACAAGGCTACATGCAGAAGGACTTCCTAGTTGGAGTTCCTGGTCTTTAAACTCATAAATAGATTATTGTATTGTAAAGCACTGAGTCTATTAAAGACAGGACTAACAACTTTCCCCTGGTACCATCTATGCTCACACTTGAACTAGGACCCTAGGCTGTGCTGCTAGGTTGAGCAATCATCCAGTCCCTCACTTCCACACACAGCTTCTATACACAAATACCTCATGTTTAGGTATTCCTTCCAACTATGAAACATAATTTCTTCTTATGAAAAGGACTACAGATCACTTTTAACTCAGAAAAGACAGGTTACTTTCTGCACTTCTGCTTATATATCAGTTTCATTACCATGGTACATATATAAACCCCGAAAGATCTGAAATGTCCTAGAACTGAAAGCTTAGATTAAAACTGTACAAGATTAAAAAAGGTGTACCTCGATCAAAGGCCATTTTCACATCTTCAATGTGCTCAGTGAAGCCTGAAACTCTATAAAGGCCCTCGGACTTTAAACCTGAAACAAAAGATTCTTGTTAACTTAGCTTCAGTAAACAACAGATATTTAGGCTTAAGAAAAATAAAGCAAGAATAACAGACCTACTAAGAGAAGCAAAATGTTATTTGTAACGTGAAACTCTGGAGCAGTTGAGGAAAGATCAAGATGATGTTGGATTTGGTTTTTTTTTTTGAGTATTAAAGTATTTTAGAATTTATACTTTCTGATTTTATTAGGTACATGGTTGATTTGATTATGTTAGAGAAAAATACTGCAATTTGCTAATGGTGAGGCCTGTGATGTTATTACGATTTGTTCATTTTATGTAGGAGATTTTCCTGGATTTGCCTATAATTAATAAAGCTTTAGAGGTCTCCCTTCCTTTTACCAGTTGCCTAATGATAAATAGCAATGCAAGTAAAAGACTGCCTTTCCCTATGAGCACAATTCATTCCTGTTTTGCTGTCAGCTTTTACTTATACACAGCTGATAGATGTGACAGATACAGTTCTTCCCCACATCAGTTCATCCCTTCTACAGTTCTTTCACCACAAGAGAACTAGTCACTCGCACAACTCTCCCCCTGCATTGCTCCACACCAACATGAGATGCAGGGCAGCTCAGCAGAGCAAGCCAAGTTACACACACATTATTCATTTCAATCCCCAAATCCTTCATTGTAACTATGCACTGTGCTAACCTACTTATAAGTAAGTTCCTATATTCTTTGTCTTCTTAAGAACAAAATCAGAATCTTTCATAGTTCTATGGCAATTAAGGAAAGAAATATAAAGATGTTGAAAAAACGGAGAGCAGGCACCAGATTTTATCTCAATCAATAAATGTACAAGTAAGTGATTAGATCTCAAATGCAATGTAGCTTCCTGCTGTATCATCAGAGTTAAGCTCTTCTGTCTTAGTCCATACTATTCTTTCCATTTGTCCATGCAATGATGATATAATCCTGCTAGAGCTTTACAGAGCAGTGCAAGGGATTTACTAGTAAGTCTTTGAGTCAATTCAGTAGATGATGCGTGGGTTTGAAATCCCTATGGCAAGTATCAGTGTGTTGCTATGCAGATTACTGGGATGCATGAATTCAACATTATTAGATTCCTGTGCTGAAGCTGTGACTAACAGGAAAATTTGGCTTATTGGGCAGCACAACATGAACATTTGCTATCCAAAGGAAAAATACATGAATATTATGGAGGGGATACATGAATATTGAAGGTTTCCCCTTCAATCTAGCACACATCTGTTTACCAAAAACCCGTCACAAGCTTGAGTTTTGGCTGTGACATGCTGCCTGTGCCACAGGATCCACCAGTCAGTAACAGAGCATCATGAGAAACCCCACGCAGTTTGTGTCCTAGAACAGAACACCAGAGCCCCTGACCTCACTTGTCTGAGCCACTTCCAGTCACTTGTGTTCTCCTGCCCACAATGTCCATAAAGGTTATTAAAAATGGATTTGATTTAAACTGATTACTCTGAAATTGGATGTGTCCCTAGGTATGGTAAAATAAAGTAATGAAAAAAGACACATAAACATGAACTTAAAAGTTCACTTTAAAGTTCACCCCTTTCAGAAGTGTAATGTAATACATGTTTTGACATGTTTTCAGAAAGCATTTCAGGGAATTGCATTAAGGAATGACGTGATTTAATTTTACTAGCTAATGCAAAGCAATGTATCACCTACACTAAAAACCCCTTTTCTCATCCTGTTCTCAGTGTGCACGAGCACAGCACCGTGTTCTAGCTTAGCACATAATTCAAGTCATCCTCATTTTTCTGTGTCTGCTGCCCCCCCCCAAGCACACAAACCTCTTGCTTCAATCTCCCGAATGCAGGAATCCACCACCATGGGCCTCTGGGTATTGTGGGCCTTCACCAGCGTGGTGAGATCGCAGCAGTAGACTCGCTTTATCCTCTTGAGGTCTGGCTGGCAGTCGTTGGGCACATATTTGGAGCACTGCTTGTGTACGTTCAACCCGCAGTCTGCAAGTAGAGTTAGCCAGGTTGACTCATTAATTAATTAATAGTAATGCTGATAGGTCTTGTCTAATAATTTATTTCCCTAGCCCACATCAAGCAAGGGGCGCAATTTCCCCATCAGTCAGGAAAGATAGAATGGTGTAGAAATGAGAGGGATGAGCATGAGAATGTGTAAAAATCTCACAGTGGTAAAAGTAAACTCTAGCAGGGTTGTCAGAAAGCTTTAAAAACTCTGGATGTCCCTTACACTCCTCTGAGCTGAAGGAGACTGCTGGTGCAGTCTGGATCAGTTCATTACTGGACATATAGCTCAGGGTGTTGCATTTAAACATGTGAGACTCAACTTCTGGGTATTTTAGATTAGCTGTAAATAAAATTGGCACAGTGACTGTCTTCTGCTGGCTGTCATGTGGCTTAGCACTGATCACAGTCGGAGAACCTAGGATTCACCTGAGCACTCCAACTGGGACAGTGCTGTGAGCCAGCATGCCTCACTCCCCTTTCCACATTGCTGCAGTGTCACATTTTGGCTCCCTCTGCCACATCAGCATACTCCCCATCCCTGGCTCATCACTTCACTGGTGACTAAGTGTCCCCTGTGGCTTAGCCTGTAGGTCAGCTCAGGCATATAAAGTGCTGTGAAAGGCATGATGTGCAAAAGTGATTCATTTTACAAATAGTTCTTGCTGTTTTACTCCAGAGCCAAATACTGCCCTCAGTTGCATAGGTGAGTTTCTGTTAAACCATCACTGCTTCACCTCCAGAGACTGAACTTTTCTAATAGATTCAGGTATTCAGCCAAATTAATTTAAAAGCTTCAGTAAAGCAAACACCACCACTGTGAGTTGCATTATTTTATATAACTCTGATTCCTGTTTTAATGCCTTCCCAGTCATTGTCATCACTGATGACCCTTTGAGATAATTTAAGCTATTAAAAATGTAAACAGGACTATTACTTGCAGCACGCTTCAATATTGTACTCTATAAAATATTAATCAAGCAAAATCATAAGCACACCTAAAAATTTAATGGAATTGGGTAGGCTTTTGTGTGTTTCTCCATACAATTATTACTGCATAATACATTATTTGTGAAATCTAAACATTGTGAAATCTATTTGTGAGAAGCTGCAGTTAGGATCCTGCTGCACTGTCTTCAGTTCTCCAGGCATGTGAAGTTAAATTTAAATGCATCTGTCTACTTAGAGTTAAATGCTGGTAATCTTATGAGGGAGAGTATTATATGCCATACTAAGTAAATATGCCTTTTCATAAGTTTAATATTTTATGTATGTGAACAAATACAGTGCTGTGCATTAGTGAGGTCAGGTTTTGCACACTTGTGTTTAAGATCAAATAGCTTGAAAAGCAAACTACTATTCCTCTTTTTTAATGTCCTTCTCATATTCTTTGTGTTACCACCATTCACCTACATACAGACCAGTTGTAAGAGTAGCTGAGATGGAACTTATTAAAACTGTGCATTTGTGAAAGCTATTTTGATCCTTCAAACTGTGGTCTAAATTAATTTTAGGTAACAACCACCTCCTCTGTCTATGAAAGGCAGATGTCAGGGTTGGATGTGTATGGTGCCAGTCTGAGATCTGGAATTCCTGGAGGTCAGGGCAGGGAGAGGTAGACTAACAATTTTTTTGGAGTGATTTCAGATCTGGAGAAAGAAGTTACAAATCCATTTGTAATGCACCAAATACTAATACACTTGCTGAATCCAAAAGCACATGATGTGATGATTACTGCATTTTTGCAAAATAATTTTTTTCCACAAAAGAACAAATAAATTAAAAATAATTAAGGCACTATTAAAAGACCAATACAGGCACCAGAAAACTAATCCCCCTTGGAAAATGAAAGTCATATTTTTTGTTTTTATCTTGAGGTGTGATACTTCAGGCTTCTAGCAATGCAAAGTATTTTTATGGGAAACAGGTGGCAATCTCTCTTGCAGACAAGGGCACTTCCCAGCAATTGGTAGCAAAAAGAGGAGTTACAAAGCCTTGTTGCTGGCTGGCTTTGCCATTGCCAGTGCTTGCATCTTAAGACATAAAAACATCAGGGATAACCTAATCATAAAGAATGAGTTTGAATGTATACAGCAGGCACAGGCACAGGCACAGGCACAGGCACAGGCATAGGCACAGGCACAGGCACAGGCAGGATCAAGGTACTAGCAGAGGATGTAACTCAGCAACCAAGGGCTGATGGCTTCATTTCTAAACCAGCTAACGAGGCAAATGAAAATGCTCTAACTTCTATGGGAGGATTTCCGGCTTTGTTCTTTAAAGAAGCCCCAGCCCTCCACTCCTGCAGGGAGTGCAGGCTGGGGTGGGACAGATGTCTGAGCATTTCAAGAGAATGACAGAAAATGTTGAAGTGCTACCTGAACACCTCACTCCCTGAGCGATGAGACCCCACATGAAGTTGGCGCAGTACTCACACCAGTGCGGACCTCGAAACGTATGGACCTGTAATACAAATGGGGGTGGGGGAAAGAAACGGGGTCACTGGGAGGCAGATGGTCTGACAGATGGAGCAACTGAAATGGATAAACAACAGAAGACTCAGTAGGAGTAAATCTTTAGCACATAGTGCCCACATCCTTCCAACGTCTAGATGAAATAAACCATGGGAACAGAAATTTGCTTTGATCTTGAAATTTATCTTTCAATAGGCTTAACACAGCAGAGAACCAGGCTGTGGATGACACTGAAAACAAATAATTTTTGCCTGCTGACATTCTAGCTATAGCAGAGCAGGGGAATACCAGGAGATAAAAAGTAAAACTAACAATCCAAAGAACTGTAGATAAAAGCACTCTTCCCCAGCCTAGTAAGTAATTTGAACTCACATAGGGGAAAATATGCCAATAGACTCCTTTTCAGGAGATCAAACTTAATTTTGCTACAGTCCACACACAAGTAAATAAAGAGGAATAAAATTATTTGTGTGCTGACAGAGCCCACATCTCCCCAGCCACGTTTTGCACACCACTGCTGCTTCCGCTGCTGCTTTTCCAAAGGCTACAGCAGAAGATCTTTTTATTTAAAAGTAAAGTAAGCGTTTAATTTTCATTAAAATGAAGAGTAAATAGTGAGGTCTATGCCCCTGTGAATGGGCATGGTATGAGCTAGTTCTGGCCAGAGACTTAATTGAGCTTAACAAAACATAAATCATGCACACTCTGGCTGCTAATGCATTCTTTCCTTCTCTCTGCTCTTGTTTACCCGTTGGGTGGATGGCTGAAAGGCCACTTCCACCCCCAGGATGGGAAAAGCTGCTCTTTGCTTTTCATAGAGTGAAAAAACAGTCATTGGCCTTTTTCATATAAACTGTAAAGTTTTAAGCCAAGCATTCTGCATGCTAATGTTTTTGCCCCATTTGTCTGCAGGATCTCACCAACACAAGCCTGCACTCTTGAGCCCAGAAAGATGAAGTATTGTGATTTTAATACAGACTTCTCTTCCTGATTTTGAGATAAAAATGTGAGCCTGACTCAAATGGTTTCTGACCAGCTACTCACAGTCAAATAATTGTGTTAATAAACTTAAAGCAATAGTAGTTCTTCCTCCCTTTCGACAGTGAAAGGTCAAAACTGGAATGTTTGACTTTCTTTGAGATGGTATTTTACCTCTCAGAAAAACACATGTCTCTGTGAAATAAGATTTTGCAATAAAGTTTGAGATAGATATATTAATAGATATAGCCCCATACTGCTTTCTCATTTAATTTCATTTCATTTTGCAGAGTGGGTAGCATGAATTTCAGACAAAGCTTTTTGCAGGGGTAGATGGCTGTACGTAACAGCCTGAGTTGATGACTTGAGTTTCAGTCATATGCACTATGTGACCTTCAGTGGATACAAAACTACAGATAAAACTAATTATGCCTGCATCTTTATCATTTATAGACTGAAAGCCACATAATTAGTAGGTCTGCACCTGCACTTAATTGTGGGTGAAAATCATCTGCTGAGGGAAGATAACTAGCTGTGTCTTCTGCTTTGCAGCAGTTTACAAAGGCTAACCTTGTGAGAAGGGGTTGTAAGAGCTCAGCCAGGACTTTTAAAAATGCACCATTTCACAAATAAAGTCCATTGCAGTTGCTAGGATATTTGGGGCCTACTTGCTCACTTTACATAAAGCTTATTTCAACTGATCTGGCTGAGGCTTATTTTGAAAATGGCAGCTGATTATTCCTTGATCTTTCCTGCCATTAATTGGAAAGTCATCAATGCTGACTGAGGGCTCCAATTGAGAAGTGCTGACAGCGCATCCTTCCCTTTTTCCATTCAGCTTGGTGGCCCTCAAAGGTTGAGTTCTCTTTATTCATTCACTTCAATTTTTCACGGATCCGCATTTTAGCTCAAATGGCAAGCCTCCAGCTGAAATACTCTGTGAAAAGCTAGTCTTGGTGGTTTCTGGCCAAGTTGAAACAGGGAAATTAAGTGAAAAAAGGGAGAACTTCAAAAGTTTCTAGATGAAGATGGAAAAATTCCCTTAAGATGCAGTTTTGAACTAAGTCTCTTATGGCTTGTCATTAATTTTAAAAAAATAACGGAGGAAGTCTGTTCTTAGAAGCACAACATTTTTGAATGGTAATTGGGAATTTTCCTGCAAGACTGGCCTTGTCTCTGTTTCAAACAGGGAGTGGTAACAGCAAGTCTCAGATTTTTGAGATAGAATTTTAGATTTTGCCCCATCCTTTGTAACCACATCATTACAAACAGACTGTGCATAGATTTTAGGAACTATGATCTGGAACTATTTATTGCTTGTTCCTACCCCATCCTGAAGTCTCAGTAGACCTCTCTGTGTACACACAGCATAGACTTGAGCTGCCTGAGCTATAGTTGACATATAATTCAAACTTTTAAAAATAATTTACAGGGAACTATTTCTTAAAATAAGCCAAACCCTTGACGTTTCAGACCATACACTGTACTTTTCTTGTTCAGTCTTTCATCTTATTCAAATGAAAAATCTCTTCTAACGTTCACTGTCTCTTCTCTGCTGGACAATCTCACACAACACTACCCTGCGTGTCTCTTCTTGTTGCTTTCCTGGCCTCTTTGTCCTTCGCCCCCCTGGTGCCCTTGCTTTCAAATGGCAGCATTCCCCCAGCAGGTGCTACCATATTCACATCTAGTTTGTGTCTGAGTCCGCTTCACAGAGGGGGAAACTGAGACCAAAGTTAAGGAATGCCAGTACAGTGGCAAAACAAAATAATGCTATGAGCAATACTGCAGAAAGAACAAAAACAACTGCCTTGAATTGAAATGCTTTTTTTTTTTTTTGACATTATACAGTGTTGTTTCTGAGACAATTTTGGGTTTATGTGACTGCGTCTGGAGACTTTTCTACTTGCTTCCTAAGAAAATAAGTTTTTTTCAGGCTTTTGCCTGAATACAGACACATTTAGACTCTTTTGTGGACTCCTGCTGAACATGAGCCATTTGCAGGGTAGAAAAGCTGACTCTGCTGTTATTTTTGTTTAAATGAATGCACATAATCTTCGTGATGTCTGTAAAAAATGTCTCCCCCCAAACCCTTTGTCTCCCAGAAGCAGTATTATCTGCAGTGCTTAACACAAGGGTAAATTTATCCCAGAGCCCCCTCTCTCCCAGCAGATCTCTTGACTTGTCTGTAATCAGCTGCCTTTACTCCACTAGCCTGCCTGCAGAAGGGATTTGCCCATGCTATGGTGGCAAACAGGCACAGTATTGTGGTAAATACACATTTTTCAGCCCTATTTGCCTACTCAAAGCAGCACAGAAGCCCTCTCATGAATTCCCAGCCTAGAATAAAAAGTGTGAAGCATCCTCAAACTCCAAGCTGCTGCCCTCAGGCATGAGGTTAACCTCACCACCAGCTGGGACCCCACAGAAGCTGGCAGGTAAAGCACATCCAAAAGAGGCTACTGGATCCGAACTGGAACAAGATGCAAGAGGACTTTGGGATCCAGTTAGGCTGACACCCACATAGCTAGAGAAATACCTCTGTGTTTTTCTAAACAGGGCTTCAGAGATTTATTCTCTTTCCTGAATTATGGTATGTCTACACTGGCTTATGCAAAGTTGTCCCGCCAGACAGACGCCAGCTCCAAACCTAAATCCATGTGACTGTGTGGTGTGCTTAAGGTGAACACAGCTTAACAAATCAGCCTGGATACTAAATCTTTTTCTGTCCACTTGCCTTGAGTGTCTTGAAATCTGGAAGAGAGGTTGAATGAGAAAGCATGGATGCTCAGAAGAGCATAAACCTGGTGCCTTCATGCTCCAAACTTCAATGCTGCTTTTTTAGTTTTTGTATTAGATTGACAAGGATGGAGGGAGAGCCGTCCTAACTCTGAATTTGTGCCTTGCGCCTATTTCTTCCTTTTGTTCCTTCTCTCTTGCAGTAAGTAAGATCTTTGGTCTAAGACATACAAAAATCCCATCAGCTTCGCTGGAAATGTGCCCTTCATTATTTACATTCTTCATGGGTAAAGGACAAAAGCTAAAGAGAGCCTGTTTGTTCATGAAGAATTGCCTGTGACAAGATTATGAGGGACACTGTGACACATAACCTTTATCCCTAGAAACTGAGATGAATGATATAATGCACATCAATATTCACCTAAAAACAGGGAAGACAACTTTTTGAATGTCTTCAAAATAGCACTGTCCTTCAGATAAACCCCATATCATCATAGCCTGAGTGCTGTCAAAAGCCATGAAGCATCTTGCCCCAAGACCCATAAGGCCATTCTGTCTTTTTTAAGTGTTTTCTTAACCCTTTTATGTAATGAATATGGAATATATTAAAGGTATTAGCCTTGAGCCATGTTTTAAATTTAAATGTTCTGTTCTGAGTATACTATCCACATTTTTTGTTCAACAGCTGGACATGTTCTAATATATTCCTTTGGAAAACCAACTGTATTTGCATAGTGAACGTATTTGTCCATTAAGCAAATGTAACACTTTTGACTGACCTTTCTGCACAATTATTTTTAAAATGTTTGTTCCCTAGGGTCTGTTATTGCCTTTACTAGGATACAACAATTATTTTTCTGCTGTCAAATCTTTGAATACATATGTATTTTAATCATGTGGCTTTCCAATTAAACTATGACTCTTTTGAAACAGAAAGGAACTGAAACTGTACAACAGCTAGATTGTGCAAATGCAAAGTTAACTGGGCACAGGTCCAATTATAAATCAAAGCCAAAACAAGGGAAATTTTGAAGAGGAAAGAATGCATGGGTCAAAGTGGAAAGAAGTCTCAGTCATGAGAAAATATTTTCTAGTTAAACTAATATAGTTTTGATATTAAAGTGATAACGTGGCCAAAATCCAGAAAGAATGGAAGTTGGCTTAATCAAGCAAGAAAACACAGAGTGTTTCCCCTATTTCCTTCAGTCCTGATCAGAGAGATAAATATCGACTTTTCTGTAGACTGGGTCAAGGAAGGGGAGTGAGAAAAGGGATGCCATTATTTGCTTTGTTCACTAATATTAAATTATTGATTTGCCAACGACAGCAGAAGCACTGCAGAGGTTAGCAATGTCTGCACAGCGGAGTATGTAGAAAAATAAGAAGTGAAACTTTTTTGCTAAGTGAAGTGGTTTTGATCAGCACTTCTCCTTTTTTGACAGGCCCTAGATGAATATCAGAAAATTCTTGTTCTGCTAATGAGTTGAACTATTCTGACAGTGACCCAGATCAGCATCCTCAAGGAGCATTAACTAAACTGATGTTTCAAAGCTGAGATACATTCCTTTCTTGTCTTGTTACTGCCTCTTATTCTTGATGCTTATCCTGATAAGCATCAAAACACAATTTGACAGCATTAGCTACGGTAACTGGCTGGCATGCTCTGAAACCAGCACAGTCCTTTTGGCAAAACATTTTAATACAAGCTGCCTGGAAGGTCCATTTCCATAGCTGAGTCATTTCCCTGCTGCAGTCTGCCAGAGACAGCACTCGGGAAAAGAATCCCTAAGAATCTGATTTTGTATGTAAAGACAGTAGAGAGATGATCCATTTAAACGTCCCTGTGTTTGCCCAGTGATTTGTTTTAGTTTGACAAGCAAACACAAGCTCAGATCCTATAGCTCAGTGGGACTCTGAGAACATTTCCTTAGCATATGGTGGGGGAACAAAAGCTGGGAGACAATACCCACCACTGTGCTTTGCTTTATTGTTAGGAGCACCCGAGCTCTCTCAACTTAATCTGAAATCAGAAATGGTCCAAAATGTTTGCTGGTAAAATCCTACTGGCTTCTGATAATAGCTAGATTTTGAAAAGGGGCCTTTTTTCTCATTTAAAAGTAGATACACTTCAGATAAAGACAATAAATATGAAGTACGTTGTTTCTGAATAAAAAAGAAAACCAAGAAAACTGTGAAGCAGAGTTGAATTGTCAGTCAAGTAGTACAGTGAGCAGGAAAATCATTGTTTGGATTAAGTGCCTATGTAACAGCATACTAAGAAATCAGTTAATGGAACTTAACAAGAAGGAAAATTAATTTTTCAACACTTTTCTTAAAGCTAGTATAAATAGGTACATGCAAACCTCATCACAATAAAAAATAAAATGTGAAGCATCTCAAAATAACTTTTTAGCTGAAAATAAAGCAAGCTGTGCTTACCTTGAAATTGTGTGCTTTTTCATAGTTGAAGTGGTTGTCGTTCTGAGTTAAGGCTGCTCTTCTGACCAAGGAGGTGATCTGTGAATAGGCAAAGAGTTTCAGAGGTTGCCACAAAAGTGCCCCCTTGACTCCCACCTTCACCCCCAGGGCCACAGCCAGGAGCTCTTGGCGCTTCCTTCCTCGCTTCGACTTGTGAACAACAGCGCAGTTTTTCTCATTTTCCAGCCACAGGTCCTCTGAGAACATAGCGCTGGGATCCCAAATCTTTTCCCTGTCTTCCTCGGCGCCGGGGAGCCTGACTGTAGTCAGCACGGTACAGTTTGTCCAACTGCTTCTGATGTTAGACAGCAGATTTGAAGCAGCTGCAGCCCATTCTGCCGAGACCTCTGGCATGTGACTTGAATGGGCCGTCTTGTGGGACGGAAGGAGCTTCTGCATCTGAATAAGTAACGGCCTGTGCCGTGCAGTTTCTTGAGGCAGATGTGTGCCTCGAACAATAGCGCGAGTTCATACACCGAGCAGCCTCCCCCACCGTGCTCCCCGAGCGGGGGTCTCCAGATAGGTGCTGCTGAAACACCGGCGGGGGGGCACACAGCTTTACAGCTTCACCCCCAGAAGAATTTCCAGGGACAGATCTCTTCAACTCTGCAGTGTGTTAAAAAATGAACAAACAAACAAAAAGCCCCTGGAAAGCCCGCACAACCGAATCTGATGCTGCATCCAATTACACTCAGTCTCGGAGACTTACCAGCCAGCAGTCTGCATGCCAGCAGATTAAGTCCTTAAACCCATGATGATTGTTTAATCTTACACGGCAAAAAATCTTTCTCTCTTCTCCCCCCTCCCCATTTTCTTTTCATATCCTGTACAAGGAAACAAAAATCCAGCAGCACTCCAAGCATTAATAGCACTTTTATGCCATGGTTTAAACTACGCATTTTGTCAGTGTGCACCTGGTAGCACTGAGGTAGCTCTCTGCCAGGGCAAGCTGAAAGCCTAGCTGGGACTAGGGGGGTCAGAAGCCCTGGAGCCCTGTGCAGCACTCAAGTAAAGGCAGCAGGGGAGCTTCACATGGATGCAGGAGGCCCATGTGTACAGCCCTGGTTGCAAAAAAGGGTCTTCAAGGTGGCAAGAGTGGTTGTCCTTTGTTCTGGTTACCTGCATCTATAGATTTTGAGGGGAACTGTCTTCTGGTTAAAACCCAGGGACATTTCCTGTCTCCTACCAAGACCCTGACCAGGGAGAGCTTTCAGTCTTACTCTGGACATGTGATCCACTGTTTTACAGGCAGTCCCAGGACACAGATGTCTGATACTGAGATTTTGTGAGAAACACATTCAGTGCCCCCTCCCTACCGGTTTCCTTCCTTCCAGCTCCCCTCTCCTACTCCTGTACTAAATATTCCAATTCCCCATCCATAAGAGGAGGACAGGAGTTACCTGTTCAGCAGAGCACTGAGAGATTTAAATATAAAAAGTGTGCCTAATGCTCCAAGTGCTGCAATAGAATAGAGTGAGGAGTTGCCAGTGCTACTGGGAAAACTGCCTATTTGAACTGGAGACACTAAAGACCACATCAGCCCTTTACAGTCTGCCCCACTTCAACTAACACAGAAAACATGTGAAATTGAGTATTTAATTCACTTATATTAACTTGTGAAGTTGACCTTGCCTCTATTTTTTTCAGTCTGCTTTTACCTCAGGCTGAAAAGTCAGAAAGTTCATCTAATTCACTTACTAACCCCTCCACCACACAGACTGCCTGTGCTTAGTAAAAGCGATGCTCTGCTGATTTGAAAGCCCATGGGGACAGATGGTTGTCCGTCAGTAACATCAGGCTGTGCAATTTCAGAGAGTACCCTAATTAGAGTATTCAAGAAGTTGTGCAGCCTGCAAAATCAGCTTCTCAGTCATAAAACAATGCACTTACTTTTATGTATAGCATACTTAATTCCTTTCCTTTTCAGGTAACTCACACCACCACTTTTTACATGCTCCCATACTTCAAGGCTTCTGCTCCCCAGAAGGGAGGACTTCCACACCAACCCTCTTCTCCCTGAGCAATTGCTGCCCATTCAGCCTTTCCCTAGGGCTTGGCACTGTTATCTCACCACTGGTGACAACTGGCTATGATGCATGCATGAACATTGTTGTGCCTGCAGGAAATCCCTGCTGCTCTTCCATATGTCCTCTTGTAGTGAGTCCCAGTTTCTGCTAGCTCGGGACCTTTATCTGCTTTCCAGCAGATAAGACAGACTATAGCTGCCCAGCTCTTTCTCCATGTGTTTCCAGAGGCAAAAAGTACTCCTTTTTGCCAGCAGCAATGGCATCAGTTTGGGCCATCACAAAGGAAACTTGGAGTTGCTCAAACTTCTTATCACATTCCAGTTTCTTTCCTCCATGCCATTTAAAATGTATTTATATTTATCAGAAAGAAAACCCCCAAACCAGCTCTGGGTTGTCAGACACCTCTGAAACTACAGCATCTAAATCCCCCACAGATACATAAGCTACTTTTTCTCTAACTTCCATCATAACACATCCAAAGTCAGAGAGAGGTCGGTTTCCTAATAATGCTCTAATATTTGCATTTATGTAACTAGACTGATAAAAATCCCATTATATAACCAATATTTTTTACATAACATGGCAGATTTGATACTCAAGTGACAGGCTTATGATGATACACCTTGGAATTTCAATTTATTAAACTATTTTTGGAATATCACAGTGTCATCCTGGGATCAGACATACAGACATATTTAATGGAAACTCTGCATGTTCGCACAGAAGCATTAAACTTAATAGGCTTGGGGGAGGAAAACTCAGCCAAACCGGTTCATATGACTAAGGCAGAGCAGTATTTACTGTTTATCATATATGAAATTTTATTTATCCCCTGGGTATCTGCCTTGCTTGGGCCCTGTTTAGACAGTTGTTCAGGGGGATTCGTTGCAGACACAGGATGTGCACTGAAGGCCAGCAGTGAGTGCATTCTCTGAAGGAGCTTAATCAAAGCTGTGACAGGATTGGTGTCTAAATGGTGCTGCAAACCTCAGACGAGCTGGACCACATATACAACCACTTCCTTCTCTAAATACAATGCAAATTTCAGCAACGACAAATTCTCAGCTGCAATCAGTTCCTGATACCACAGCCTCAACCCAGTGCTCTTCTTCTATCTGCTTTCTTTTTCCTAATACAAAATTGGCTGCACATGGTGTCAACTCTTTCAAAGAGCATCTCTTGATCACTTAGCCTGCAGCTAAGGAGGAGAAGGCCAGTGGCTAACAATATTATTGCTGGTTGTCACTGAATGTGAAGCTAGTGAAGGCTGGAAGGCGAATATGGGTTATCTGTATTTCAGACCACAGAATTTCTGCATAACATATAGTTTTAGTTAACTAGTTTCTTTGTAAAACAGATGTGCTGCACAGGAAATTGGGCATTTAGAGACAAATAAACATCACTGAACCAGAGTAATAAAATTAAGGGGCGGAGCAGGGGGGAAGAGGGTGACAACTCAGCTGTTGCGCCATTTCCAGCGCGCCTCCGCAGCATGAGCTGAACCACACCATTGTCTGTCCCCTCAAAGACTGGCGTCTTGTTTGCTAACAAAGGCCTCCGGCACAGGAAAGAACAAATTGCAGTATGAAAAGCTTTTGGTTTTGTACATGTGGTATGATTTCTCTTGCAGTCGTGTGGGCAGCACAGAGGACTTGCTGGAAGTAAGTGGTAGGGGAACTCTGCATGCTGCCCTGCTTGTCTGTGCCCGCTCCAATGTGGTGGGAAGAGATGCTGTGGGAGTTGAGGCTCCTCTCCCTGAGCTGCCACCATGCCTGACTGTGGCTGGCAGGGAGGAGACATCACAGCACATCCTTGGCTTGTTGCTCTGCCTGCTGAAGGACACAGCTGTGGGGGGAAAGGAAGAGCACGGGCATGTCTCTTTGGATGACACCACAAGTGAAAAGGAGATTGCTCCATGATGAGGAACTGTGACAAATCCATGACTGATCTCTAACTAAATACACTTAACTCTGCACATAGATACAGTCACAGGTCAGAGAGAGGCCTGTTTCCTTGCAGGCACGGCACACTGGGTTATCTGCCAGACAGATTATGTTTGCTCAATCGCAAACACGTGGTGGAGATGACACACAGAGCAGGAATCTTGCAGCTATTCAGTTTTTCCTAGTTTTCTCCCACGGAGCTCTTCCCACGATGCACTCAGAACACGTCAAAGAAGCCATCTCTTAGCATGACGCAGGGGCACAGAGGGGAAATGGTGCTGAAGGCCAGTCAGCTAAAGGCCTTTGCCATAGCACAGTCCCACCAGTCCATGCCTCCCACTGCCATGGCACTGTGACCTGCCATTTAAAGGCTTCTGTGCTGCTGAAACAGTGGGAGGAAACAAGCTTCGAGCAGAAAATATGCTGAACACAAAGCTAAGTAAAGTGCATGAAGACTGGTGTTTGCCAACCTGATCTTGCAAAATCCATTTTCCTAAGAAACCCTCTCTCCTGCATGAAGTTTCTCAGTATCAATTTGGTGAGCAGAGATTGCAGAGGTGAGCAGGGCCAGGAAGATCCACAATATGTGGCCAGGGGAGAAATCGGATTGCATGGCTACTGGGCTGCTGCTGCTCTCTGGTTTGCCTCTTCCCCACCCCAAACCCAACAGTCTCTTGTTTCCAGCAGAAAACTTCCTTTCAGAGTGAATTGTGATTCAGCAAATTGGACACTGTTAATTTAAAAAAAAACAACAAAAAAACCCCAAAAAACAAACAAAACAACAAACCACTGGTGGTTTTTTTAAGGATTAAGATTTATCTACAGTTTTGCTTTTTTCTACTTGGAATTTCAGCTTTCTTTTTTTTTTTAAATAACCACCAGTACCTCTGAAAATTACGACTGAGCAGCTGTCAACAACATGGAGAGCCTGGTTGCACTTCCATCACCAGCATTCACACCTATCTTTTGCAGATAATCCATAGCAAAATAACTTTTTATTTAGGAAGAGTTCCGAAGTACATGCTCTGATGTTAAAGTTATTAAAATTCTGATATTTACACGTCTCCTAAATTAATGTGATTGATTATTTATTAGCATCTCATCAAACAGCTGTCATTTATATGCACATATTTCTGACCATGTATGTATTCAGTCCATTCCTCCACAGATAAAAAATATAATTTACCTAGAGCAAATGGAAATATAAGCTCCCTTAAACTTCAGATCCCCTTTCTAAATCCTCCTCAAACAGATTTTTCTGTATGCATCATGATTCTTTTTCTCAAAACAATGTAGTAAACCAAACAATACAACAGCCAAAGGTGAAATAGTGTATCATCTGGAAGGCACTAGTGAGACTATTATTAAAACTAATAGTTGCTGTAAGCCTCTTATGGTGTATTAATATAAAAAACTATTGTCTATTTTGGAGGAACAACTGGAGATCACATTAAGTGGTATGCAATTTCACAGTCATCTTCAATTAAAAAAAATAGTGAGTGGATTAAAAGATTCTATGTTGTCAGGCAATTCTATCACTTAATGCATTAATTTGTATATTTCCTGTCCACCTTTGTATTCAATATTTCTGAAACAGTATTTTGATTTCTTATTTTTGTCAACTGTAATAAATGGGCATTGTGTTAGAAATACAATGTCAGTATCATGGAAGAAATAGTGCAGAAATGAGGAAAGGATCTAGGCACAGTATGAACTACTACAGCAATTCCCTCAAATAACCCTGTAGAGATTAACATGGTAACAGCAGGTCTAGCCTATTTATTGTCTCGACTTCCTTTCCTCCCACTCTCTCCTTTATCCTTCCCAATCCATCTCCATACTTGTCAAGGTTATTAATGACGCTTTCCTCGCCAAGTTCACGATCCTCTCCTCTGTGCTTAATATTCATGACTGAAATGGTGGCAGAGGGACAAAAGAGAAGAGGCATGAGGACTAAGTGGGGCAGATGAGAGCAGCACCACACACCATGGCCACTGCTGCTGCTGTGGTGGAAGAGGAACACCAGGTCCCCATTGAACACCAACCCCCACAGGGCTGCCAGGAGCCACTTCATCTGCAAATAGGGCTTGCCCAGGGAAACTGCACTGGATTGATTTCTGAATCACCTCTTGTTCTCTCTGGGGATACAACACATATACCTGACTGAATTTGACTGCCTGCCAAGTGTCTGTCAATGAGTACTGTTACCACACGTATAGATCAATGTTATCCATGATAACATCTGGTCTCTAGGAAAATGAAAATTCAAGCATGATACTTATACTGATATTTGCAAAATATTGGCAGTGATCCTGTTATTCTGTCAATGGTAATGGCATTTTTTTGACAACAGAACTAATACAGTATTTTTCTAACAAATAGACATTTAAGAAGAGGATGGATGAATGGATGGATAGATGGATGGATGGATGGATGGATGGATGGATGGATGGATGGATGGATGGATGGATGGATAGCAGGTGTCTAATCTAAAACAGTAACACGTTCTTGCTTTATAAACAAAGGCAAAAACCAGAAACCTCCAGACAGTGATTCATCCTCTTCTATGAGAGGTCAAGTCTAAAATGGATGAGCTTGAATTGCCTTCTTGCAGGTCATTCATGGATCATATAGGAAAACTCAATGGTTCTGGTAGAAACATAGCTTTACTCTAAGATATTCAAAATTAGGTAAAATCAGTATCTCTCTGTACTATTTTCTGTATCTATTCTTCTCTTAGCTATTCAATTTTAGAATAAATTAAGTAAGAAATAATTTATTTTATCAGCCTTAACCACATCTATAAGTAATTATGGATTAACAACTGTACTTTGTTTTATCAATACTCCCTATACTTCAGACTGGCTAAGACTCATGCTCTGGAAACATGGAATATCCAGCTTACTACACCATTTGTTACACAGCTGCATGCAACTTTATAGGTTTATCTGTGCTCATTGAATGAACTTTTTCAAGAATTGTAACTACAGAAGGAAGAGTCTATATTAATACAGATTTCTCACACTGACTGCATAGGTAGCCAATATTTTGACGTCTCACCCACAGAGGAAATAGCCTAACAACATAATGAACTTAATATGACATACAGTGGCCTCCTTGAGTTAAGAAGGAAGTGACTCATGCTGTCTGCAATATATGGGACTATTAGTCAAGAGACAGAGATTTAAAAAAAACCCCTAAACATTACAGTTTTTATCCAGATCCCCAGTGGATGTTGGCTCAGCACCATGTAAGCTATATGCCTATACAACCTGCTCATATTTTCACATTTTCACTATTAAGTTCTTGCTTTCCAAAGAAACATCACTTTGTTTAGGAAAGCCAGCTTGCCATTGATTAAAACCATCACTGCCCTGCAAGGAGACTGCAGAGCTTGAACCAGAGCCAAACCCACTGGGCTGCCACAAAGAAGTGGAGAAGTTAACGCTCTTACTTCCCTGTCTGGGGAGAGGCAAGGAGGCAAGAACATCCCTTCTGAGAAAGAAGACTCCTGTGACTGTGGTGCAGTGCCCTTGAAAGGATGTGATGAGTGGAAAAGAAAAAGATGGTAAAAGGTCTGGAGGTGCCACAGGCAATAGCAGACTTGCCCTTGGGGCCTCTAGACTTGCTCATGTTGGCTTGTCATTACCATAACTGCTTAATGGAGCTAGTTGGATGTCATGCTCAAACACAGGGTTAAACTCAGGACCATGTTTTGTGAGACTGCATTAAGTCTGTGTAATATCAGCTTTTTAATAAATTCCAGTGCTATACAGATACTGTGTTGTACAGTGGCCACAAGGCTTCGATGTTTGACATTATGCCTTGTTATACTCCCAAATGTGCACACAGCACCCTACACAAACACCTACACCCTCACTTTTGGAATAATTCTCATTTCTCTGTCTCAAACACAACTACACCCTTCAGCCAGGTGTTATCTCAAAGAAACACAATAACTGTATATCTTCTCCATACACAGTGAAATCTAACACAACAAAAATAAACACACACAAAAAAAAGTTATAAAGTTCTTCTGTTTCTCACTTTGACTTCTGATACTATATGTTAGTGATAGTAAACTTGGACCGTGACCAACTCAGCCTTGAAGCACACGCTCTGGACTGAAACTTACAGACTGCAGTCAGAGTGCCTGTTCATATAAGAAGAAGAAAAAATCTGCCCCTCCTGGGATTATGATAAAATGTGGAGAAAAACAGGCTTTGTGAAAGTTTCCCAGAAACAACAGTCAAACAGCAATGGTATTTATGTCCGGAGCCACTAACCGCCCGGCAGAGCCAGCAGATCTCTGGAGGAGCTGTAAAGTGATGCTGACGGAGCTGCCAGAATGTAAAGTATGCTGTGGCAGTCTCAGGAACCAACAGCAGTGCCCCAAGCTTTGTCCTAGCTTAAGACAGCTTAAAACAAGAGACTTTATTGTGGGTTAAATAGAGATTTATGCAGCCTGAAAGGGAATAAACAATTTGTGAACCAGTGATTCATGAACTGGTGATCATATTGTCTAAAACACTGGCAATCTGTAAAATTCTTCCTGGACAGTAACAGTTCAGGAATGGATTCTCAATGGTGTGATGCTCTCTTCATTTAGCACTCACAGGGAGATGGGAATGATAAGCAATTTGCAGGGGAGACAGTGCCAACATCAGCATCAAGTGGCAAACAGGATTTTTCTCAGGTTTTGGCAGTTTCTTGGTGGTGTGAAGGAACTCTAAAGCTTCAGTCTCAAACTTAATTCACATGACTGAATTACACTGCTGCTCAGCAGTCACGGCACCTTCAGATAAACTACACAGTACAATGACCTAGAAATGTAGTCATGTGTTTTCCATCATTAGTAATATTTCTGTCCCCTTTTACTGCTGCATCTTGTGACTTTTTCCCATAAAACAAGCATAAACTCTGTAGACAATGTAAGGTGAAAGGACTTATTCATGCCATTTAAGAAACAAAGTAGGCAATTAGCAAATAAGAACACCACATGCTTTCAGGTTGGAAGAATACTTTTTAACAAAGGGGTAAACCAACCTTTTTAAGGGCTGAACCAACAGCCCTTAACCAGAAAAAAAAGGGGAGAAATGCTAGTTTTGTAAAAATGCTGTGCTTTATGACTGTGGACTTTCATGTCAGTATCCTTTAAGAGCTGCATTGCAAAAAACCAAGGAGGACAGTAGGGAACTATTTTCCACATGCAAAAGTGAAACTGTGGCATGGAGGAGATCACTGGGTTTGGTAATGGCCCAGCCATGGCTGTCTGACAGCTTGTCTGAGCTCACTTGTATGTTCATGGATGTTTCAGGACATGTTCTCCTGAAACAGGAGCATACAGTGTTTACAGCTTACCTGTTTGTGAAATATGTGCTTCTGTTCCATCACCTTTAAGGAATATCATTAACCCTGGTAGTGACAGACAGTGTCAAATCCCAGGCTGTCATCCCTAAAGAAGTGATAAGGTTGTATGGTCCCTGGTATATCTCTGGCTTTGAAATGTGTGTTTGCTTAGAAACAGAGAAGGAATCCATGCAAAAAAAAGTGATGTGGGGTTAAAGAAAAGACAGAAGGCTCTGAACTCAGTCAGGTTCACTTACCTATTTCATTATACTCCTGGACTTTACCCCAGGAATGTATTACATTCCCCCCTGTTATGTAGGAAGGGTTCCTACAGCTTACACTTGTATCAGTTTGAAAGGGACCCACACAGAAGAGTTGGGACAGGACTGGCACCACCTACAGCAAAGTAGAAAGACATTTCTTCTGCAGGAATGGGCAATTTCATTCTATGGGATATGTACCCTCCTTCAGCTCCTTCCAGCTCACCTTGCAGAAAAAGTTGCTCAAAGCATAGCCAACTTCTCATAAATGAGGTTTTGAGCACCTTGGCCCTCGTTCAGCTTCCCTTTTCCCACAAGGCAGCAAGGGAACTCCTGCATGCTGTAGACTGCACATGAAAAGCACGGTTCACTGTGCTTTTAGAAGGGCATGTTACAGGATACACAAACCACTTGAAATCACACTCTTTGAACCTGCATAAAGTACCAGAATGTAGCCAAGCTGTTTTATTTTCCCTTCAAAATAATTGTTTTGTGTCGTGTCTGCTTTGCCCTCTGCTTGAAGCTGGCTTTGTTACTCCATCACTGCGTGGACGAGTAGCGGCACAGCTATCCTTGAAAACACACAGGCATTCCCATGGCCACTAGAGAAACACTCACACAAAGGCTGACCCCACTTCTCTCCTAGTGAATGAACACATAAAGGCTGTATAATCCTAGTTTTATTTTTCTGTACAGGTGTCATTTGACCCTGATAGCCTTATAACCCCCTTTGGCCTGCAGCTCGCTGCCTTCTGGTATGAAGCAGAGGCTTTTGTTCCTGATGGCACCCCATGCACAGCTGCTTCCATCATTGTCTGGAGAGGGACAGATGGCTGCTCTCAGCACAAAAAGGAGATTAAAAAAACCTGAGGGAATGACATCACTCCTCAGCCTGTGATTTAATTCATGGGACCTGTGGGGCTACCAGTGGCATGGACTAACAGTCCATTTGATTCGGCCCACAGACAGAAAAAACTTTGCATTTTGCGGAGTAAAAGACATTTTTAAAAAAAATATACAGTTGCCAACGCTCTGATACTTTTATTCTTTAACAGTTTTTAGTTAATCTGAATATATACCATCCCAGCAGCAGCAGCACTTCTAAAGTACTCTGAAAGCAAGACTGATACTGTATTCCACTTCTATCTATGGCTGTAGTTCAACTGCAGTAACTTTGTTTAAAGCTTATTTTTTTTGTTTCACTTGTGATGAGGAGTTCATAAGATGTAGCTGAGGAAACATAATACAAAGTAAATGATTTTCACCATTAGGCCCAATCCTGCTATAACACTTAGTAGGTAAAAGATTTCATCCATATCTCATAGACCCATTTAAGTCAATTGAAGAGAACAAAACAAAAGAAAAAAAGTGCAAAGCATTAGTTCTAGAAGTAGTGAGCTTTGTTGTCACTTTTCTACCTTGAATTCAGCTCCAGATCTATGAAATCACTGAATTCTTCTTTTTGTGATTACCAGACACCAAAGGTATTTATCTGAATTTATTTATTATCTTAAGCACATTACTAGATTACTGTTTGGGACATGGGAATTTGGCCTCATTCTGTGTAGTACTTGGTGCCATCTGCACCCATGTTTTTCTCCAGAGCAGAGATTTTTGCTTTGCAACAGATGTCTCATTGAAGACATTTGTCAAAGTGGCCACGTTAGCTGCTACCACACTCTGTGTTACTGGCAGGCACTAGATGTGCAAGAATGCTGCCATGTGAAGGTGAAGCCATTCCACAAAGAACATAAAAAATAGAAAGCTCCTTCTGGGCTTGGGGTTTTGGTTTGGGGTATTTTTTTTTTTTTTTCCTTTTTGTCTTTCCTTGAAAGGAAAAAAAGCAAGAAATTTCTTTTCTCCTTGAGTGTCTGGGAACATCAGAGATGCACTCCTCCATGCAGTCTGAGCTGGGGCTGGGACCCATCGCCTGACAGTGCCCTGGCACAGGTCCTGCTTCAGCCCCAGAATCAGGCTCAGGCCTGAGGATGGCTTTGCTCCTCACTGCTGACCAGCATCTGTGGGAGCCATCACTCCCACTCTGTTTGAGGTTCTGCCCAAGGAACCAAGCAGAGCCTTTCCTTGCGTGTAACCACTCAGAGTAAGGTTCAGGTTATTCCCTTGGGCACAGCTGTACACACTAGCTCTGTCTGAGAGATTCCTGCAGCAAAGCTGTGGCTTTCAGTATGTTTGCACAGCAGTGGCCAGAGGATAGGAGCACAGAAAACCAGGATGCTGATGAGACAAGAGATGTAACAGCTCCCATCCAAACACGCTCTGAGTTTTACTGTCTCAGCAATGCTGATGGCAACACCAGCATAGAGTGGAAGGCCTTGAACCAACAATATGTTATACACCTTCCACTGTCATTAATTCAGAGTAGATGGAATTCAGCAAACCATAGAGTAAGACCAGAGGTGATTACTAAGAAGTGATGATTCATTTGCTTCATAAAGTGCTATCATGTTTTATTTGCTAATCTGAAGAGTAGAACATCTTATCAGCCAGTATGCTTGAACCCAGGGATGAATTTTTCAGGGAAACAGTTTTTGTTGCAGAACATGTGACTCATCAGACCCAGGACTTTGCACAGAGAAGTTCTGACCAAAAGCCAAATTACATTTTTTTTTCAAATGTGGAAACACTTAGGTTTAAAGTACTTTAAAAACCAATTTTTTGCTTCCAGTTTGAAATGTTTTGCTAAAAACAGTTAATAAAACATTAAAAGTAGTTGGAACAGTTTCAGTCAATCGAACTTAGAAACTTAAATATTTTTCTGCCTTTATCCTGCCTCCTCAGTGCTCGGTCATAAAAAGCTGAGTTTTACTTTTATCGCAAATCAGACAGAAGTAAAAACAAAAGAGCAGAAATTACCCATTACTGTTACAACCCTCCCCTACGTGCTTTGATAAAATGTTAGTTTCAAAGGTGATCTTCTAATGATGACTGCCAAGCAAGTTGCATTCCCCTGTATGAGCTCAATACAGAGACATAAAGGCTTTACATTAATTTTCTTTTTGTTAATCAGTTGTTCCCCTGGGCTCTTTTAATCTGCGGTGACAGCCTCAGTACTGCTGAGAATGCCTTTTCTGCTATAAAAACAAAAGGCACATATCTAAACACTTTATAATTTCAAGCAGAAAAGAATCTCATTCTCCTAGTTGAAGAAAGCAGTAACAAAAGACTCATGTCCTAGAAGGCTGATGTGAATCATGACCATCTTCTGCTTTCATTTTTGCTCTCTGGGACCTCCAAATGAAAGACAGACTTAACCCAGACAGCAAGGTAAGGGGCCACACCACAGGCATACCCCTGTGAAGGCTGAGGGATGAGAAGTGCTCCTGAAGGAATGCCTTGGAAAGGCTCTCAGCTGTTTGCAAAGTATGGCACTTCAGTCCCTGGGGCGGGGCCAGGCACACTTAATATAGAAGGCATTAATGAAGAATTTAGTCAGGACTAGACAACACAGCATTCTAATCTGGAGTTTACAAAATCTGGAGTTTACAAAAACCAGACAAAACCATAGGTCCATGCATGTCTTTTTGGGTAGTATGTTTTCACAGCACACTAATTGCCTCCATTTATATTACATCAATTTCCAAATTAGAATTTTTTTTTATTTCCACATTAAAAATAACAGCTCATTGGTTCTACATTTGAAAAATAAGCTGAACACTTTATTGTTCATTCAAACAAACTAAGTTAATTTATCACTTAAATACATTTTCACTTCATTTTTAAGCCATTTAATCTTTCAGAAGTTTAACAAGTGGTTTACTACTGCTGTAATACAGGGAGATTTCATTAAATGACCTGCCATCTTCTATCAACATCATTATGATTGCATGCTGCCCTTGTTTTATTTTAATTTATAGCAGTTTTTTGTTCCTTGCCAACATAGGTTCTTAGTAATGTCACAGACTGGCATGGAAAGCAAGCCAGTTGCTTCCATTTTCCCTGTGGTCAATGTTTCACTTGCATCCCAGTTTCACAATTGTCAGTGCTGCATGGTATTTGCAGGGCATCAAACCTGGATACTTTCCTGATGTGTAGAATGAGTTCTTCCCAGCTGGGCTTTTTTTCTGCTTTCTTACTCATCTTCTTCATTAATTCTAGCAGCGGCAAAATGTTGGGAAGAGAAAGGTTCCCTCTACAGGCAACAATTCACAAATCACCTCAAGCTTTATGGGTTTAAGCCTTTTAAGCATTAACATGCTAAATTTGTTTGCAAACCAACAGGCAAAACGCGCCTTACAACACATGTGTACCACTTGGGCTGCAATGCACGAGCCACCACAGAGGCTCTTGCTCAAACACCAGTTTCTGGCTTGGCTTTTAGGAACAAGCAGCTGGTAGCAGCAATGGGACAGACTCTGGTGCCAATTAATGTTTCTAGAGGGAACTGCTGCAATCGCCAGGTTGTTGCAAGGTAGACAAATAAGTGGCCTTACTAGATACCAATGCCTAGAAGTGCTGAAGAGGAGCAGAGAGTGCAGCAATACCTAAGCTGCAGGCCCTAGTATCATGCCACAGACAAGCCTTGGGACTTGGAGGAGCTGTGAGACCCAAGAGACTTCCAGGTGGCTTCACCACATCACCCAGATTCAGCTCCAAGTTATCTAGAACTTGCCTGTGATGCTGACTTCCACATTGCTGCCTCCATCTGCAAGATGCATTTGTGGGTGAGACAAAATCCTGCACCTCTGAAGTGCCACAGCTGTCTTGCCTCTGGCAAGGTGGAGACAAGGGGGAACATCTGTCCCAGGAAGCTCCCAGGACAAAGAACCAACCAACACCTGGAAATAAACAAGTGGTTGCTCTCAGCTAACCAAAAAAGCCACTAAAAAGCAATTATAGCTGTTTCCCCTGCCAACTGTTTGCACTGACAGAGTGATCAATGATGGGTTCAGCAGTGTGAAAAACATACATATTTACTGATAAGGGGGAGAGTTAGGAACCATCCAGGTATCAGCTCTCTACATCCAGCCAACAAGGACCAGGTATTGGGTTTTGGTAGGGTGCAAAGGAATGGCACGAGGATGGGGAAGCATCACTTCTTAAAACCATAGCAGTGCTAAGCACCCAATGAGATCAGAAGAACCTTGGAGATCAGTCAGGGATAAGGAGATTAGCTCCTCAGTTTCTCACAGACCAATGGCACAGGAGTTTAACTTACACATGAAGAACAGTGACAATTCTGGCAGATTTTTCCATATTTGAAAAACATCACCTAAGCAATCAGAAAGTTGTCCTGAGCAAACAGAGTAATGTCTAAAACATTCCTCCAAAACTACAATGTCAAAAGCAACTTACAAGAGCAGCTCTTTTATTTCTTAGTTTTGTACAATAAAATGTTCTACTTGGAAGGAAGAAGAATTCAGTGGATGCTCAGTCAAGACTCTTCTGCAGTTGGGCAGCAGCTCTAAACAGCGATCTCTGCCTTGTCATTTTGACAGACTTTTTCCCTTGTATATATTTCATCTTCTGCTTCCTGCCCTTGTGTAATTGCCTGTCTCAGATTAGAAATGGGCCATCCATCCTACTGAACGTGTTTGGGCCACTATTTTCAATGCAGTTTTACATATGCTATCCACAACATCAATATTCCCATGATTTCCTGTTCACATTTACTGAGATTACTCTCGTCCCATAACCGCATGAAGTACCAAATGAGAAAAATACTTTCTGAGATAATTCAGCTTGTAAAGTTCCATTTTTATTCGCTAAGATGTCTGGAATCACTACTACACATTAAGTCATTGCCTAGAGAAAGTTTTTTTTTTTTTAAGAAGAAAAAAATAAGAAAGGCCCTCTACAGTTACCTTTATGGTAATTCATAAAATAAATTGAGTGATTAGACTCTCTGCATTTACAGAAGTACTTAGCTGTATGCTCTAGCAATGCTCCAGTTTACAGAGATTTATACTTACAGAAGCCCTTTAGGGCAGGATCCCAGAGTAAGAATTCTCCTTTGTTTGGTAAATCTGTACAGTCTCACTATTTATTGTTAACAAGAAATGTCATCATATTTACCATCAGCAAATCTTCTAAGGTCTGCAAATTATCAAGTAGCTGCACAGCTAATTTCTAAAACTCATTACTACTTTAAATTGTCACTACGTGTTAAAACAACCTACAATGGAGAGCATTGACTTTGACACCCAATTTCCCTCAGTTCATACTTGGGTTAGACTCCAATTGACCGGGCAGATTCCTTACTTTTCAGTAGTGTTTATTATTTGCATGACAACAGTGCACAGAAGCTCGAGCCTTTGACCAGGTCAAGGCAACAGCGACGTGGTACAAACACGGAGTGAGAGACATTCCCTGCCCTGGAGAGCTTACACTCTAGAGAGCTGCCCTGCCCTCAGAACAAGCACATTTCTTTTTCAAACAAGAAAAAAACATGAAATGAAACATAACCACAAGAGACTTAAGGCTGTAAAGAAGAATTTTCATATATCAGATCAAGGACCCAACAGTAAATTACTAGAGTGTTTTAAAAGTGCACTATATGCAATACCCCAAGTAATAAAGTTCCTGTCTCTGCTTAAGTGCTGAATTCCTGACTAAAATGCAAATGAAGAAGAGTACAGGAGTATAAATCCCATTTTAATTCAAAGGTTGTTCACCTTGCTGTCCCTGTTTTGCTCAGAAAAACCAGATTCCTTATTTCTTCAGGGAATAAAACAACACAAATTCAAGAGAGAAATGTGTACAACGGTGGCCAGTCAATGTATTCAATGTTTACAAGAATCTAGTTTTCCGTGAGTATTGTAATGGGATGCAGATTATTTTATAACCCAATACTCCATTTTGTAATTCCTGACAAACCCCAATCTGCCCAAGAACCCTGCTATTGCAAAACTCTGCAGTCCACATCACATACACAACAAAACTATTTTTAGAACATCTACCGAAAAATCACAAGTAGTTTAGTTCAAAATGAGCCTCTCTTAGACTTTCCATTAAAATACATCATTAAAATAACTTTCTAACTTTATAAATAGACTGCAAACTAAAACATTTAGGAGCCAAGAAATACCAAAGCTAAGAACTAGCTGAAGAATTCCCCCCGTGCCCTTCTGGGCACAACAGAAATCTTACCTACTTACAGACAACATATTTTGTCTAATTTGGTGTGTGTGTATCTATATATACACACGCATACGTATACATATACATATATATGTGTGTACTCACAGAGTCTGTCATTCCATGAACATAATAGGAAAAGGCAAATACTAATATAAAGGTGTTGTGGATTAACATGATGAATTATCCTACCGTGAGTGGACTAGGCTTGGCTGAAAAGTATGGGGTCTGCTCTCTGTGAAATTTCTTGTATTTCTTCCAAAATTTTAAACTCCGGGGAAGTGGTGGGCTTTTGATGGAAGAAGTTTTCTGGCAAAAAATGGCCCAGTTTCATATGCCTGGGGAAGATCTGCCAGCCAGACTGTGGTTCAGGTTCTCAGCTTAATGGCAGACTGCCTAAGGCCCAGGGATCATTAGCTTTCAACATAATTAGCCCATCTATCAGGCAGATTAAACTGAGGCTCAGGACACCCAAAGAAATCCAAGAAAGTAGTGAGGTGTGAATGCTGAGGGTGGAGGTGTGATGTGTGAATACATATGGTCACTTGGACTCTGTAAAATATTTTTTTCTTCTGACCGAAACATTTCAAGTTCAAATATATCTTCTCTGAAAAATAAAAAAGCAAAAAATCCCCTAAGTATTGCTGGAAAACTTCCAAATATATCTAACCTGTACTCCTGCTGAAGGAGATAGTGCTTACTGGAAGAACCAGGACTAATTTAATGAGCAGTGGGCCTACTTTTTCAGCAATGAAGATAAAAATAAATATTGAGCAGCTGCCTACTTGACTATGCAGCAGCCACAGGCTTTAATCCATTTGATAGACTGTAAATCTGCATGGAAACCAAAGAACAGTGAAAGTATTTTATATTTATGAATCTATTATATGCATGTAATGTAACATTAACTATTTGTCTTTAGTATGTCTGCATATGTACATATCTTTTGAAATGCTACACACATACTATATATGCACATAATATGCATATCAGTACAGAAAAATATCTATATCTAAATTTAATTAGTTGTCCATATTTGAAAAAAAAGACAAAAGAAAGACTTGGCATGTTAACTGGAGCCATGCACAGTAAATACTGCCCTCATACACCCACAGTCTGTCTCTAAACTAGACATTATTGTGCTAAATTGTGTATGGGTAAAATATAATAATCAGGATATTTCATCAGAAATATGCAAATATTTAGACTTTTGCATGCACAATTTTGGATATTACCATCCCACACAACTGTATAATATATTAGTGGATATATAGGGGAAAAGTACAGCATTTAGAAAGACTGACCACATTTTTCAGATGGATCTAAGTTCACAGTCAAATCAAAAGAAAGGTTCTTTTAAGCAAAATGTGTCGTCTATTTTTCCTGCATACCTTTCAAATGTTATTGTTAAAAAAAGATTGTGCAAGGAAGCATGCAACTAAAATAGGAATCTCCAGCAGCTGTGTCAGTGAATGTGTTTGGTAAGATCCTAAACTGTCTGCCCAAGGAAGATAAATCATCTTTCCCTAAAATGGTACCAGCAATTAGCAGAATTTATTAGAGTTAGTACCCCTTCTCAGCCATCAGGGATCGCAGTGCCTTATGTAATTCAAAACATCAATGAGGATGTGAATTTTTTTCTCGTGTAGACTTTGCAAGGCTCTTCCCTGCTTTACTACCTCCAGGGTAAGAGAACTTCCACACCATTTGCTCAGGAGCAAACCTGGAGCACCCACCTGAGGCTCTGCATGCCAGGCTATAGCTACCAGAGCACCCAGCATCTGCACTGGGCTCCCTGGGATTCACTTCTACCCAGTAGTTCTCCATTCTCGTATTTCCTTCTTACATTTAAACTTGGCAGGCTACAGAAACATCTGCTTGGATGGGTTTCTGAGATTGGCTGGATTTTGAAGAGTGAATAGCAAGGAAGAGTACCAAGCAAGACTGACCTGCAAACATTATCTTTTTTTTTGAATTTTGGTGTTTGATTGGTTGGTTTTTTATCTCCCTGAAAATACCATTCCAGCTGCAGGCCATGCTTAGATGCTACTGTGGATCACCTACCATGTTTTTGGGCTTTGCAAAACAAGACTTTTTGCAACTGGGCAGGAAAGATAAATTGTTACAAGTAACAGATAAATAAATACAGCCCAAAAAGATTCATTTTACCCTACTTCAGGCAAATCCCAATTGATTACAAGTTTCTAGGAAAAATAACTCGCTTCCTTATTTGTACATAAAGTGCCTACTACACATCAGTGCTACTAAAGAAAAAAAGACATAATAAGAAGAGAAACTATTAATAGTATTCCTCAGGATATCTATGAGATGAGCAGATACTTGCTTCTGGGTGATGGGAAGCAAGTGACAAACTGAGGGTCACAGTGAGCATGGTCTAGGGATAAACCTTCCAGAGAATGTTCTGAGAAAGCTGATTATTTTCCTTTTTATTACAATATCCTGTCTAAACAATTTTGCTTCTAACAACCACGAAGATGGTTGTTACCCTTAGTGGTAAAAAATGCTCTAATCAGCCATATTATGCTCTTAAAAAGCCATCAAACATTCCCTGTGTCATTTATTTTATTTGTTTCTTCCCATGACTTCACAGAACAAACCGGTGGCTATTTTTCCATCACACTGACTTGTGCTCAGCAAACAGCTGATTACTCATTGTCACGTATGTAAATCTTTGAAGTGCAAAGTAAAGGACAGAACATCCCTATTTATTTCTAAAGTGAAATCCCAGCATCCAGCAGAATTTTAAAACTGATTTTTCTAGGGCAATACTTCTTTCATCCTCCCAATGCTAAATATTAAATAAAAGAGATCTGTCTTAATTCAGGCTGAGCTCTGACCCTTGAAGTCTTATGATGCTGTCTGTGTTTACACGAGCACAGACTATTTTCCTCCAAGCTAGTTCACATCATGCACGTTCCTCTCAAACTCTTCAGAATCCAGAATGTTAATGACCCTCCCTTCCCTCCTGGCTCGTCAGGGAATTGGGAAGCTGTGGAGTCTGGATGCTGCACAACAGTTTTCATCTGAAAGCTGGTATTATTCCTGGTTCGTTGACAAGAGGCTGACTCATTATATTAATCTTTTCTACTTTTGGCACCTAATTGAAGTTGCAGCTTGCATTTTTTAAATAACATTTAATAGGCTATATTATTTTCTATATTTAGATAACAGACCCCATTAGTTTCACCTGCACTTACTCAATACTTCTGCAGAATCTAATTTGTGCAGTCAGTAGCAGAAGTAGCCTCATTAGCCTCTTAACATGTTTGAGCTACTTGCCAACACAAAATGAAGGTTCTGGGCAGGGATGTAATCCAGCCTATTGTGCAACTTTTAACCAGTTTTATCACTGCAGCAGACTTCTTTTTTTCAGTTTCATCACATGCCTTTCACTTCCATAAAGAGCTGGGCAAAGCTGCTTGCCCACAGCTACCCACTCACTCACAGCCATGACTTAATAGTCATCAAAAAGTGGAAACAATTGAAATAGTAGTTAGCGAGAGCTGTGGCATTCAGGGGAAAGCAAGGTTTGGAAATTCTTAGTTTTAAACCACTTGAACCGAACCCAGGGAAAGCAGCATGTTTAACTACATAACCATGCTGCTTTAGTGGAGCAAAGGTTCTCCAGTGCACTGAGCAAGGCAGGAAAACCACATGAAAGAAAAGAGATCCTGTAACTAAGACTTCCCCTATCATGAAAATGCACAGCTGAGGTTGTACTGGTGACCCTCTGTCAGGCATCCCTTATCTTAACTCTGTGCCTTCAAAGCTCTTTTAATATTGGATCTTCAATCTAATTTCTTTGGATTCCTGCAAAAAATGTGAATCCCTTTCCCAAGTTAAAAGTGTGAGTTGGGGTACTCCAATGACTCCAACGTGGTTAATTGCCCAGACTGGACCAAAGCTTAAAAAACCAAGGACAGACATCTGCAGTATGAGCCAGCAGAGCTCAGCAAGGAGTAGGTAATAACTTTGTGGATGGGTCAGTCATGGGAAGAGCATAAGGAATCAATGAATTTTCACCTTTTTTTTTGCTGACAATGGGGCAATTATGCAACTATGGACCCAGGATTTTTAAGTCCTAAAAGGTGTTGCCAAACCTCAGGCTCCTTCAGGTTCTATCTGTTAAAGTGAGCAATTTGTTGGAGCTGAGCCACCACCACAAGGAGTTGGAATTTTTCAACAGAAAAATGCTGTGTAGAAAAATTCCCAGTGAACTACATTAGCTGGAATCTTCTGTGTGCTGTCAAAAGCTTGTACTTTCCCTCAACCTCATCTGGGTAGTTTTCAGCAGTCAGAGAAGAAAATCCAGTTTGACACATATGTGGAAACCTCCCAGCCAAATGGCTGAGGCTGAGCAGAAGAATGTTTTTTGGGACTTTTTCAAATGGAGAAAATCAGGCATTTATCCCTCTGCACAACCAAG
Source organism: Acrocephalus scirpaceus scirpaceus (assembly GCA_910950805.1). Lineage (NCBI taxonomy): Eukaryota > Metazoa > Chordata > Aves > Passeriformes > Sylviidae > Acrocephalus > Acrocephalus scirpaceus. Next base: position 118,643,424 of record OU383773.1, read on the forward strand.
ACAGTAATTCACTGGGAGAACAGTCCCACTGAAGAAGAGAAGGAAGCTCAATCTCTCTTGGAATCAGGGCAATCAGAGAAATGGAGAACAAGTTTTAGAAGTAGCCTAATCACAGATTTAAACCAAACCTAGAGGATACCATTTGATGTATATTTTTCTGTTGTGTTTTTTCTCTATCACTGAGCATGCGTAACTCCAAGCACAATTTGGGGAACTGGAGTTTGCAAACTGGTTCAGAACAGATTGTCCTGAATGATTTTAGTGTCTACTCAGGTACAAAGACAAGACCCACTCTGAAAGCCCTTCTAACCATTTCTGCAAGGAGGCACTGTATGTTCCTTAGCAAGGACAACTCCATCACAGAAGGGTGATAGCCCTTTCATCCAGAGCCCTCATTTCGAGGGAAGGAGGTAAAAATAAGAAAATTCTCAGAGATCTCTGATAGATGAGGAAAAGGAAAGAGATTCCCTCAATTTTATCCACTGTAGGTAAAGATAAGGACTCTTTGCCCCTTCTAAATCTGCTATTCCCAGGAGCTAAAGGCAAGAGCAATTGTTCTCTTCCCTTCAGTCCACTTGAAAAGAGAGGAGAAGTCTGGGAGCCAGATGCTACTCAACTGTGTGAAGAACAGCTCGAGTATCTCTTTTTTTTTTCTCCACTCCATGTAAAAACACCAGACACTTTTTGAAGAGGAAGGACTCACCCTCCTCACAATTTCAAATGAGCAGGTCTCAGACTTTTGGTGAAGTGCCCAACTCACCCACAGACACTTTTTTCTTCCAGCAGCTATCAAGCAGTGACAATTGCCGTCAGCTACACCTGCGGTATTCAGGGAAATTTGGATTTTTTTTTTAAGCCACCTAAAGCAAATCTGTGAAATATAATAAGTTGGCAAGTCACAAACACCCAGAAGCAGACTGTGTGGCACTGATTGAAACCAGTGGAGCCCCTGCAGCCATGTATTTTGCAGATAGAAGTAGGTTTACAAAGACAGGGTGGAACAAAAGGCACAGGTAAATCTTACCACTACACCTACACTTACAGGAAGGTAAAAAATATGCCTGAAAACTGTATCTATGGAGCTTAAAAATATTATTAAAAAGTAATATCAGCTTCAAATTAGCCAGGCTGCCTTAGAAATGTGATTGCAGTGTATGTCAATCTCTTTTGCCACTTGCTCTATCTTCTGAACCAACTGACTGATTTTAGCTGAAATTGATGGAGCAACAGTCTGAATATCATGAAACTTGATAGCTTGATTGAGGTGAGAAATGTGGTCTGAGCTGCTGTGCTCCCTCCTGACCAACCAGGCAGCAACACTTTCTGCCTCCTCTGCAGGTGGTGAAATGAAAAGGAAGTAAGGGGAGAAGAGGGTAGAGGAAGGAGGAATAGAGGTGAGGGATGGATGTGTGAAAGGTTTGGATGGGTGGCTGGGCTTGCTGAAGAGGGAGTACGGAGTGCAGAAAGATAGAGCACAAATGCATAGGGAATCCAGGCATCACCAATTCCAATGCTCACAATAGAAAAAAACCCCTTTTAATAACTGGCTGCAAGTGTTTTGTGTCAACCAGAAATATCTGGAATGGCATAGATTTATTCTTTTACATATTAATAGATTTTAGTGCTTAAAATTTCAAGGCATTGCATATCTTTGCTATGGGACTCCCTTTAACCCCTTTGCTGCTGATCCTTCTTGCATCTTCTGTGCTGCGGCAGAAGGTGACAGTTTTCCTTTGCTGTGCCGGTGCTCCATAGGCAGAAACCAGGGTATCTGTGTTGGGGTTTCTGAAGCATAAAGTGGGAAAAAGCCAAAAGAAAGACTTTTTCTTGTCCTGGGAAGGCAAGAGGGGAAACAATGAGGAAAACTAAGGGTGGCATAAAGTGGGTTTTAGGATGATAGCTTAAATAAAGGAAATAAAAATGATTGAAGGAAAATCCACAAGGTAAGGGAGGGAGATATTTCAGTGCATCAGATTGGAGACAAGTCTGTTGGTTTCTGATGTGATGTTTTTACCAAGATCTCTCTCCTTAAATTCTTAGAATGTTAAGGCAAAACTCCTGCTGGGGGATCTTCTGAGAGACATTTTTATATAGCAATTGAATTTGCAACCTTTCCTGCGCTTTATCACAGCTGACTAGGGTCACAAATGAAAGTTGTAATTTCCTCCAAGATTACTCAGAGCAACACCTGAGAACTTTGCAGGCAGAATCCCAACATAGAATCCCAATCTGAGACCTAAAATGTCGAGGCTCAACATGTTTGCTTGCTGGCAGGGAATGTAGAAGGCTGAGGAGAAACACAAAGCAGGCTGTGTTCTCAGTCAGTCTGATGTTTTTGGCTCCCAAGGAACAGGTGTATTTTTAGTTTTTTTTCATGGAGCAGCTCTGAATTGCCTTTTTCCCAGTCTGGATCCCCCTGCTGTCACTGGTCATTCTCCTCTCCCTTCCATGCTCCTCTTCCAAAAAAGCTACACATAAAAGAGCATGCCTGCTGATAAACATCTGCTTCAGGGAAGGAGACCAACTCATCTACTGGATTAAAAAGCCTTTTATACACCTTTCTGGCATCCTTCTCCCTAGAGTCTCAGAAGAGGGAGAAGTTCTGAAACAAGGCCGCAAGGGCCTGAGCAGCCTTATAGAGACTGTGTGTCCTGGTGTTGCTCTGATTAATCCTGCACTGACCAACACACTGTGATGTCCATAATTTCTTTAATTGTGTTAATAAGGAAAAAGCTGAGATGGCCACACACTTAATGTCAGATATGAAAATACTTCCCAATGAGGGTTTCCCACAGCCAGCCTGGATGACCATGAGAAAGTTAAAAAAGGGCAACGACAACAGTGCTAACACTTTTCCTCTATTTGTGTACATGAGCACACATTAAAAAAAGGTGTTGTTTTCCTAGAAAAAAAAATTATTATGGACATAGAATTCCTTAAAATTTATTCTTAAAAAAAAGTGTGTGTATCCCACAAAAGTAATGCTCCAATTCTTTAATGCCTGTTTTTGGCAGGCAGATCTTATACCAGCCTCAAGCTGATACAAGCTGTTGGAGAACCAGATACAACAGTTTCTTAATATGGAACGTCTTTTGCTTTACATAATTTTCATTTTCATATATTAGTTGTATTCAACATCTACATAATAGTTATGATATCCATTTGGGGCCAAAAAAGAATTCGTTTTATTTCTTAATAATCTTCTCCCTTTAAATGATGATAAGCACAACATTAATCACAATCCCTGGGTATTTTAAAAAGTTGCTCCTAAAAATAAATACTGTTGCTTAGCTGGATCCAACCCTTTATTATATATTATATATACGTCTGTAATACATGGCCATTTTGTTCTGAATTTGGAAGACTTCTTTTCACTTGTTGCTGTGCCTTCAATGTCACTTAAGACTAAAGAAAGATAAGAAGGCAATTTCTGTATATCCCTCAAAAATTCCCATGTTTGATCCTTGAGAGTTTGTTTAGAAATATGTACATGTTGTTTAAACGAAAAGGGAAGCCAATAGACACTAAGATCTGCCCAGACAAATATTTATTTCATATTTTTGATATTTGCTGTTTTCTCATTGCTTCCCTGGAAGTGATGTCACTTGTCAGAAGAAATTATTAATGCTCTGTTCCTTAGTAGCAGCAACAGGAAATCACATTTCTTATCACGTGTTTCTCTTTGCACGTGAATGTGGATAAACCTCAAGTGCCATTATGCCAAAATTATTTGTCATTTCACCTCTTTTAAGAGATTCATGTTGCTAAAGAGGGACTGAGACTCATCTCCTGCCCTTCAGGCTAGTATCCAAACAGTGGCAAAGATTTGCAAATATCCAGTGGGAAGGGGTATAAATAAAACCTGCTGCTACACACTCTTCCTTCTCTGGAATTAGGCTAGACACCACAACATAGCTACAATATTTATCATGTTGGGTCATCCCACAGAGAAGCAAAGGATGGGACAGTACATCAGATCTTGGTGTTGTCTCTTCCCAAACACCAGACACCTGAATTTCTTCTATCAGCAGTGGCCTACTGCTGGAGTTTCCCCTTCACTGAAGGGTGGCAATGGCAGTAACTCAGTGTCTTGTATCCTGGGGCAAACTGGGGGTGACTCTTTGTAGCAGCTGGTATATGGGGCTTTCTAGAAACCCAGTGGTACCATATTCCTGTTGCCCATCAGCTCGGGAGTGCAGATGGTGCAGTTACCAGTCACTGCCTGGCCTGTCCCTCTTGCCTGGTGGAAGAGGCTGAAGCATAGCCCAAGGTGACGGCAGTATTGGATGACAATGGTCAATTTTATTGCCTATCCCTCTGAACAGAGCAGCAGAATTTCTTCTGAAGTGATGGCACAGCACTTGTATTTTAAACAAAATATAAAATAGAGAAAAATTGATTACTGCTATGGGACATAGACAGACCACTTCTTTAGGTTCAACAATAGCTCCTTGTTTTGAAGTGTCTCCTTCAAAAGATGTGGAATCTCACCACATCCATGGTTTTAACTTCTTCAGAGACTGTATTTTCTCCCCAGCTTCTGGCTTGAACAGTCTCATGTGTCAGAACAAGTTCCCTGGACTCCTTTATTACACCACCAAAAGTTCTCAAGCTTGATTTTGAGAAGAAAACAGTAAAGCCCTGTAAAAGCAAGTAATTAGACTGAACAGAAGGGCCCAAAGCTAAGGAAGGTAAAGCTCAAAGCACCATTACCAGAGATACACCCATGAGGCCTCAGCAAAGTCATAGATGTGGAAGCTGCAAAATGTTTAACTGGAAAAAGAACACTCTATTTACTAAGTCTCTCCTAAGCACACAATGTGAAATTTTACTCAGAGTTGAAAAACTGACATCGTGGGACCTGTTGAACCAAGGGATGAACTAAGAGCCAAAAGCTGCTACATTCAAACCTTTGCTCCCATTTCACTGTCAGCAGTCAAAGGCTCATCACATCCCTGTGCTGCTATGTTCAGATGCAAATCACACGCTTGTCTATTCATCTGAGGGAAGATTTATTAAAGTCAGGGGAATTTGGAAATCCAGGCTTTGGCAACTAAACTTGATGAAATCTGTAGCACTGTCTCTCCTGTATTTGTTTTACGCTTACCTACAGAGATGAATAAAAATGCTGCACTTTTTAGATCCAGAAGTCTGAACTATCAAGACATCTATAAAAGTGTAATTAAGGCAAAATGTTTTGACTTTGGCATTGTGCCACAGAAGAACGTTCAAGGAAAAAGGCTGATGACTGAGAACAGTAAGCAATTTTCTTCAAAGCCTTTTATGCCATTTCAACATATGCTATTATTTCTGTCTCTCATGGCTCCGTAGTTTCTTCACAATAGCTGTCTTTTCTGCGTTTGCCATGGAGATCAATAAGGAGATGTTAATTAAAAGAAAATCTGCTGGAGGTTGTACTTCTCTGTTGGGATTTATCAGTCTTTGACGGTAACACCTCACTGGCCTTGACTACAGTGCCAAAGTAGGCTTGGTCTTGGCTTGTCATGGAGACATGCTTGGGTACAACCCTGACCTTTAGTGACAGTTCCACTAACACATGTGTGCCTCCTTAACATCCCCCCCACCACATGCCCTCCTCTACAGGCTGACTTCTGTTAGCTGTTAGGTATACAAAATACCTTGTGCATCAACATTACTATTCCAAATAAACCATTGTGAGACCATATTCACAAAACAACCCTAATTACCATAGCCACTGACACATCACTCTTGAACAAGACAGATCTGCCCTTCTGTCCTAAAGCCACTGTTTGTGCACCTTTGCTTTCCTGCTTTCCTTTCTGCAAATGGAAAAAAGTGTCCACATGTAAAGTCTCTTGTGCAATAGAAGTGGAGATAAGGTCTTAGTGGAAGCCATGAGGAGGGATCTCACCAAGTGCTGAGATACAGACATTAATTCATGGCTACATACAGAGGTGAAGGGCAGATAGTGAAGAACTTTCCAATCTTTGGCTGGCAAATGCCAACCACAGCAACACAGCAGGTTTTCAGTACAGAGGTCCACCAATGGACCAATTGAGCTGTATAAAAATGGCAAGGCAGACAACCAGCTCAGTAATATGGATTGAAGTTCAACAGAATGTGCACTGCTACTGGAAGGAGAAAAAGCATCCTCTTATGCTCTGTGGAACAGTTACTTTCACCAGGTTCAGAGAAAGCAAGCCAAAAAAACCTCCAGCAGCACCCCCCAAAAAGACATCCTGCTGAAAATAAAACAGACAGTTCAGTGCTCATTACTGTGCATTTTGCCTGCACCTGTGTGTGGGCTGAGAATCCTTTTTACTAAGTTTCTTGCTCTTTAAATATATCACAAGCACATGCATAGACAAAACATGAGGCATAGAACTGTCAGAGGCAGACTAATGTCAGCACTTCAGCCTCCTGGCTGTCAGGTCTGATTCCAAATAACCTTTTGTCTTCTTGTTCCAGCTACTAAATTACAGATCAAGTGAAAAATGTAATTATACCCCAAAAGGCCATGGATAGCATCTTGGAATACAGTGAACTGTGAACAGAACAACAATAATAAAAAGATAAACTAGTATTACCTGTGGTGCATGGCTAATCCAAAATGCTCCATGGTCCCGCATGAGCTATTATAGAACTGTTTTCCTATTTGCCAATTTCTCTTTTTCAGGGATACAAACAATTCCTCCCACATCCCCCCACTCCCCTGGCTCTTTTTTAAGCCATGTGAAAAATACATCTTCCCTGTTGCAATAAACGCTCAGTTATACTGTTACTGAATTCTACTGTATTGTTTTTTTTCCTTGAGGATGATGCAGAACTTGTGTTTTTAAAAGTCATATGAAGCTGTGAATATCAAGACTTATTTTCTATTCAGAAATTTATCTGCTAAATTTTTACAGAAGGAAAAAATATAAAAAATTTATAGGAATATATTATTTTCTCAATTGGCTCTGATGTTATATTAGAAGTGATGTTATATTGGAAGTGCTATCAAAAACTGAATTAACTTCTCTTTTCATTTGTTTATTGGAATATTAAATATTCAAGGACTTTCTCTGCATTCTTGCACACATCTCTAAACACACAGCTATTCAAAATACTAAATTATTCTTAGCAGCACCTGACAAGATAAAAGTAGGTGGTGGTGTTAGAGTGTAAACCTTCACAGTTGTTAAGCCAATTTACATACAGTCAGAAAGGCTGCTGATGGCAGAAATTTTTAACCTCATCTTTCTTATTAGTGTCATGATTCTTACCCTTATTCAGGTACTTGTACTCATGTTTTAAAAGGAAAATAGGCAATAAACTGGAAAAGTATTAACCTTTCAGCTACTGTCCCTTTATTTGCAGTCTTCTGCAAATACAACTGCAGAAGAATCAAGCTCCCCACCTCCATTTGCTAGCACCAAAGAGGGCTCTTCTGAGCCTGAGAAGATACAAATATTTATTACTCCATTGACAGCTTAGGCTGTGCTTGCTCAAGAGGCTGGCTCAGCTCAGCCACAAGGTACTGGGCCCCGGAGATGTGTATCACAACACATTGGTCCACATTTCTATTCCTGGGCAGCTCTAGTGGGACAGCAATGTGCCTCAACCTGTGGCTACACAAGCTTGCTCATTTCAGCTGGGGCAGTATCACACCTTTGTTCAAGAGCATCCACTGTGACCTCCAAAGAAAGAAAACACTACAAGTACCCCAGCTACCTTTTTCTTTTTTTCTTTTTTGTATCTGCAACGTCAAATTTAGTGAGAAATAGAACAAAGGAAATCGGACAAAGTTTTGTATTTTCTCATGAATTTCAGTGTCTGTAGGTGGATGATACAGAGCTTGTACAATGCTCGCATGTGGAGAAGGAAACAAGCCATGGAATTGAGAGCTCATTAAAAAACAACACATGGCAAAATTCCCTGCAAAGTATCATGTGGAAGTTATATGAATCCTGCATTGAATGCAGTGTCTCATAAAAAGCGAGTTATATCACATGATGACTTGACTCTGTTCAACTGGGATTCTGCCAGCCCACAAAGAAACCACAATCCAGACTTTTCTCTTAATTCCTAGTACTTTTGAGGTCTATGAGAAACCAAATCAGGTGAATAGTGTCCTTGAAAAGACTCTCTTTAGTCCAATCTCTGGTAGTATACTTCAATTTCAGCCATTCTGAAAGTGCCTTAAGCTCTGTCTGCAAATTCACTTGGCTTCAATTTCGGCAATGCATTATAGACCAGATGGATTTAGGAATGTCCATTGATTGGATTGATCAAATTAAAAGAAGGGGAAGAGAGGAATAAAGGAAAAATATTTTTTCTCCACTTCCTATAATATATAAAGAAATATAATTAATTTATTTTAAACAGTTTCCCAGGTGTCTCTCTATGTACTTAGATTGCAAACCACAGTTTTATGAATGCAGCCTGGCATCAATCAGGGATCCAGCTATGGACATGCAGGACAGCTGCTCACTGCCCAAACTACGTGCTGCTTTATGAGTATTTTCCTAAGGCCTGCAAAAATAACATAAACCCCCTTACAGAATATGGGCACCAGAACTACTGATAATGGAAAGAGGCATAAATTCATCTTTGTGGTACAAACCACAAAGACTCTCCTGATGCCAGAGCACAGATGCTTTGGACACAATTTTGATGTCCTAATGCAAGCTGTTAAAATCATAGAATCACAGAATCATATAATGGCTTGTGTTGGAGGGGACTTAAAGATCACCTAATTCCAACACCAGGCGTATCTGGGGCACAGTGGTAAGCAAGGAGAAGATCTATGCCCATAATCTTGTTCCTATGGCAAAGTCTATTTCCCACACTCAGCACTCTCTTTTATATGCACTCTCTTTTTATTTAGCTCTCTTTTTATATGGCCAGCCTTGTTTGTATGAGCTCACACTCTACAGCTAAAAACAGTTCTGTCAACTCAGGTCCATACATGAGTTATGGCAGAGCAGACTGACAGACAATAGGATTCATCCCAGAATTTTGGCTGGTGGGGCACCTGTAACTCCCAGTGAGAGCTGCAAAAACTTGTGCAATCAGCAATATGGATATCTCCTGCATGAACAAAGTTTATCTTCACAGTATCTGCAGTTACTCCAAAGGACCTATTTGTCAACTGAGAGCAGACATACTAAACAGTATTTTTTGGTAGAGGCTAAGTGCTTTGCCCTGGTGATGACTGTGGCCCTGGCTTTTCTCAAGGATGAACTGTGTGAAAAGGCTTTTTTCACACAACAGAAGATAGCTGCATTTATTCTCTCACCAATAGAGAAGCAACAGCATACATTAAAACTGCAGCCTGGCTGGTGTAAAACATGTCACACAGACATACAGAATAAAAACATGTTTTCTGCCAATAAGTATTTAGCCCTAACCATTGGATGCCATTACTTTAAAATCCCAGCTCTGAAACCAAGAGCTGTGCTTTTTGTTCACGTAAGAATAAATGTTGTCTTCATTTGAATTTTTAAATGCATTATATATTCCCACATTAGTTTTTTTGATAAGTAAAAGAAGTAAATCATATGATACCTTTGCATATTAATGCCCATCACTATTTACATAACTCCTCTGAGCCTGGATCCTTCTGTAGGACCATCTCCATGTACACACCTGTTCCTTACAGCACTGCATTTCACAATCTGTTTTAAAACAAAAATGACTTTGAGAAGCTAAAGACTAACTCTAAGGCTGAATTAAGCAATGGTGTTGTTGTGCCACATTTTTTAGGAACAAGATGAATGCTTGTTGTCGAAAAAAGGCACAGGGCAGTCATGTTCCCATGAAACCAGTCATTGCACAAGCACAAATGGGTGTCAGCAGGGTAAGATACCCCAATTCAGTCCCCAGAAAGTCTAAAGTAAACATGCCACCTAGTGTTTAATTGTGACAATTTCATTCATAAATCATCTTGATTGATTCCTCACAAGCTGTTCCCTGCAAGTCTAGGTTGTATAGAGCCTAGAATTATCTGGAAAAGCCTTCTCCAGATTTTCCCCCTTCCTCCCCCACAAAAAGCCCTGTCTCAACTTCTATTTTGCTCCCCAGAAACTCTGTCAAGTTACACTCCCAGCCCATCCTTATTTTTTGAGGATCCTGCAGCTCATACTGCAATGAGAAATGCAGAAGGCACTGAAAACTGAGCTCAAGGGGTCATCCCTGCTGTCAAGGTCCCAAACAAACCTGACAGACTTCAGAAAAGCTGCCTTGCACCACCAGCCAAATGGCACCTGGCACGGACTTCCATCATCTCCCTGGCTAAAGGTACTGGGCAGAATTATTCTGGGAAGGTGAAGCACTATTTCTAGCTTACAGCTTGCCAAAAGTGGATGAGTCACCAAAGCCATAGGTACTGTTTTGATGGATGAAACCAGCAGAAAATCAGGGAAAGATGCTTTCAAAGTATAACATCTTCAAAAGCAGTGAAGACAATTTCTTTTGAAGCCATGGCAATCTCCTCCTTTGTCACCTCCAGCCCCTGCTTAATAGTGACACACCTGGCTTAAATGCAAACAAGCCTCCCCAAAGAAGAGCTACTGCCCATATGTAGCTCAGCTCCTTTCTATGCACTTAAAAACTGCCAAATTCTCCTCTTAAAAATTCTAATTGAGATTCTCTTGATGCTTCTGCCATGGATGCTCATTATGTTCCTAGGGATTAAATTCCTATACTGAGTGACATCATAGCACAAACTGTCCTGAGTTTTTGGTAATGTCTTGTTTGCACTTTTTCCAGATCAATAAAAATCTTAAATGAAACTCCTGTTCCTGCAGTACTTCATCAGCCACTTTCCCTCAGCTCATCAAGTTGCTGTGTCTCTATTTTTTGCTTGAAATTCCTCTACCTATTTTTGGTCCGTGTAACCATGTTCATGAGCCAACCAAATTTGAATTAATGTCAAGAGTGCAGTTCCATGAGAGATTGTACCACTTTACTAAAAATCCAATTATTCTGCATCTGCTGCATTCTTTTCACTCAGTACTTTTGTAAATCTATCAAAAAGGCAATCAAGTCTAACTGGCAGCATTCCTTCTTTATAATCCATGCTGATGACTGTGCACAGTCCCACTGATCTCCAGGGCTGAGAATGCATTAAAAGGAAGAGCCCACTGTTACCATTAGTACTTGTCACTTCACGGTGTCCTCTTTTCCAAATATGGGCAGTTTTTACAACTGGTTCCTGAACTTTGTAGTCCAACCTCAGCTGAGAACAGTCAACAGCACGTGCCTCACTGTGGCCACTACCAGCTGTCCTCCTGCCCAGGCTGCTGCCTTCTCCTGCCTGGCAGAGCCATCAAGCTCTATTAACTGTGACTGTGCCCAACTTTCTGCTGCTGACGCAGCCAAAAGCTGACCAGGGAGATACCTGCACCTGGATTCCCAGTATCCCAGCTGTGGGATGTGGATGTAAGCTGCTAACCTGTCTTTGTGGTGAGAGACCAGATGAAAAAGCCTTGGACACCAGGGTTGTGGCTGCAGTTAGTGCCTCACTAGTGCAGTGGCAATTCTGAACTGAAGGTTGAATGTCCCCTCCTCCCAGGGGGAGGAATCAAATAACTGGTCCTTAGCTACATTAAGTACATTGTCTTCACCTAGCCAAGTTGAATCAGAGCCTAGAGAATATATTTTCAGACACAGAAAACCACAGAGAAATAGGACTAGAAGGTACTGTGAGATGTTTTTCTCCTGCCTGCCTCAGGTATCCATGCTATCTGTGCCATTTCTGCCAGATGTTTTCTAACATGTTTCTATGCCTTCTGATGAGGGAGATTTTGTCACCCCCTCAGGCACACTAATGCAGCATTTCATTATTCTTTCTTTTCTCCCTTAATAGCTAACCTGCAATGCTCATAGCTGCATTTCAGTCCTATCGTTTCTTGTCTCATTCAGCATGAACACAGAGGACAGGTTATTTTTTTCCTAATAATTAGCCAAGACAATGTATGACCTAGACATGCACATCACTTAAAATACTTATTTTCTAATCAAAATATAAAGGAAAAATACTACTCACAACTTAAATACTCTCTTTTTGGCACTAATTCTGAGTCCTCTGCTACCAGAAATTAATCTCTCTCTTATATTCAAGAAGTTGAACTCTTGTCTTCCAATATCAAAACATGGCAGTTTAAAGGTCCTTGCAAAATTTTAGTTTCTGTTCCTACACAGTCTCTCAAGATTCATGCTAGATAATCAAGTATAGATTTTTACTTTAAAAATGCCTTTTCATTTTGCAGTGGCTAGACAAATGAAATGTTTATGCTGAAGGCTCCACCTCAATCCCTGTGGAAGTTTGTTGATATGAATTTAATGCCATCAAACTGTGTAAAAAGTATAAAAGCCAAGATAATAAACCCTCATATAAGCTTTTATTTTTAGTACATCAAACTAAGCATTGTTTTTATGCAACAAACATTTAGCTTTAGTAGAATTATTAATAAGATCATAAGAGGAACATACCCAAGAGAAAAGGATTAATTTATGGATTCGGCAGAGCCTACCTGCAGATACACAGTACTGTACTTGAAGAGACAAGTGGCATTTGCCTTAGGAGTACCATAAGCACTTCTGGTGTATTGAATAACTTTTAGTACTAAACTGAAATTCTCATCTGAGAAAATTTCAGCCTAGCTGGGATGTTCAAATTGCTTCTTTTTGGCTGTATTTCAAAAACACTGGGTTGGAAAACACTATGGTGGTAACAAACTTGGTATTTACCTTTGCTCCATATGCTTACCAATGCCCTGAACTGCTCCAAGACTCAGTGAAATCCTTGGGAGTCTTCCCCTTAATTCAGTAGCATTTGGATCAGATTATGTCATTTGTGTAAATCAGTATTTTTCTCCAACTTACAAACTCTCTTCAGGCATAATCATATCACTTATTCTGCTTAAGGCAAAATTCATGAATTCTAAGCTGATGGTAATAACACAACATAAACCAAGAACTGGAGAGATGTTAACAGTTCAGGGAAGCAATGTAAGCAAATATTTTGCTATGGAACCTCTCTTTCTCTTGATTCCCTCTATTTCCATTACTGTTATAATTAATAAAAATTCTTGTTTAATCAGACTAAATATTAGGTAATAGTTAGGAGTGCCAGAGTCAACTAAAAAGCACTGTCCATTTTCCTGTGACTAAGCACAGACAGCCAGAGGGAAGTATCTGAAACAGACACTTTCCACAATTTTACTTAGGTAGCTTTCTTATTCTTATTTCTCATATAGGGTCTATTTTATATTTGTGATGCACTAATTAAAGAAAAAATTGCAGAGACACAGCTAGAAAATACAAAAAAATGCCAACACAGAAGGGAAAAAAAAAAAAAAAGATTAGCCAAATATATTTTTGGTATGATGCTGTTTGTCATTTGAAATACAACTTCATTAATAGATATATGCTGCTAAACCTACTGTATTAATATAAACTCCTCCTTGCTGTGCTGTAACACCAAAGAGTATTTTGGATGGAATCACTCCTGAATTGCTAAGTTATTTAAAGAAGAGAGTCAGCTATGTAGTTAAGAACTCATGTCAAGGCATGCTACAATTAAGTACGTACATGTGGTAACCTGTGTGTAGAATACTACTGTTGCAGGACAAGCCTGAGTGACTGATGAAAGGAATTCATTACTCCCAAAGTCATTTTGATGTATTAGTTTGTTGCTTCTAGCAGCAAAAATGCCACACATCTTTTATCACTGCATGTATTACTTAACCCTGCAGATAAAGGCCACCTTTGTGTATAGGATTTATGTTGCTTTTTATCAGTGTGGTGTCTGAGCATCTTCTGGGAAAAATCAGTACTGCAAGGGAGAAGTCCCTTGTGAATTCTGTAGCCATGCATTTAGGTGTGTGACTGTAACCCCTAATAAAAGACGATGGTGAGTTGTTAACATTCATGTAGAACTGAGCATTTTAATTTTTTGTGACCAAGCGTGCTGCAAAAAGAAGGGAGTTGAAGGCAATGTAAAATACACCATATCAAATTATCAGTGCCTTTCCAGCCCAGAGTCTGCAGGGTGTTTCTGCTCACTACCTTCTTAACCCCAGGATCTGCTGCTGGGGCAGCAAAGTACCCTGCAGCCCTCCTGTGGAAGGAAATGCTCAACATCTGGATAGACATCCCAGCAGAGAATTAAACACTATCTAGCAACCTGTAATAGGATCATTAGAGGTTTAGAGGAGCTGCAGAATGGGAAGAATAATGAATAAATGAAAGACTGAAAAGATTTCTTTATTGTTGGCTAATAGCAGTACCTGTAGAAGAGACAAAAATGGAGTTGTAAGATGAGACTAAAAGCCTTCAGAGAGGGACGCGGTGTGAATAACAATGTAAAAGTGTCAAACACCTACAAAAATTGAACCAAACCATAGGTTTTCTTAAAATTGACTGCCTCTTGTACAATTTTGATGTAAGAAAAACAGCACTGCCCCTAAAAATTTAGTGCCAGAACCAGATAACATCTCCATTTAAGGTATGTTAGAAAATACTCTTTCCTGGAAGTCATGCATTTTCTTCTGTGGGAAAGTGTGTGTGAGCAGCATGACTGATGAGGACAGGAATATCAACTTCTAGCAAAGTTATTCTTCCTTTTCTGTCACCTTTGCCTTAATAGGAATAGTTTTCTTATCTGTCTGTTACTTCTGTGGGATTTTCTGCCAAGGAAATCTACAGCCTCCCAGACTTCATAATATGCTAATCATTTCAGCTCTTTAGTTCTAGCTGCAGTGTTAACTGTGGGCTCTGTCATTTGCACTTCAATGTCTAGTTATGAGTTCCACCAAAACAGATATAGATATCAGATATGTCACACAGCAACACAGTGTTTTCTGCACTGTCCTGCTTTAAGTGAAGACTTCATGAGCAGCTTGTCTTGGTTTAGCTCAAACTCTGCACTGTTCTGTACAGACCATCACTGCTAAATGCCTACTGCTGTTTCTGGCATGTACTTGCAGCCAGAGAGCAGAACAAGCACTCCAGCCCAGGCCCCAAGCAAACTCATATTTCACGTACAACCGGTATGCTTGAACTGACTGAGCCAGATCTGACTAGGAGAGAAGCTGATGGGAGCTTTGCCAGGACCCAAGTAAGCAGAGACCTGGCACTGGAAAAAGCCTTCCTTAATCTTTACGGCACTTACCAACAGTTTGTCCTCTTTCAGATAAAGATCATTCTTTTTGCAAACACTTTAAGCTCACATGCTGCCAAGGGTTTTCTTTAACTCCAGCCTGCTCTTCTCATCAGACTAGCATAGCAAAGAAACAAATTGTGGGGCACAGCCTTTCTCTGACACAGGGCACTGTGTCACAGCATCCAGGTCTCACCCAGGGCATGGAGTGGTTGCAGTAGTGCACAGGGCAGGTCACAGTAGTGGGATTGAAAGTGCAAGAGCAGGGAACCAGGATGGCTTTTCCATCAGAAACTGCGACAGCTTTTACCTGATCAGGGCATTCATGAAACTACAGCTTGTATTTACTTCCAACATTTCAATTCCTCAAATATATTTTCCAAATTACACTTGCTGAAGTAGGATTAGAAAGTAGTATTATTTTCTCCCTGTCTGTGGCACAAAGACTGCTGACTCAGTAAGGGCAGCATTTGCAGGAAAACGTGATAGCAATAAATGTTTGAGAACTACATATTTTACTGACAGATTACTGCAAATTTTTTCACTCCTATATGTGAAGATTAATTGCTTACAGCAGGTTACACTTCTCCTACATTCACCATTAACTTGAACTACTGGTAATTAATTACAGGCTGCCCAGTACCAGGTATGTATCTGCCCTACATCCTCAAATATTCATTTGCCCCAAGTACACCATTCCATAAGAAGATCAAACATAAAGCAGGTGGTCACAACTTGCCCAAGCTTAAATCACAACTCTAAACAGACAACATGTGATCATTAAATTTTCTTTGCACAAAAAACTCTCTATCCAAAATCCTTGTTGAACCTCGATCCTGTTAAAATGACAATTGCCTACACTGCTAAGAAAGAATCTGCAGAGTGCTGTTCTCCTACAATGCTTCATCCCTAAAAATCATTGCGGCTCCTTTCAGACTAAAGATCTATTAAACTATTCAGGCTAAGATTTAGAATTTGTGTCTACAAATCAAGCACCTCTTCAAAGTCAGACACAAATAACTTTTGGATGAAACACCAGCATTAAGTATCTCAGAGCATAAATGTTTTCTGAGGCCCGATATAAAAAATGTTGGATTAAAAAAAAGCGTGAACAACAACAGCTTAATCCAGCCCAGTTGTGACATCCCCTTCTGGAATGGGCACGACTCCACTAATTACAACCTCAAAGAAATTATCATTACGGGAATAGACAAGTACCCCAGGCAGTACCGAGACATCTCATCT
The DNA here is from genome assembly GCA_910950805.1 of Acrocephalus scirpaceus scirpaceus. Lineage (NCBI taxonomy): Eukaryota > Metazoa > Chordata > Aves > Passeriformes > Sylviidae > Acrocephalus > Acrocephalus scirpaceus. Next base: position 118,659,799 of record OU383773.1, read on the forward strand.
GAGTGCTGGCTGCTCCTGCCAGCCTGTTGGTGGCCCCCCTCTGCCGACCCACCCCACGGAAGCGGTGGCACTGGAGTGACTGAGGCATTGAATAATCCCCGCTGTCAGCATGGGAGGCGACAGAACGAACACACTCCCTGGACGGTGTTAACAAACCCACCGAGGAGATGAATGCCTTCAGCTGCGCTTTCACACTCTGGAATTAGTTTCAGTATGAAAAAAAATCTCGCTTGTAAAGAGTCTAATTTCTTAGAAGAGCACTGGTGCTTAACCTTAGAGCACTGAATTCTCATCCTCCTCTTGAGAAATGATGGAAGTTTCTGTCCTGCATGTATGGCTTCTCCCCATCATTTCTGATCATTTCTGGATCATTCAAAACACTCTAGGCAGCACTTTCAAATAAACCAGCTCAACAATCTTATTTCTTAACATTTTACACCTGTTCAGCTGGCCAGAGGAAAAAAAAAAATGAATGATTTTTCACACGTTCAGCAAAGAATTTACTTAGCAGAAAAACGTCATACTGAATATTCATTAGCTTATTTCTAGGGGTCTGAAATTTACTGGAGTAAATGTGGGTGAAGGTTGTGATTTGTGGGCAAACAATGGCCTTTCTCTAAAATGCTGTACAAGACATCTCAGCCTCAAGCAAAACATCTGATAGAACATCAGCTCACTGAACTATCACTTCCCCATAATATTCTTCTATTTTAGAGGACTTCTAAAGTTTATATAAAAGCAAACATGAAATTCCTTTTATCTTGTTTTATCCCCATTTGTTAGCACTGACAAATGCTCGATAATTCACCAGTTTATTCCAAAGCCCAGTCCATACTTTAACTAAGGCTACTGTGAGTAATAAAATGGAAGATGACCCCTGAGTCTCTGCTACCAGACCTCCAATGACTTCCCCCAGGAGAATTTGAGTCAAAAGCAGTCATGGTAGGCCTCACCATACAGACTTTTATGAGCTTTTCATTTAGTTGCTAATATTTTAGTTGATGTAATCTTTTTTTCACACAGATTTGCATGAGATGATGGAAAACAACTGGTACTGGTAGAGAAGCCCACTGAGAGTCCTAATCATCAATATGAAGGCTTCAGCTGCTACATCAAGTCTTCAGCCTGAGCAGATCCCCTTGTCTATTTAGTCCCACTCCTCTTATAGCTGTGATTGCTCCTACTCCTCCTGGCAAGAAAAATATGTTAGAAACAGCTGCTATTCCTCCTTCTGCTTTTCCCCTCAGTGGGAGGAAGGCAGAGAGGGTTGCCAACAGTGTAGTCACTTAGTGGAAGCCAGCTATTTTTACATGACAGCACAGCCACAGAGCCCAGCCTTGCAGCCTGCTCCTGCCTGCACGCACAGGAATCTAGATGAGCACAAGGACCTTGGAGGCCAAGGACCTGCCTTTCACATTAGGAACCACCTCAGAGACAAATAGTCCTCTAAATACTTAAATTTCCTTCAGTAGCAATACAAAAGAAGACTTAATACAATCATTAATGAGGTCCAGAGGTGTGTTTTCACTATTGCTAGCGCATTACATCAACTCCAAACACCTTCAAGCACAGGTACCTGGAACTAAGAATGCAGTACTCCTCTCACTTTAAGCCAATATAATAATTTTTAGAGCTGTTATCAGGGAAGAGTCTTGTGCTGCATTTCCACTCATATGAGGTGGATCAGATGTGGCAGAAAATTCACTTATTTTTTTCTTCTGGCTGAGTCAGTTTTAATCTGGAGCTGTTTGCTAGTGTCACCTATTGTGTAGCTGCACAAAACCATACGCTAGCAAAAGGGTGGTGGTGAAGAAGAGAGGCCAGGGGTCCCTTCAGCAATGGTTTGCCTTCTGTTGGTCTAAAAGGGTTTTGACAATGCCTACTTAAAGCTGCCCAGCTTGAAGAATGGCATCCAACCACATGCACAACAGAGAACACAATCTGTTATGGAATATTTCGTACTAGAGCAAACCCCTCTGAAGCCTTTGAGAGCACTTTGAGAATAAAAAAAGGCTTGCTCCTCAACTACAAGAACTGTAAGTAAAACAAAACACGATTTTGAAACTATTTTTCTTTGTACAAATCAAATTCTTCCGATTTCCTAGAGAATGTAGCATGGGTTTCAGTCGCCATGAATGCTTTATTACACTACATGCATGTAATAATATTTACAATCATCCCAGTAATGATCCCGTTCCAGAACACCCTCTGGACCATTCCCTTACTTACACAAAAACACCTACACCAAAAAATTTGTCACACTTCCCTATGTTTGGTTCTTATTGTGCCTCAAATAAAGTAAAAATTCCCTTTCTTACACTTGTTACAGCATTCAAAATTACCCAGTGTCCAGTCACAGGAATCAACTGAATGAGCATTGGACATCTCAATGGCAGCTAATCCTCTTGGATATTACACCACCATTCAATTGAACCAAAAAACTACCATCACCAGTGGATTTATTTTCAAATAAAATGTGAATGGAGGATTTGTGCCATTCTCCAAATGCCTTCGCTGCATCAGTATGCCTTCCCTAAAAAATGTCACTGTCAATTGAATTAATTTGCTACAGAGGATGAATAGGTACACATGTCAGGTCAGTTACTCAAGCAGTTATTATTACTGAGAAATCCAAACCAGTAAATAATCAGCCTATACAGATATGTGAACCCAAGAGACAATTCTGCTAGAAATGCCTTAGAGACATGAGGATGCACAAAAAAAAAGGAGATCTCTTTCATACTGGCCATGACTATATGACAGCAAATTCACTCCCTGCTTTACAAATAAAAACTGGCTCTAGTTCCCAACTAGCTGGCCAGCACTGAACACTAAAATCAACAGTCACACTGCAGAAGTACGCTTAACAAATGTCAGTAAGTCAACTCAGCACAAGGACCAGACTCAAAAACAAAGTTTTGTTTGACAGCTCTTGCTACCATACCACCTGGCAAATGAAAATATCCACATGTCACTGCTTACAAGGCTGTTTCTCATATGTAACATAATTTCTAATTTTACATCTTCAGATGGCTGCTAACTGCACAAAATTCTCAGTTTATCATCATGTAAGTCCTAGTCCATACAATGCTCTGAGATACGAGCGCATAAGAGAAGGAAATCAAGCAAAGCCCACTTCAAATGAGAAGAGCAAGAAGAAATGGAGGCAAACAGACAACATCCCAGTTTCAGATCCATGAGAAGGCAAGAATACACACAATATCCCAATCAGACCCATCCACCAAAGGCTTGTCAGAGAAGAGGAGCTTTGAACCACGTACAGAAAGATAACAAACTTGAGCTGTGGTGAAGGGTCAGTGGGAACCAGATTCATAACCCTATCGTGGAGAATGCTTGAGTATATACATGGACAGATATAACCTGTGACCAATTTTAGATGCAGCTCCTAAGGTAAATGGTATATACCCATATATTTACATGGTGAAAACATATGCATTTGGTACATATTAGAAAGTTTTTATCATAAGCTCCAGTCAAATATTGGTTGGGAACCAAGGTCATATAAACTTTTCAGTGGGATAGCAACAGTTATTAAGGTGTAGGAAAATAGAAACAGGTCTTCTGACAAAACTTTTTCTTCTCAGGTTTGATAGAAAGACTGGTATTAATTACAAAATTTTAAACTGAATACTTACCTTTTCAACTGGAGTATTTTCTTCACTCGTTACACTTGCTTTTCTTGATTCATTTTTTGTTCTGCTCAGCCTCCGGGACACTTTTTCTCTAAGCAAAGTGGCATATCCAATGTGCTCATATATGGGGTTTGTTGTCATTTTGGAAATATACTCAGAAGCTTTTGTTTCTATATACAATGTTATCAAGCCATCTGTAACCAGATCATGGATTGATTCAAATCTTTTCTCCCCAACGAAGTGCTTCCCATCATAGAACAACCTGTAGTTTAAGGTCTGATTACCAAATCTGCACCAGAAAAAAAAAAACAAAACAGAGGAAGAAAAGAAAAAGAGAAAGAATTCAGACTATGTTGAAGGGTCTTCCATCCTGAAGCATTTTTGAGGTGCAGAAAGTGGGTGCTTAACCACATATGAGCATATTTACAGTCAACAAAGAGATGGACATTTATCAAGTAATCAAAATCCTAAGGGTCTGAACACGCTCTGTCAGGAATCCAGGGAGACAAGCTCCTAATACAGGGCCCAATTAAATATCCAAAGTTATGTGGGAAAACTCTAGCCCTATTTACAGCAGGTGTAATCTATTGGGATTTCTTAAGTGTTTTAATAATCTAAGTGCTGTAGTAGCACATTCTGTTTGTGACACTGAGGTTGGAATCCCATCACTGATTTAAGCATTCAAAGATATGATACTGTGTTAAATGGTCCTTATATTGCATCAAAACTGTATGTCTTTGCAAATTTTGTTGGGACTTCAAATCACATGGTTTAAGCCTCTTATTTTTCATCCACATTTTTCATATAAAATCCCAATTTTAATTAAATTCAGATCTGATTCTACAAGTAATTAAGCAGATGGATTTAGAAAACATATTGTTTCTTCAAAACAATAGGCATTTTGCCATAATTCTTATCCTTTATTATTTTTTTAATTCTTCATTTTGAAATCGCCTCTAAAACCCTAAAAAATTGTGTTCATTCTTTTTCAGCTGACACAAACTGGTTTTAATTTACACCACTTTTTAGTTGGCATGACTCACCAGCTTTTCCAGCTTTACCATCTGCACATCCATACAAATTCTAAGCATGACTTCAGCACTGTATCACAGCTACTTGGGGTAACTCCTCAAATGATTTTTCTTCGAGTCTTACCAGCAGAAGGGTAAAAATGCAGACTTCTAGCTTGTGTATATCTCACAGGAGTAATGATGTTATAAAAATTGCAAAATATTGCTGAGGAGTTTGTTTCATCAAAACCCAACTGAATATCTTGTCCTCTTGCTGCTAATACATAGTGTCCTTAAGACCTGGGAGGGCAGGTTTTGAATGACACATCTAAGCCAGGAAAAGCACCTGTGAGGGGCAGTGAGTTTGGAGCTTGGGTTCCTACTGCATTTTTCATTTGATTGAATAGTAGACTCTTTGAGCAGCAGCATCCCATGCTTCACAATGTATTCCTACAAAAAACTTCAGTTCCTACTGGGGAAGAAAACTGCCAGTTTTCAGCTTCTGGATGCCATGATTTTCCAGCTTTATTTGGGGTTATTATCACAGATAGTTGTTGATGTTTGTACACAATACTGAGCTCAGGTGACAACTTGGCTGTGTCCTCTACTGGGACACATTCCTGTTCTGTATTCACTCACATCTTTTATAGAGTCTTGAAGGAGAAGATCCATCTCTACAAAACTTAACTCTAGGTAAAAAAAAAAAAAAAAAACAACCCCAAAAAAACCCCACAAAACAAAACAAAACAAAACAAAACAAAACAAAAAACAACCAACAACAACAACAAAAAAAAACCTGAAAATGGGCACTGCTTCTGAAAAAGAACTTCCTAGCCAGGTGCTGAAGGGGAGACTGGGCTGCTGCAGTATCATGAGAGTCGAACTGCTGACAAGAGAGTGTAAAACCACTCTGGTATCACACAGTGTATTAAGTAATGGTGGAAGCAGACTTCACTCAGAAGGGACCCATATAATCCCCTCCATTCAGCACATTTACATTGGAACTATAAGCCTCTATTAAACCAGCATTTACCTGAGAGCAAGGGTGTAGCAGCCAGGTTGCCGCTGGCTTTCTCTAAGAATATACGCTCCTTCTACGCCAGCAAGGATTTCGTCTGCTTGCTCCCGAGAAATGATCCCGTGAAACCTGAGGGAAAATATTTCAGTGACTTACAGAATAATCCAGCCAGAAAAAACATCCTTCTTCACCCTAGAAAACATTTGAAAACTTCAGCACTCTCAAGCACCTTGGTCTAAGGCATCAGGGTAGAGTCCAAGGAGCAGGACGGTCACCTGGCCTGGACATGTTCAGCACAGACACAAGAATTACAGTGGAAATGCACTTTCAAGTCAGGATAAACTCAGCTGTACCCAAACATTATTTTCTGTAAGTGCCCTGTTTTTCACAACTTTTCTCTTTTACCAGTCTATGCCCTCCTCTTTTTTTCCTTTCTAGTGGCCTTACAACAGAATTAAAAACTAGGCAAAAAGGCATTTAAAAAAATTTGAATTATTGTATTTAAAGATGTAGTTATTTAAAGATATGTATTTATATACATAAATATTTAACTATAATTAAAATCATAGGTCTTCTTATTATCAATTTGCTTTATTTTAATATTATATTGCTTCCTCAAATTTGTGCAGAAAACAGAGACAAAAATGGAAACAATTGTTCAAAATTCTATTATGCATACATTACAGAAGAAGGTACAGAAAAGTCGTGAGAAAAACATTGTTTTCTTCATGTCAAGGAGTTCCTCATTCAGTGCTGGAAAAAAGCAATACTTCTCTGATTCTTTTGTCATTGCTATTTTAAGAAAGAAAGAGGGCCTAGGATGCACAATTAACCTTATGAAAACCAATATTTAGCAGTGATCTCTCCATAGGTACAAATTCAGTCTTGACAGCAGTTTGAGTCTTAACTCCTACGCACATTTTGCTAGCTGATAAGTCTCTGAGGGTCTCTTCAGAGGTTTAGAAAGTTTCTATTTTTGCTGCTGTCTAAAAAAGGCACTAAAATCTACTGGCCTTCAGCATTTTCTCTTTTCTGACAGTACATATGAAGTGGCACATTCCTAACACTGCCTCTGGCTTGGTAGTGAAAGAGAAGAAAAACATGTTGGATGTAAATGCAATTGTTCCATCCTCTTTGTGTTGTCTTTTCACAACTAATACATGTTGAAAATATTAGGTTTAGATGACCTTTTCAGCGTGACTTCGTGTTAAAGGTAACGTGATTGATTCATCTTTTCTCTCTGTACAGGTGGGGGACAAGCATCCTGTAAATGACATAACTGAAACATGATGTAAACAAGTAAACTCGGGGCAATTCATAATTTTAGTAAAAAATAATAAGCATAAGTTATTCCCCTGAAAATACAGCAGACATTAGGTTAGATTTTAGGACAAAATATCTGTGATCAATTTAAGAAATCACTTGGATGTGATACTTGGGGCATCTGTGAAATTTCTTTAACCATGGGCAGTAAGCACTGGGTAATTTGGGCTTTCTTATGGATATTTTTAGTACATTTTTATAAGAGCATGAAAAGAGCTTGTATGTGGTACAAGATCCCCTGAACTAATGCCTGCTTCTGACAGCAGCCAACAAGAAATGCTTACAGAAAGAGTGCAGGAAGCAGTGACATATTTCTTTCACTTCTCATCCCTGTCTATCCATCACTGCTTTAGACACAATCGTGTCTGATCACTTGTGACCTTACCCTTCACATATTTGAGAATTTCACTTGTAAACCCTTTTAGATCTCGGTGCTTTCAGCCTCTGCAGCTGCCTCTGGCAATGAACTTGAAAAAGGCATTGTGCATGTCCCCTTCTTGGGGACCACAGAGGTGACCTGTTCTCCCTTGGCAAGAGCGGCATCCCTTCGCTCCACCATTGCTGCCCCTCGCAGAACCTTTCTCTTCTCCCATAACCTTCGAGAAAAGGATGGAGGAGGAAAGGGTAGAGAGGGACCAGAAATATGTGCACTATTTAAAATGCAGCCACATCACAGATTTATATAGTAATGATGGCTTTCTCAGTTTCTTTCCCTAGAAATTCCTGTTTCTCTTTCCAAGTGCTACTGAGTAGTGAGTCAACTGCTTTTATAGGACTACCTCAGTACTTCTGAAGTCTCCTTTCTGAAGGATAATAACTAAGGTGATCTTGCCTGGACAGGTTCACCAAGGTGAGGTCTTACAATTCCTGTCAGCCCTGCTGCTCTACAAACCCAGGCACGTTCCTGGATAAGAGACTGCAGCGATGGTTTTACAAGTCCTGCTGTAGGAAGTGAGATGTGTAACTCAACTAGCAGCTGTCTTCAGCTCTGTTGTACTCTAGTGGCTACATCTGAATTCCTCATTGGCAAAGGTAATATTTAAAAAATGAAACTTCAGTAATTAGGGGCAAAGCTACTGGCTCTTGAGGTTTCTGACGGTAGAAAAGGATCATTAAACACAGATGGTGTGTCTGGGATGGAATCAAAAATACAACATGAGATCTAAGTAATTCAGCTGGTGATAAGCACTGGGGGTCTCAGCATATTACTCTACTATAAAGGCCAAATGCCAAGGCTGGGTGGCTGCTGCAGTGGCTGTGCCTTTCAACTTCATCTGCCCAGATCTCCATGCACAACACAGCCCCTTCCTGGTTATTTAGCAGCAAAAAGACTGCTGAGCACAAAGGAATTACACTCTAGTGGTTTGTTATTTTCCTTCAAAGAAAAACACACCTCCTTTTTGGGTATTGTGGACTCCATAACTTGAGCAGGGAGAACAGCAGGTGCACAAGCAGCAGTATACACATAATTCCACAACTCAGTAGGGTAGTGAAAGGAACATGCACAAAGAGGCAGTGAGTGAGACAAACTGCTTCTTCCCTTCCCAGGCCAGTGCAGAACCTCTAGAAGGTTTAAACAACAACTAAAATAAAAGGAAGGAATACCTCAAATAATTTTTTTGCCCCAAATTCTCTCGAGAGAAGTAAAAATAACATGCAGGCTCACACAACAGCATAATCCAAGGATTGTGACCAGCAGCAATGGACTGTAACACTGCTATATTATTAGGCTTTCATTGTATTTGCCTCCCAGTTGAAGTGAAAGGTAAAGTAAAATATTTTATTGGACCTCCACTGTGCCCTTTTTTTACAGGTCTAGAGTAATAACTTCTGGAAATACCCAACAGACACTTAAAAGAGAAAAACACTTACTCTCGTCCATAATACTTTGGTCTGTTCTCCACCTAAATTTTGAAAGAAAGAAAAAAAGGATTAAAAACATAATTCTAAATAAACTACATAAAAATAAATTACTCTTGATTGATAAGGAGGACTAATGCACCCATCCAAGCTACAATATTCTGCAGACTGAAAACTATGACTGGAACATGACTACATAGAAGAACAGAAAAATGTAAACAGAAGATATGGTTTTATTGAATTATTTCTAGGAGGGAAAACATACATCAGCAGTCAAAAAATAGAACTACACATAACTGTATGAAATCTGACCAAACAGACAAAGAACGTTTTACTGCAGTTTTGCCAAACTAGTATTTATAACATAAAGTAAGACTCTTTTTGTTACATACCCTTTGTATACATTTGCATACCCTTTATTTATATTACATATGCATTATATATATATAGACTATATATACTTAAGGACACTTATATACCCTTTATATACATTTTTTGCCTTTTTGTGGCGACTGTCTGAAAACAAAATGTTTCACATCCTTGGAAAAACCAGGGTTCTATGTATTAGGCCTAGTCCTAAATTCCATGGAGCCTCAAGCTTTTGTGGGCCTGGCTCAAAGTACGCTGGAAGTGGCCGGGCAGACTCCCAGTCATTTCAGAGATCTTTGGACCAAACCTCAGGGATGCCAGGCTGTCACCCACGAGCTCAGGGCACGTGTGGCACGGCGAGTCCCGGCTCCCGGTGCCATTCCCGGCTCCCGGTGCCATTCCCGGCTCCCGGTGCCATTCCCGGTCCCCGCGTCTCTTCCCGGCGGCTCCCGGGACGGGGCCAGCAGGGGGCGCCGCCCGCCCAGCCTTGGCACGGGGCCGCTCCCGCGGGCGCCCCAATTAGCGCGGCCCGGCCGGGGATCGTTCATTAATGCCCAGGGATCATTAGCGCCCAGGGATGGTTCATTAGCGTCCAGGGATCATTAACGCCCCGAGCTCTGCTCAGGCGCATCCGCACCCAAGTGTCTGCAGAAAGAGCCGCTCCCTCTCCAGCTACAGAGCACACCAATAGTGTCACCTCGCCGGGCTGCAGCTTCAGGCAGTGCTTTCATACAGTAAGCGTGTCAGAACTTCATCTAAGATACACATAAAGTGTCCAGATTATTGACGAAGATTATCTGAGCTCTGTATATCTCAATGGAGATGTCTATATCGGTGGAATTACTGCTCGATACGTGCTAACACATGTATGACAAATTGCGGTTTCAAGCCTGTTTCATTCTTTAGCATAAAACACATTTAGTGATTTTCCCTCAATTTCTCTGACTGGAAACAAGTACTCTTGCTCTTGTTTTCATGAATTCTTATTATTTTTCTCATAAAAACTTTAAATTGGCAAAAGATTTCTTTTTACTCTTTTTTTTTTTTTTTTTCTGAATTGCAAATGCATAACTGTCACATTTTTGATTCAATAATCTACACGCCAAGCACAGAAGAGAAGCAGCTGACTTTCTACCCTGCAGTCACTAGGGCTACAACACAGCACAAGATGAACAAAAGTCTGTACAGGATAATGAGAATCTTCAATGGAAGACCTATGGGAGTTCAATCAAGTCCTTACTGTGCTTCTTCCCCAGCTCGGCATTTCTTCTCTAGCACGGCACTAACAATAGCAGTATCATACCCTTGGAACTCCTGCCCAGGAATAATACCTTGATACAAACATTTCTGAGCTCTGAGGGGCAGGAATAAGAGAGAAAAGAAAACACAGAAGTGAAGAGAGAGCAAAATCAATGGAATTGCCAAGTGCAGGTGCTGTGCTTCTATGTGCATATATAGGAACTTAGAGAAGAAAGTGCATGAATTCAATTTAGCTTTCTATTTTTAAGTAAAAAAATAATATCAAGAAAAGACGTATTACCTCTGAAAGGAGGTTGTTCATATGTTCATCTTCAATAGCACTATATGACTATTATCTTGGAACTGTGCAGCCCTCTTGTCATGCTTATAGACCTTAATAACCCTTGAAAGCATAGACTTAGCTGGCAACTCAATTAAAAATTGGGTATCAGAAGCTGGGTTGTGTAAGATCACCACATGCAATCTTTTCTTTCATGGAAACAAAGGCTACTCAGTAGACGGAAAATTGCCAAATAAAACACTTAGACAAAGGAAATAAAGGATGACTTTCATTTAGTAGTCAGAATTTGCTTCTATTTTAAAATACTGATTTACCTTGATTGCATTTATATACAGAAGAAACCCCAACACTTTCAATCTACCTCAGAAAAATGAGTTACTCGGACCACCTTCAAAATTAACTTTAAGCACAGGCTCCCCCATATATGTATATATATGTAACAATATATATATACAAGGTATAAACGCAATCTGGAAATCACTCCTTGAACAGAGAGGCACATTTTTTCATCCTTCTCACACTATTCATGCAAAAATAAAAACTTTCCTGGATATTTTTATCATTTGACTAGCAACTGACTGAACCACCCTGGATAAAGTGATTTCCATTTTTCCTGCTGTTCATGAGCTAAAAGATTTGCTCTACTGAGAATCCACACAAAGCCTCTCTACTTCTCTCTTCTTCCTCCTATTCCATAGAACAGAAACCTTCACTCCAACATCTTTTAGTATCCATGTGTCTAAAATCACCACAACTTCAGTATTTGGCTTTAGACAGGAAAGATACTGTAGTATTTCCTGAATTGAAGCTCCTGATCTGTCAGACCATCCAGGTGCCTCAGAATCTAAAAATCCCCTGTTGTGCTTACTTCAACCTTTACCCTGAAATAATAATTTCTGTCCCAACCAAATTCACCACTAGGAACAAACACAAGGAAACAAAGTTAAAGGAAGATAAAAGATCAAAAATAACATCAGGGTCTCTACATCAAAACCAGAATGTTGGACTGAACTTGGAAATAAACCAAAAGCCTGCACAATTGATGAAGCAGAGGCTTAAAAATATCAAAGGAGCCAGTAGGTCTGTTTTGTGCCGACTGCAGACTCTGTAAAAACTTCAAGGGAAATTCTATATATTCTAGAAGGCAAAGGTGACTGAAATTCAGTTTGGATTAGCTTTCCCTCACCTGTTATAAATGGGCTTGCACACACAAAGTCAAGCAGATCCACCTAAAAGAACTCTAAGCAGCAGAAAGAGCAGAAAATCCACAGGTAGGGAAGTGACTATTTCCTGGTGGTAGGAGCCCAGAACAATCAGCCCTATTCTGAGGACACATAGACTTAGGGGTTTTTTGCATAGATAATGCCCATGAAGAACACTTTCATCACTTTCATATAGTCCTCACAATTTACTTGCTGGAAAAGAAGCCACCTTTCCTAGGTAACCAGTTGGCTGTAATGCATAACTCCAGACATGGAGAAAGGGAAGAAATCAGAGGGCCTGAATAATTTATGGATTCTCACGCTAAAAGACAAAAACAAAATACAAAAATGAGGAAGATTAAATAAGGAAAATTACAGCTCTTCACTAGTGAAAACATATTTTGCCTTGAAGAGCATCACAGCTTGCTTTTACTTCCCCCATACAGAAAAATTAAATGGTTTCTCCTTCTCCACTAAAAGTATGTGGCAGCTTTCAATTCAAATGTGAGATGATAATTTTTTGGCTTAGAAAAAGGCATTATTGCCAATATCAAATCAAAAATGTTCTTCCAGATCAGGCATTTCTGGCTACTGTTCCAGAAACCATGGGGAACGTGCTGAAAATCATTAATGAAATTAATACTTATATAAATTGTGAAACACCAGTGAATGCCAAAATTGTTTAAAACTCATGTCACACTGATCAGGAAATAAGATGTATGGTAAAACAACCTAAGTCACTACTAATCCAGTAATCTTACAAAGCCAGCAACATTCAATGACATCTAATCTTGATGCATGCTCAAGGAGAAATGAAACCCTGCACAGCTCTCCTGGCACTCTACAAAGGCCTTTGGAAGCTCATGTTTGAGAGACTCTGCATAGTCCAGCCTCAACTCCCAGCCTGACAAACCAGATTTCCTCTCCCCACCCTCAAAAACCCCTAACTTGTTCACAGTCTAATTTTTTACAATGTTAAGCATATTCTTCATGGTTATACTTGGATTTGATGTCAACACTGAGAAGAAAATAAGCCTTCTTAAAATGAACTAGCTATCTGAGCTAATTCAATATATAATGTTTACATAATTTTGAAGTTTACTGAATTTCAATGCACTGGGATTTGTGGCTCCTCTTCTGGCCAGGATGGTTTAGCCCTAGCATAACATACTCCCACTAATGTACAGATTATTGTATTAAAATCCCACACCACTCTGCAGCATAACTCATCACAAAACTACTGGGGATCATGAAGGCAGGAGGTGAGCATCCCCTAATGTGACAGATTTTCATTGCAAGCATTGACATCCGAGCCACACTGCACTCAAGATTTCGAGATACCCTGAAGAATTCTTTCTGCAGAAGTACTACCACAGAAACAGAATAACCCTAATTTCAGAAAAATTTAATTTCTTTTCAGCTTCATTGCACAAGACTTATTTCCTTATCCAGTGGCCAGAGCTGAAATCTAGAAATGCTGGAATGAAAGTTTAGAAATCCCCCTAGGACAGCAATTCTGTAAGTCATAAGGGCCAGCACAGTATAACATTGTGTACTGTGGACCCATTTCAGTCACTACCTTAATACATCCCTGATGAGAATATAAAAGGGGAAGGGAAACAATAAGGTGGGTAGTTGCACCTGGTTCTCTGTTCTTCAAAATACAGAAAGAAAAGAGAAACAAGATCCATGAGTTAATAACTTTGGTGTGTTTACTCAGCGCAGGCAGTGAGGCATTTTCCCAAAGGAAGTTTAATCTGATATATTTTCTGTTTGGAACAATCCTAATTATTTTTCAGTAACTCTGGTTGACTGGATATAAATATGTTTTTCAGCTTGGTTTGACATAAAGAGAAATAGAAGGGTTGGAAGAGAAGCTTTCAAGAGAAGCGCAGTAAAAAAGCACACTGTAAAGAAAAGGAGTTTATTGTCTGTATTGTTCAGCTTTTGGCAGATTTATCATAAGCCCACTACAAACTTTATACCTACAATCAACAACCAAAATGAATTAAGGGAAATTGCAAGCCCCCATTAAATGGAATGAAGGAACGCTATGCTGTTTTTCTTTTTTTTTCTTTTTATTTCTCGACTCTTATAAAACCTTTTTTTGCCTCCAAATTTTTTAAAGGAAAAATTCTACTTAGATCAATTGGCCAAGTAGTCTAAAATTCTCTCCCAGTAGGAAAAAATATTTCACACCAATGATTCTTAAGCAATTTGAGAGAATATTCTTTTGGAAGGCAAATATTTATCTTTTTTTCTTTTACCTTTTAACCATTTTTTTTTTCCTTTATTACCTTATCAGGCTCTCTGGCATCAGGTTTTCAGAGAGAAACAATTCTTGGTTTTGCAAAATGTTTCATACCACAAAGATTGTTGCTAATTTTGTCAGTAGGAATAGCAGCAACACAACATCTCTTGTCCTCAGCCAAGGACAGGCCAATTATGGAACTTACAGTGCACCTACCTAATGAAGAGATGGTTTTCTCCCTTAAGATTATCAGTCAATGCCCTGTGTAACTTCCTGAGTATGCTACTGTACTTTGATTGTGTGGTGAGGGAGAAGAAAAGGCATTCCTCAGAAAGAAACAAGCCCAGAACATATTCCACCCACACTGCCCATGAGCCAGAAGCTGTCCAGAGAGAAAGGTGACACGAATGGTTTGAAAGTGTGCATCTCCTTTTATCAGACAGTCACTGACTGAGAGCCATGGAGACGCCAATGTTATGGCCACTTGAGGGATGCACATTTAGCCACGAGACAGCAAGGGATTACAGTGCCTCCAAGAAAGTAGCTGGGAGGCAGATGTCAAATCCATTCGAAACACCAGAGGGCCAATGACTAGACAGATCTCTGCAGAAAAGGATCCTGCCATCGTTACCAATCAATAAATGAACTTGAATCACTGGATGCTGTCTGTAGCAAAAACTGCCAAACCCAGAATGTCATACTGAGGCACAAACCCAAGAATGCAGCTGACAAGACACCTTAGAATAATCTTCTCCTTGTCATGTCCACTCAGAAAGTCTCTAGATGGAATACCAGCTGTGGGTTTGGCACCACGCCTCAAGAAGGACTGGAGCAAATAAATGGAGTGAGCAGGGGTTTAGCAACCGTGAAAAGACATGAAGAAAGACTGACCTAAAGAACAGAAGATAGAGAGGGGCTGTAACAGATAGGTACAAAGAAGGCTGCTTTCCAGAGGAAATAAATTTGTTGTCTGTGTGTTGCCTAAATGTGACAAGAAGAAAACAGGCTTAAACTGCTAAAAAAGAAGATGGAACTTAATAAAATATTAAGAATAATTAAACACTAACTAAATAAGCAGAAGTAGTCAAGAAATTCTCATGAAGCCTTTTTCAAGGCTTTAAGAAATGAATATGCTAACATATCTTCTTGACACAGGGATGACAACATCTTGAGTTTCTTCTGGCCCCAAGATAGCACAGTCCACCCTATTCCTCATTTCTGGCTGAACTGTTCTCAGGAGATAGGGGTAAGCAAGGAGCAGACCTGAATAGGCTGCAAAAATCACATACAAAAGAGCAATAATACTCCGCCCACCTCTATGAGGCTCTCAGGAGAGAAGGCAGCACCAAGAAGGCAAGGCACCAAGAGAACTGTTCTGGAGGAGAAAGCCAAGCCTTCAAAGTGATAAACTTGTCACCACTTAACTAAATAACAGAAGCCAGTTTAAATCCATCATCATTATAATGAAGTGCCAAATTGTGTTTGGTATCTTCTAACAAAATAATTATGTGGAAAAATTTACAGTGACAGGGAGAAGGTAGGAATGTTCTTCACCACTAGAAAGAATGTAAAATCATATAAGACAAAAGTGAAGAGCACAAAGAATGCTTTTATTAACTGCTGTTCAAAGCTGCACATCTCTGCTCTGATGGCATGCTGCAACCTAGGGAGAAGGTAAAATGCATAATGACTCTTTTGCAGAAGGGTAAAACATAGCAAAGAAACACAGGAAGCTCTGCAGATGTGACTGTTACTGTGGCACTTGCTGCAGGTTGATTTCTACTCAAGTCAAGATTATTTCTACCATTTTTAAAGACAAATTATTTCCAATAATTCAATTCACTTGTTTACTTACTTGCTTGCACCAAACTTTCAAAAGAGCTGCTTTAAGCCATCCTTTCAGAGAGTATTTTTAACTCAGATTTGTTTCCCTTCTGTGACCCTAAACAAGCTGACCAGCAGCCAATCAATACACCAGACAAAACACTATAGGCTCCAGAAGGTAACAAAAATCTCTCCCAACATGAACATCTCTATTGCTACTAAACCATAATATATTTCTGTATATACTCAGCTTTAACAGAAAAGATCAAGATTGAATAGGAAAAGAAAATCCAAATATTTTCTCATGCAGTAAAGAAAATAATGGCCCCCTGAACATGAGCTAAAATAAAATGAAATAAATCTTAATCAAGAAGGCTGCTGCTAAACAGTCGGAGGAGACAGGGTCAGGTTTAAACAATTTCAACAGCAAAAGCAGGAGTCATCTATTTTGTTATGCAGCTTCCAGTCACTCAGTAAGGGCATCGTTAAATGTAAAAGGAATATCGATGTTACCCTGAATGCAGGGTGAAAAATTTGAATACAACATTGAAACTGTGCTCCTTTTTTTCAAGAATGATCTGTTCAGTCATTTAAATGGGAAGAAAAATATCCCCAGCAGCAGCAAATAAATGCAGTAAGCCACATCAATGCTCTGGATCCTTCTGTAACAACTGAGAAGCACTAAAACATTCCTATGATGCATGCCACAACAGTCCACAGTTCCAAAAAGATGTGTGTAACTGACTGATTTGATCATTCTTGTCTTTAGCTATATACATACATGTACAGGAAATATAGGAAGGAAGACAGAGAGACATGCGAAGTTTCTATATTTATTTGTATTAGGAAATCCAAATTCATCAGTTGCTCAATACTCTGAGTTCCTGGTTTTGAGTGGGGTAAAACTAATTTTCTTCACAGTGGCTGGTATGAGGCCATGTTTTGGATTTGTGATGAACGCAGAATTGATAACACAGAGAATTTTTTTTACTGCTGAGCAGGATTTACACAGAGCCAAGGCCTTTTCTGCTTTTTGTACTACCATGCTGGTAAGGAGCTGGGGGGCATGAGAACTGGCAGGAAACACAGCTGGGACAAATGATCCCACCTGACCAAAGGAATATTTCAGACCATGGCACATCATGCTCAGTACATAAAGTGGGGAGAAGAAGGAGGGTAGGGGGGAACATTTGGAGTGATGGTGTTTGTCTTCCCAAGTAACTGTTACACCTGATGGGGCCCTGCTCTTCTGGGGATGGCTGAACACCTGCCTGCCCATGGGAAGTGGTGAAATGATTTGTTGTTTTGCTTTGCTTGTGTGTGCAGCTTCTGCTTTCCCCATTAAACTGCCTTTATCTGGACCCATGAGCTTTCTACTTTTTATTATTTTGGTTCTCTCACAAATCCCGCTGGTGGGGCAGTGACTGAGTGGCTGCATGGGGCTTGGCTGCTGGCTGGGGTTAAACCAGGACAGTTCCACATCCTGAAACTTGAGAAAAGATACCAGACACGAAGTCAGAGAGCAGGGACAGCAAGACCCCCTTCTACAGGCACAAGGAAGACTGGTCTGAATTGGAACAGGTGTGTAAACCTGTATAAGCTCATAGCTTTTTCACCTGCACGTAGGCTTATTGATAGACTTTATCTAGGTCAAGATATGAAAGGCTTTCATTTATCTTGGCTTGAAAACTTCTTATATTCAACACCATGTCTAAATAAAAAGAACCTGCTTAAAAGAGTGATATGTAACAAGGATAAAAGGAAATAAAAATCTAGGAGAATAGCAAAAATCACAAACACAGACACACACATGCATCACACACTTGCAAGGAGAGATGGAAGGGAGCATGAAACAGCAAAGATTTCAAGCAAACCCACAGGGATAATTAGCATGTTCATCAGTCCATAAAGACAGCTACCTCCAGTTTGTACTCATCAAACAAGCCAGAGCTTACCATCATGTCTTGCAAAAAGATGGTTTTATCTTTTCCATTTCACAGTGATCAATAAATGCACTGACTGGTATTCCTCTGATGAAGATGAACACTAGTCTAATTTGCAAATCACAACCTAGACCAGTAAATCAAAATTGAGGAAATTCAGGTGAAACAGATAAACCTCTTCTAGCATTGTTTAGCTGTAACTACTTAAATGAAATATTTACTATCATGCCTGCAGAATAATTAGGGAGCTTTCTCCTCTGTTCAGTAGTCAATGGACTGTTAAAATGAGAATGATGTGGCTTCGTCTGAGTGCTCCACCACCTCACTATTGCAGCAGAGAGACTGCAAGACTCATGGACTCTAGGAGAGATGAGATTTCCTGTCAGTCACTAAAATGCCTTGGAAAGAAGCAGCAGCAAATTTCTCTGATATGATGAATACAAGAGAATTTTGGGGAAGCAATAATCCAGCCTTCCTTCTTTTTTTTCCTTCAGCTGCAAACCACAGGCATTCTGTGGGGCAAAATTCACTACAGAGATTCTACAGAAAAATGACATTTTTCTGTAAAATTTTAAACCCACAATTTAAATTTATGTAGAAAAGCCTGCAGATAGCCAGTTTAGAGGGATGCTGGGTACAATACATTTTGACATTCCGCATTCCACAGGTCCTCTGTACCAGTTTAACTGAACACCCTTCCTGGCCTTCTACTGTTCTCAGCCACCACCAATGCAGCCAGGCTTCCCACTTCTTTCTATGGGTTTCAGCTGAAGACCTTTCCTCCTTTTGTCATTGTCTATTCAAAACTGCTCTTTAGCTTCATTTGCCCACAGACTACTGCTGTGCCCTCTTTGTTTCTGTCATAAAGAGGATTATAAAAACACAATTAAAGCATCAGCAATATTTTAAGAATTTGAAAATATAGGCTTCATTAAGTCTTATATGTACAAACATTTTCATTAACAAAAACAGTTTTCAGCACTATTCTGCTCATTTTCACTTAATTGCTGGCTAATGGGGTCTCTTGGTGTGTCACTGTGTGTGCTCTGAGGTTTCTTTCTAAGGGAAAGACAATATAATATTCTGAATTATCTCAGATAAGCTCTCAGGACTGACAGTAAAAGACACCTCATGGCAGTGTCTGACTTTTTGCAGTAGAGTGATTTGAACAAGTGCCATGAAAATTCCCATTTACTCCCATTATTTACCACCAATTTTATGGCCAATTTCAATGCCCCATTACAGCTCTCTAGTACCTTACCAGAGTATAGAAATTGTTCTTAGAAAGATGAGGGTAGAGGCAAAGAGGAAATATTCAGCTTGTAAAGGTCACTAAGTGAGCAGAATAAGGAAATTCATGGAAGACTTATTGCAAGGATTAAATACTTATTATCCAGTCAGATAAACTATTCAAATATCTTACTAAGGCTGAATTTTAACAACCTTGCTCAAGCTTGCTTAATCACAAGTTTTTCCTAATGTACAAATATAAAGTATTGTATCTGAAAGAAGGACTGATAAAAGTAACAAGTGTTTTTAATATTGCAGTTGTTTAAATGATACTCTTCAAATTGCATTGTTCTCAGCTTGAATCCCATGCTTCAGAAGAAACTTTGGGGAGAACTGAACAAAGAGTAATTTGCAACAGTTCAGTTTTGGAGATGTGCAATAATACTGTATATTTGCAGCTGGTAATGCACAAGATGGCAACAGCTTTAGAGACCTGCTGGTGACCATTTCAATAGTTTTGCTCTATGAAATGCCACTATCTATACATTTGTTTTGATAAATCTAGGTAATGGATACCCAGAGGGTCAAAACAGTTTCTGACCCTCCGGACGGTTAAAATCTCTCAGCAGGACACTCTAAAACACCATCATTATTTTAATCTTTTACAATGACTTAAGCAAAAAGAAAAAGGAATTTTTTTTCCCAGAGAAAAAAAGGGATTTTTTTTCCCTTTTGTAATCATATTTGTTTTTAGTCAAGAAACCATAATTTTTATGCTGTAAAGGCAGAAACAATAATCTCTATTGCTACTGACACAACCTATTTGGAATTCAGAACGACAAGAAAGGCAATTAACTGACATTTTTCTACATAATAATATAAGTTAGGGCTCTAAGGCTTTGTCTACACTAGGGAAATTTAGACAAGTTTCTCAGTGTTGCTGACACTCGTTTGACCAAGGCACTGTTAGGAATGTGGAAGGTCTAATGCAGACAAATTCACCAGCCTCAAAAATTGCTATCAGCAATTAAGCATTTCTTGGAACAGAATGAGAATACCATTCACAGGTATGAATATTTATACAAAAATAATCCAAGAACTCATGAGTAAGACTCATTCCCTCTTTGAAAAAATCTTGAATGTGCCTATTGTTTAACCAAAAGTAGTCCAAAGTAATGTCACCATCCTTCCTTAATTCTTTTATTTTGTTAAAACCTCTATTTTTTAAAATGATATTTTAAATTTGAATAATCTAGTCCTGAAATAATTCTTAAAATTAGGAATCATTTGACATGTTCCTTTTGAATAACACAAAGAAGTTGAAAGATTGAGCTATTTTCTGAGAATGCAATTTTTTTGTAAGCATTTCTGTAGAGTAAAACCTAAAAGACACCTTATAATATGACTTCCTCACAACATGGATTGGATTCTTTGGTGCCACACCCCTCAATATTTAAAAGCTAGTCCTCCACCTGAACAGCGCTTTTAAACGGAACTTCTTCTATTTAAAAGCTAAATCATTAAAACACTGCTGGAAGGAATATGGTTACAAATGAGGATATTGGCAGAAATCCAATGTTATTGGGAAGGTAGGATATTCACGCTCGTCCGCTGCCAGTGGTGATTAATTAAAAGATGTTGGATACCTGAAGCCTGAATGGTTCATTCAATATGATTCCCATTGCAGGAATGACCTGCTTTTGCTGACAAGATATTTATGCAACCAAAAGAAGAAAAGACAAATCATGATAGCAAAGCTCAAAGAGACAAAGATATAAACGTTCATGTTTTATTTACGGTCCCAGCTTTTAGTCTGGTGGTTTACATATCAGGAGAGGTGATTTCTGTCTCCACAGTATAGTTTATCAAGAAATCTGCACAAATTAGATGGTAGAACTGCAGAGATCTGAGGCTAAGACCCCTGTGACTACGGAGCAATAGAGAGGTAATGGAAGAGCAAATGAACATGGAGAATGTGAAAGATGACAATGGAAAAGATGGAGGAATGATGAAAATGCTAAATGGTGAAAGAAAAAAGAATCTACAATCCTTATTTATGTGTTGTTGTTACAGATTCAGTTAGCAGCAGATGCATTAATTTCCTTGCAAACAGTGTAGAATTTGCCAATTATGAAAGACATCTTCCCACAAGCATGAAGGATTTCAAATTATTTGCAATCTTTAGATTTGTTTGAATTAGTTTGAATACTAAATTACACCTGGAAATACCTTCAGCAAACTCCACTTCCTATGATATGCACATGGAGAGACAAATCTTTTCCATCAGCCACACATCCTGCTGACACCTTCTCTCCAGAATTAGATAAGGATCATTTAGTTGTGTACTAAATAATTATCGTGTTTCCAATTAATATATTTTCACAAACAACACAAAATTAGATTTTGAGATCTTTCTATCTAACTGGCAAACTCAGTATTAATAAAACACTGTCTTTAGGGAAGCAAGCCTGTAAAACCAACAGATGACACTGAAATCAAATTAGAATTGAGAAAAACAACCCAAAACACCCACCTTACAGACTGTGTGCTAAAAAATAGGTAATAGGTGCCATGGGAACAGAGTCCTGAATCTCCTCTCTAAAATAATCTGTGATACTCTATAAAACCACTGTGTAGTTCTACTTTATAATATAAACTGGTAATATGAACCACATATTTGTGTATGTTGCCATCTTCTAGGTATGAGGACATCCCATCTGCCCCACCTTCCCAACTATATGCAAAAATAATGCACATCAGCAGTGTCATAGTGGGTTTTTGGCTCTTGAGTCAGAGAATCTGTGTTTCTGGAAATCAGGCTGTGAACACATAAATTGAGCTACACAAGATTCAAAATCCAAGTAACAAGTAACAAAAATCCAAGTAACAATATTTGTGGGAATTCATACTGCTTTTTATACCAACCTCTAAATAAAGTCTCTGTATTTTCAGCTGTTTTACTAACTTAAAAATCCAAACAACTCAAAATAAGACTCTGCAGTCTGTGAAGTGAGCAACTGAAAATGGTTCATTAGTTAGAACCAAACCCAGGCTATGTGAAACAGACATCTTTTCTTATTTTGTTATGTTCTGCTTTGTCAGTTATGCATTTATTTAATTAATATGATCTTAGCTTCTTTCTGCAAATCTTTGGAAGTAACCTGAATAGGCACTAAAGATGTATGGTCTTTAAACCTCAGGTAAAAAGGATAACTTCAGTTGTACATAACATGTTCTTGATTTCAAGGAAATAAGTGAAATACAGCACGCTGGTAAGGAGTTCACAGCGTCACATTCACTTCCCTTGTGCAGGTTATCTTGTTTCTAGAACAAGAATACGATTGCTACACTACTTGGACTATTTTACCTAAATTCAAATTTTGTCTCATGGAGGCAAAATAAAAAATTGCTTAAATTTGAGCTAGCATAATATATTTTGGATTTAATTTATACAGATTAACTTGTATTCCCACTAGGATGAGTTCATATTGTAGACATGGTTTTCTAAGTGTTCAGTGCTTAATAATCAGGTTTTCTAAAGACAAGTCCTTCCTCAAAGTAATCTCAATATGAAAGAGGTAAAATAGATAATTTATTATACCAAGAAAAGAAAGGAACTTCTCTAAGGCTGTGCTGGAAGAAAATGAATTTTTTACCTTAAACTTTTTCCCTTAAATACTTTATATTTTTAACTATACCATAACTAGTTTGGTATTTGTTATGTGATATTAATTCAGTAAAACCCTTACTGTCCTTGCCTTTAAAGAACACCAGCCACAGAGACGTAACTGTCCTTTGGCCTGCATGAGGATTTCAGAGAGGAAGGTCTGGATAAAACCTGTCACACGTGCAGTGAAGTCCCAGAGGGCTAGCACACACTTCTTCTTCCCAAGCCTTGCCTTTGACAGGGAGAAAGGACAGCAGAAGGGTTCACCCACTCTGGTGTTTTCTTGTCTTTCTTGGCATCCTGTGTATATGTCTTGGGACCATCCCAAACTGACAGGACTTGAAGACTTCTAGGCTGAGGCCAAGAGCCTGCTCTCCCTGCCTATGACTAGTAGAGGGCACTTGAGAGCAAAATGCAGAGCTCTTTTAGTTAAGGCTCTGGATGGACACGGCTAAAACTGAACTCAGTTCCTGGCTTTGCAGTGGATTTTCTTCACGAATCCAGGCAAGTACCTGTGCCTTGCTACAAAACCTCCTGCCTCACACAGAAGTGTTTTGAGACAGTATGTAAATGTTTGAGAGATGCTAGGACTCTGCTTTCATGGGCACACAGCGTGGGAAGCAGGACAGAGCTCAGGATGATGTCTGGGAGTAGAGCTGTATATCACACCAATGAGCTGCAGTTTCTATCTTCCTGCACATCATCTTTTACACCCTGTGCAATCACTTCACGTGTTTAGTATTTCTACTGCTAGTACTACATGTCTATTTGCACAAAATTTGTCTCTGACACTATAGGAGATAAAGCTATCAGTTTTTTTGATTGAGCAGAGACATCTACATGTTTTCCATTACTATTATGCCATGCAGGTTGATGAACTGACATACTAAAGCAAGTAGAAATTGAGAAATACAGAAGAAGAAAACAGGGGGACAAGATGACTCAGCCAAACCTGCAGCCCTGAGAATAACAGAGCTCTCTGACTATCATTTCAGTATTTTAACTTGAATATAATACTTGGCAGGAAGCATTCCACCAACTGAATGCTATATGTATCATGTTGAAACATATCACATAGATGTTATTATGCAGAAAGAAAAATACACCTTCATTTTGTCAAGGAAACTCAAAACTTTAGGTAGTACACAGAAAAGCACACTAAACAATGATGGGTAAGTACTTGTCTAATGAAGGTGTTTCTAGTGGTTGAATGAGAATTAGTTAGCCATTCCTAAATAGCAAATATTATCCAGCTTTAATTAATCAACCTTAAGAGAAATGATTATATAAAATAATGGCATAGAAAAGTTAAAGCAAATAATACCCACAGACTGTACAAAATATGTTTTGGTAATCTTACACTGCTGACAATTCATCAGATATAACAAGGTAGAGCAAAAGAACTGACCTCCCGAGGACAGATGATTCTCTTGGGACGTGGTGCCTCTTGTTGCAATTGATACACTGTCAAAGACAAAAATGTACAGATCATTAGAAGATGGCAACACACACAAACTTTTATTTAGATGAGTCTTTTTTGCCAGGGGCTGCAGAGTAAAATGCAAATGTAAAGACGATGACAGCAAAATGAGGTATTTCAGTGTGTCTAAGTCATTTATATGAAAATTGGTTGTTGACTGGCAAACTAACTCAAGTGATCAATGCTGTTAGAAGCATTATCCTTTTGTACTGATTTTTACATTTCTATACCAGGGAAAACTAGCCAGAAAGACTTACAAGGTCTGTCTCAGGATAAAATCCCATTTTTGCATACACCATGCTGTAACAACCCAAGAACAGATTGTTTACCAGTAACACCAGCACTTTTTTGGATAGGCCAAGAAAAAGTTCAATACCTTTGAATCAGTTAATCACAATCTCATAATTTATTTCAAGATATGCTGGTAATTACTGAGGAGCAAGCAAACATTCCTTTCAGAGCTATTATGCCCTATTCAAATGGTCCTAGATCAATTTTGCAAATCTTCTGAGGGCTGCAGGAGAGAGATCTGAGGCTAGGGGTACTTGCTGCCTGGCCCCCAGACTCTTCACTGCATGTATTTAATGAGATCCTCTCCCTCCCTTCGACTCCAGAGTCGTGAGAAGAAGCTGACATGCAATGACAGTAATCAATTCCAGCACAGACAGACTGTCTCTCTGTAACTCCAGTAAAAATCCCAGAGGTTTGGATTGCCTCCCTCGAGAAAGGCCTTCTGTATGCTGACCTTCTTGTATTTGGAGAGATCATGTCGTGCCCATGAATTTTTTTAAAAGACTGAGTTTCCAGGACACATTTATTCACAATTTTAGTGAAGCTCAGAATTATGCCCTGAAAGGTGGAAGATCATGGGAGGAATTGTAATGTCTCTAGGTTTGATAAACACAGAAACCCTGTTGCAGAAAGTGAATTGAAAAGGCAGGTGTTAGCCCTCAGCACTTTTTCCCACCTTCTGCACCTTCTCCTTAAATGGGGCTAGAAACAATGAAATCTGGAAAATAGGGAAATCCTCAATTTGCACCCAAGTTTGTCACACAGACTCGATGGGACGTGAAAGCTTTGGGGGCTCCTGCTTTCTGCTCATGTCAAAGTGGAAAAAGCCATAACCTCTTTAACCAATCCAACCTTCATCCCTGATTCCTTGGAGAGGCAGAGAAAGACAGTTCATAATTTCTTATATTCCCTACCAATTTTAATGCTGGATGTGATCCAGCTCTAAATTTCTACTAAGGCTTTGGATTTACTCTGCATCATTCAGCACTGTCAGATCTCCTGCTACTTTTGCACAAGATTTATGATAACTTGATAATATTTTGATGACTCCATGATAAATATGGTCTTTTTTACCTCTTGTAATTATGTGACTAAGATTCGAAGGCTTCTACTCTTTTGTAATCTACTCTTGTGTATCTGAATAAAGTGTCAAACAATGCGTGAAGATTTTGTTCAAAAATCACAGATTGTTTTTTAAACCTCTGATTATTCTGGAGCCCAATATCATGATTTTAGAATTAACTTCTGAATGTCTGAAATGAGCATAACCACTGATTGAGCAAGTTAATGATGCTTAATACTAAACACATCCAAGAGAAAAATAACAACTTTTTCCTTCCCCACATTTCCAGTGCAGAGAAGGAACTCTAAGGATTCAAAACATGGCAAGAATATGACTGCTTCTCATTTAAAGTAAATTATCTATTTTCCCAATTAACTAATTTGAATTTTACCTGAAAAATCATACTTCATAAAAATTCTATTTTTCAGTAATCAAATCTGTTAAACATTGACTGACAGCAAATTAAGCTAGTGGAGCTGTTTCTAAGACAGCTTTGATAAGACTGATGCAAAACAAGTTGGTCTGAAGAACACACAGGAAGCCTATCTTGTGATCTGCTACATTTTTGAGAAATGAAAAAAGCAAAGAGCTCTCTAACATGACCAAAAGGATCTCTAAGGCTGATAACACCAAAGAAACAATGGTGGGGAGAAGAGTCAGCATTTCACAAAACAAAGGAAGGAATGATTAACAGGAAAGGGCAGATACATACATGAAAGACCTGAAAACAAATGC
This sequence comes from Acrocephalus scirpaceus scirpaceus, assembly GCA_910950805.1. NCBI lineage: Eukaryota > Metazoa > Chordata > Aves > Passeriformes > Sylviidae > Acrocephalus > Acrocephalus scirpaceus. The sequence continues at coordinate 118,686,258 of OU383773.1, forward strand.
AAAAAACTGGATGCTTATAGGATGTAGTGGGATAAATCAGTGCAAGGATTCATGATGAGTGCAAGGAAGACAAATCATCTTAACAACTGTATTTCGAATAGACTGGAAAAGGTTGCTATCATTCTCAGGGAAAGGTGGGTAATTAATCTGCACAATAATATGAACTGAGAAACATATCTGACTTAGAAATACATCAGAAGAAAACACAGTAAGATTATTACTATACAAATAGATAATTACAAATTATATGCTAAATGTACTGGATGAGAAAATGGCCCAGGCATGATCAAGATTTCTGTGAATGATGGTAACCACAGAAAATGTCACAAATGGGAAATGGTTTCGTCTGAAAGACAAAAAATTTGGCCATATTAACTTTAAATTGATAGTCATTAAACTGACAGAAAGACAAACCAGTGGAGGGAGACACAGAATCATTAGATGGAGGGAGAAAATACAGACTGGGAGCAGAGAAAGGACTGAAAACCACCAGTGGCACTCTGGTAAGGGACACTGAGCAGCTCAGTGGGAGACAAACAGAGAAGAGACAGACAGACAGACGCTCAGCTGCCAAGGATGCCCAGTAAAGACACACAGCAAAGCAAGGCTGGAGAAGGTAAAACAACAGTGAAAGTTCAGTTAAGTGGAAAACAAGGAAGGCAGTATGTCACAGACTAAGGCATTAAGGAGCCAGTGTGACCCTACCAAAAGCGGTGCTTCCCTTTAGAAAGGTCTCTGCAGTTTCTGCTTCAAATGATTGCTATCAGAAAGCCTGCTAATGGGCTATGAATACAGTGCAATATTATGGCTAAGGTGACTTGAGAAAAATGTGCCCTACAGCTAAGTTCCAATGAGCACAGACACCTCATTAAGTGACCTCATTTTCAGAAGTGCTGAACATCCTGCAGCTCTGCCTGATCTCATTATACACTTTTTCCAAAGTGCTGGGCACTCACACTGAGGCTGACTTTGCTGAGACCCAAGCACAGTCCAGGGGATGGTCAGAGATTCAGAAGGCACACGTCCCTCACCTATTTGCTCAAATGACAAACAATCCTTGCCTCTTTTGTTTTTTCCCATGTCTGAAAATCTTAAAACAGAATTTAATGTATAAGACCATGGGTAAATGAAATAATAGAAAACTACACTTATTTAATTCAGTGGCAAGCAGTGATTGACATCTGACCCAGTCAATTCCAGCATTTAGAACTGACAGGCAGGTTACAGACAAACCCACTGTGATCATAGAAAAGATGACACTCGAACATAATGATGCATTATTATTTTAGCCCTGAGAAAATTAACCTTATAAAAAGTCAATTGCATGCAAAAAGAAAATGTATTATTACTGCTCTCAGAGAACTGCATCAGACTGGGAGTGGTTTTTTGTTCAGCATCAGATGCAAATGAAATGCACAGTAATAATGCACATTAAAATAAATAAATACTAGGCAAATATAAAAATAATATTAGGCAAAAATGCAGCACTGCAGCAGATAAATGCAGTAGCTTCTATTTGACCCTTGAACATCTTTATCAGATTCATGTTTCAGATAGCTTGCCCGCATTCATAGAATCATAATCACATTGGAACTTACAGTGTTAACAAAAACTTAAATTTATTATTGAATTACTTGAGGAACATTTCTTTGAGATGTAAAGTAGCTGGTTAGAATATATCTTTCTCTCTTTTGTTCCCATTACAGCACAAGTCTTGTCTCAGGGGATGAAATAGGGAAATTCTGCAGTATGTTTTAGGAAGACCTGTCTAATTCCAAAATCCAATCTGCCTAAGAAACACACAAAAATCAACACTTACTCCTTGTCTGCCAGGGAAGAAAAGCTATCACCCATTTCTTCATACTTTTTTTTTTTTTTTTTTCATTCTGCAGTGTGTTAGGACCTCAAGCTTTCTCCTTTAACTCACCTATGATGAATGTTCAGTGATGCTCCAGCGGAGAGGAAAAATTCCTATCATCACTTTTCTAAAGCAGCAAGGAAACATACCGCCTTCTGTCTCAGAATGTTTCGCAGAGTTCCTTAGTTTTACCTCCTCAGCCTCATCTCAGTCAGGCATTTTTTATCTGTGAGCTGAGCTTGAACAATATGAGCTGTCCTATTTCTGCAGGATTACTCACATGCTTAATTAGGAACCTAAGTGCTTGGCTGAAACAAAGACTTAATTTCTAACAAAAATGAGTCTCGGACACTGTGCCTATTATTTGATGAAGGACAGAAGGCAGGGAAACTTCGTGAGGAGCTGAAGCATGGCATCAGCTGATCCTCTGTGTCTTGCCACTTTGCTTCCCACCAACACACTGATCTTGAATAATGCAAACAAACACTGAAGTGGCATTGACACATGACTGACTCAGCACATGCCAATCTCAACAGGGTTAAAAGAAGGAAAAGAGTGGTTTTACATCTCTTCAAAATTCATGCACAGACGTGCTGAGGCTGGAAACCAGCAATGACTATGCTCTTTCAGTCAAACACGTTGCCTACTCCTCCCAAGAAGGGTAAGGTGAGCAAGTTCTCGTCTAAGAGGACACTGCAGTACTGGAGCAGGTTATCCAAAAAAGTGGCAGAGACTCCATCCACCCTTGCAGGTTTTCAGGACTCAGTTATGTAAAGCCATGGCTGTTCTGCTCTAGAGCCAACAATAGTCATGCTTCGAGTGGGAAGCCGGATCAGCTCACCCCGGAAGCCCTGCCAACCCACATTCTGTGATTCTTATTTTTCTTGGTTTACTACCTCAGTGATGGTAAAATGGCAAAATACCATTTTCTATAGTACTTCCAACATATGGCAGACTACAAAAAGAGATCTGTTATTGGAATGATATAAGAAATCTGTTATTTGTTGATCTGCTTTTCAGGTAAAAATGCAATCAAACCCACTGTCTAGAGACTGCTGGCTGCTAGAAACTTTCCAAACTTTTTTCCAGGTTCCTTCCTGTTAATACAAAATTATTCTTGCCATTTCTGTTATTTCTGTGTCCCAGGGCTATCAGAAAAAGTCTGAAAAACCTGTGAAATTTATGTGAAATTCTAACAACTCTTCATAAGCAAGTGAGGCTCTGCATTAGAAGTGTCCATGTTTTCTAAATATAGCTGAATTTAATTTGTACATTATGTCAAAACAGTAAGGCTTGAGTTCTGAAAACTGTTGCACTTTGATTAGTATTTGTCCATGGACATGTGCAACTCTGTTTATTTGAATACTTTGTCTGCATAAACAGGAAAATCTGGAGTTTCCTTCTAAGCCTTTGTTTAGAAGCTAGAAAGATTGAAGCCTTGATCTTGATGTCAATAAAAAGCTAGTCACCTAAATTTATCCAGGACATAAAATAAGAAATCAAAGCTGTATGCAAAGTATCTTACTAGTATGTTGGCAAACTTTAAAAGTTACTAGGTAAAATATGCTTAAAGTCATTGTTAAATAGGCAGTAAACTCAAAGTGTTAAGCATGAAATATATACATAAATATATACATAAAACTCTCATGAGATAGGACAGCAGATTGAATCATAGACAAACACTATTGCTGGACATAACCTCTATAATTAATTCACCAGATCAGAATTCTTCTTGCTGAGTAAAGAAACACACATTACCTTCCACAGCAAAGAAAAATGTGTATCTCTGGCTAAGAAGTCTCAGCAGTAAATCTTTCTAAAGCTAAGTTATTTTCTGCATTTTGGAGCTGCATTTTGCAACTTTTTCCAAGGTTATTAATGCATGGAGTTTAGACACTAAGGCCCTGATTTTGTCATTACCACAATATTGGCATCCTACATATAGTGGAATAGGAAATTACATATTCATAGACTATTTATCCATTCTGGTTGCATTGGGTTTCTTTTTTTCCATTTAAAAAAATATTTCCTTGGACTACATTTAAGTTAGCAGATAAAATTAACCAAACTTTTTCACTGCATGCAGTGATCCATCTGCTGCACAACTGGGGCAGCTAAGAGCAAGTAAGTAAATGTATGTGCTTATTTCCTGACTTTTTACTGAAAACTTACTGCTAAATAGGAAATATCTGTCATTTGAAATGCTGCTCTTCTCAGAGACAATGGGAGCTTTTTCCTTATTTTGAGTAAGCCAGGTTCCTCATTTTGAAAAAAATCGCCCAACAGTCTGCTTCTTTTCAAGTAGTCAGCAAAGAATGCTGGAATGGTCCAAGACTCTTGCTGACTTTTTAGGAGGTCTCTCTTACATGTTCAAAACATTACAATAACAACAACAACAACAACAACGTAGTATCTAGAAAACAGTTTTCGGAGAAGTAAGTTCTGTAAGTTAGTGGCATATTCAAATTTTGGTAGAAAAAATCCCAGTCCATTCTGGGGCAGAATGTCATTCTCAGGTAACACAGAAGTGATGCCTTTGAAGTCAGCAAGACAGTTTAATGTGCATATAAGTGAAGCCAACAAGTTTATTCTAGTCTTTAAAATCACACATGTACATGCATGTAGCTACTGTGATCATTGTTTTTTTGTAGTTGCATTTTGGTAATGGCACTGTACTGATTTTGCCACAATAAAAGAGATGACTTTTGCTTAGGATAGTTCTGTATCTGAAAATAAAAAGAATAAAACAATGCGTTATACCCAAAGCTACAGTCTTATTAAAGTTCTAGGAAGGATTTAAAAAAAAAAGATCAAATTTAAAGGCCATCCTTAATAAGGGATTTAAAAGCCAATATTTTGTCCTAGATCTGTGCTACTCTATTAGAAAATACATTTGGAACAAAGCAAAAGAGCATAAAATATGTACTTCTGCACTGCACTCTATGTAAATGAGTTTTCTAAAGGCAGACACGAAGGTTCAAAGAGCTGATAATGCTGTCTCCAACTTCTAAACCACCACTTCAAAAATCAGCTTCTATTGCTGAGGATCAAAAATATTATTATCTTAAAGTGATTTGGTGACCCATATAAAAAGACAAGTATGCTCAAGCCTGACCTTTAGTAAACATACAAAGCATTAGCCTCTACCTCTAAAATCCTTCCTGAAAATCTCAGCAGGGAAACCATGAAACCCAGGAGCTGCACACTTGTAAAGCAATGGAGGGAATCTGGCACACGTAATCCTGCTGCCCTTGTTCCATGGAAATCCATAAAAGTTCAGGTTTTGCTGTTGTCCCATACAATAATTTGTACAAGCATCTGGTACATTTATCTTTCTTCCAAACAACAACAACAAAAAGACCTAACAGTGACTGACACCTTGGTAAGGCACTAAGATTATTCAAATTGCTTGTATACTCACAGTATGATTTCCATATTGGAGGCTGGTATTCTTCAGCATCTAAAATAGAAACAAAAAAGGAGAAAGAAATCAGTCATTTGGCCACTGGGTCAAACTGTCAGCATGCATTTTTCTGCTGAGAGACCTCTACTTGTCAGCAAAATTCACATTTCTTTCCCAAGAGAGATGATAGCCTATTTACAGTACAGTTTGCCGTGTGAGAGAAGAATACAAATTTCAACCACTTGTGGATCCAATGTGCTTTCCCAAATTATTCAGCTGCAAAAAATTTAATTTTTTACCAATCTGCAATGCAGTATTTTTAAAATAATTAACTGGGCTGGTAACTACGTTATTTACTTGCTTTACCTGGTATGCTAAACAGATAAATCCCTACTGCTTTTCAATCTGGTTTCTAACCCCACTAGTAAGATTTGAAAATGAGCAGCAATGAATAACACACGCTGGGGCTAAAAAGATGCACAGCTCTGGTTGGACTCGGATGCACAGACCTGACAGTTTCGATGAGCTCAGTTACACTTCTTGAACCCACTAGCACATGTAATTGGCATATTTTCCAGAAGCTGAATCAACAAAAACAATATGAAAAAGATAGAAAAAGGAAAGACTGCGAAAACTGCCATTACAAACAGGTTAAATTATTGTAGTATTATTGACTAAAGGAGCACAAAGAGTTTGTTAGTGACCACTCCACGGGGAGGTTTCCAGCTCTCTGCAAGAAAGCCAATTGCTGTAACCTACAGAAATCCCAGTAGAAGGCAATCTGGAGCAGAAAAAGCAACACCAGCGACAAAGGGTGGGGTACTGGGCATTAGTTTGGCTCTAAATTGCCAAAACTTTTAAGTTTTGCTGCAAAAAACTTCTAAGCAATTTACCATGGGTATGCCATTAACTTGCCAAAACTGTGCAGGTTAATTAAGGTGTTTGTTATTTACTAAACTTCTACTTAAGTTATGCTAATATAATTCAATTATAGTTGCATAGCTCATACTCCTTGTCTATTTACATACACACAACTACTTTAAATATATCCCTGCAAAAGTCTGTTTACTAGGAATGTTAATCACTAGCTACCATCTGCCACTTTTAACTCTATTGTTTTAGAAGAGGATAAATCTAGCAACAATCACAGTTAATGTCTGGAATAACACCCTGCAACAATTTGTAGATATATCGATTGGGAAACCCATTCAGTTTCAGTTTCAACTGAATCCACCTCACAACTTTGACAAAGTCCAAAACACTTCCAGACTGACAGTTATACTGTGCTGTGGCAATCCAAGAGTAATTACTTTGCAAGTTCATTACGTAGAAGACTTATTCTAAATTATATGAGGCTATTCATGAGACGAATGAAGTGTATTCATAAACGAACTAATTTTTTCTCTTCTCAAATTATAATAGTATTATGTCACTCCTTTTTCCCCCATACATCTTTTGCTTCACATACAGTTTACCATAACACCATAATACTTTGTATTAAATTCTTCTGTCAATGCTTCTGTGCTACTGCAAGAGAATTTCTGAATTTCCTTCTTCACTTACTATATCTTTCCAATAGAAGAAACATTAGGATAATGCAAATATCTTATTACCTATACTTGTGACTTCAGATAAGGAAGTAATAGGGGGAGAAACAATGAAAAACCAACAAGTATCAGTTGTTGCTTTAGTCTTCCAAATTAATTAAAAAGTGCACAGTAAATTTAACGGTGAAAGTTGTTGTACAAGTGGCCATAAAATGCTTCATTAGCTGGAGACAGACTGATGGTGAGGAAACATTGCAGCCAAAATGGAAAATCATGCAGGAGATAAACCACAAAACAAAACTCCCAATGATTGCATTTGATTTGTCACAGTTTTGAATCTGTCTGTCCTGGAAAGTGTGGACAAAACCATTCCTTAATAGTGAAAATAATTCTAAAAGACAGCACACTGAGGAAACCCACGTGTCACCAGCTCTGCATTCACCATTAGGAGGTACTGCTACATCCTCTGTGATCCCTTCGGTTGAATGCATGTCCCTAAATCACAGGGAACAAAATGCCATAGTGATAGTACTAACAGAGCCTATTGTCAAGCTATCACGCATTCAATGGCACCCATTTGTAGGGAAATAAAGAATAATTAGTTTAAATACAACTTGGAGACAAGGGTCATGGTTGAGATCAGGGAGAGGCCTAATGCAACCCAGATAGAAACCTCTTCCTTTGTAGCAGGAGGCTGCTGGACCCCTATTTAGACAACTCTCATCCATGTATGGTAAAGTCTTAGGACTCCCATCCTGGTTGACTAAATGAGACTGAACTTCAATCATTCTTAAGAGGTCAAAAGAGGCAAATCCTGCCTGAGCAGATTTGATAACTACTATTTGGCCTTTTTGAAATGTCTGTTCTTCTGTATTTTGTTATTCCTCTGTATTACACAGCAGCTTTACTCATTAAATAGGTCTCCAGTCTCCATCACTAGACTTTAAACAGCAGTTCTGGCTCACAGAAGTAACCAGTACAAGTTTGGGTGGTTGGCTTAGTCACTACAGGACACCTCAACTCATACAGCTTGTGCCTTCAGTTCTGTACGTGGTAATGGTCTCAGCAAGGACAACAGACCTCAGTTTCGAGCCACTTAGCAAAAATCAGTCAATCAGCCAATCAATTAATCAATCAGACTTGGCACAAATGACAAATGCCTGCATTGATGTCTCAGGAAAATATTATCCCTCATATGAACTTTGGTTGTAATGACTATCAAAACTGTGACTGGCAGTGTGGGGAAAAGGGTTCACTGAGGTACTCTCAGGTGATAAGACAAGGTCTTTCCTATTGCCCTTTTCTCGAAAGGTTCATATTTTCTACAGTGACTTCTTGTCTAGATTCAGAAAATGTGCCAGCCAAGGCTGAAAGCAGTTGTCAAAGGAGAAACTCAGATTACAAGATGAGCAACAGCTCTGAAAAACCCAACAAAATATCCCAAGGTCATCTGTGACATACTTTTCTGAACGTCAGCGTAAGAAAGACTCACTGTAAAAGAACTACAGAATGTCCAGTTAAGGTATTTTTAAAATTCTTTTAAGTCTTTTCAAAACTGTATCATAAATTGCCTCAGCAAAACCAGAAAACCTTGGAGTACTTACTGCAAAGACTAGAATTGGCAAAAAAGCATGAGAGAGACACAAATAAGATTACAGGTAATACTGTTAACTAAAAGCTTTGAAACATACCGGCTGAGAAACTGAGTATTTATTAAACCTAAAAAAGTACTAGAAGTCAGTTGTATGCTAAACAGTAGGGCAAAAGGAATGCAGAATGCTGACCCTTGAGGAATATTACTGCTATGAGAAGGTTTTTTTAATGCAAAATTGACCAAAAAAGATATTGGAGAAAATGGTCAAACCAAAAATCATACTTGGAACTGGAAAATGGGAGTAAGGAAACAAAAGGTTATTTCTTCACTGTATTTGCTTTACTCTTCACAGAGCAGAGAGGATGAAAAGGCTTTTAGGAAAAAATACTTTCCTAAAGCTGATGGAGCACTTAAAGCTGAGTAAGTGTAGAAAGACTACAGTAAAGGGAGGACTGAAAAGTTGGCAAAGCTTTAAGCAGACAGATAAAAAGTAAAACTACGTCTTTTTTTTTTTTTCAAAGAAACATGAAGACAGAATACAGTATTACTGCCAATAGTGGACAGCAAAGGGTTAATACATTACTCAGAGCCATTCTTAAGCAGCTTCTGAGAAATGATCTAATGTTAGGTTTATAGTAAGTAAAGTTACCCATGGACTTCAACCCTTGCTCTTCACTGGGCCTGGCCCTGTACCAAAGGGACACCTTTCTGGATGTAGTTGTGAAAGACACAGGGATGACAGAATTGCTTTTTACTACTTCCTTGTACTTTGTGAAGATGATGTAATGCCAACACATGTGGGTTTGTGCTACCAGCACCGGGACTGACTTGGCTAAAACAGATCTAATAAGAAACTAAGTTCAAAGTGATTCTTCTGACTATCAAGACTGGTAATGCACCAAAAAGAGTAAACTGTTTTACATGAAAGCCCATAAATTATGCTACATTTCTGACTTATAAGTGGCATTTCTAAGCATAAGGAGAACAGTAACAAATATCCATACTGTAGCTATATGCCATGCCCAGTTCTAGATGTGCTAAAAAGTATTAGTGATTCCCATGACAGTAAAGAGTTAAGCAGACTAGCAGCAGGACAGCTACCAAAGGGGAATAGTCATTATTTGCTGATTTCTTATAGTGTCTATGAAAAAAGACTAAAGATTTTTTGCCTTTGTCCTTACTAGAGGATTATAAAAAAATATTTTGCAGTTCACCTTTGGAAGAACTGCCTCAGCCTGGATTCTCTGCCATCATTGTCTGAATTTTGGACTTCCTTTCCAGTAACAACTAATTTTAAAACTATGACCTGCATGTGCAAGGAAAGACACTTGTGTGTGAGGAAAAGCCAATCTGGAAGCCACTGGTTTACTGGCAGTGTGCAGATAAATGATTCACCGGATGAACAAGTCTAGTTACTAATTTTTTTAATCTTCTATGGTTATTTTAGGACCAAAACTAATAATTATGAGTGTTTTAACGCCCTTTGTATATTTCCTTTAAAGAGTTTTTTCACAGGTTTACCACGTACGCTTTCATATTTATTGCTTTGTTTCCAAAACATTAAGTTAGCATGTATTATTAAATACATTTTTCTTACTTTTATATATGTAATTATATATAGAACAGAAAACTGTTGAGTAAGAGTTTCTGTGAAAGCTAACAGCATTTGCAGTCTTTATGGACAAGGGTTTTTTTAGTATTTTTCTTCATACAGATGGAATTTTATTATTCAATTTACTATAATGTGGATGGCCATCACAGAGCCACAGAATGGTTGGGGTTGGACGGTACTTGTGGAGGTCATATGATCCAAACCCCCCTCTCAAGCATGGCCACCTATAACCATGTCCAGACAGCTCTTGAGTATCTCCAAGGATGGAGACACCCCAATCCCACTGAGCAACCTGTGCCAGTGTTTGGTCACCCTCACAGTGAAGAAGTGTTTCCTGATGTTCTCACAGAGCCTCCTGCATTTCATTTTTGTGCCTATCACCACTGGTAATGTCACTGGGCGCCACTGAAAAGAGCTGGCTTTGTTCTCTTTTCACCCTCTCTTCAGGTATTTATACACTTTGATAAGATTCCCCTGAGCCTTCTCCAGGCTGAACAGTCCCAGCTTGCTCAGCCTTTCCTGATAGGAGATATCCTCCAGCCCTGCAATGCCTTGGTGGCCCTTTATAAGAATTTCTCCAGCATGTCCATAGTTCTCTCACACTGGGGAACCTGTGCCAGCACCGGGCACAGCAACCCAGTTGTGGCCTCATCAGCACTGAGCAAAGGGGAAGAATCACCTCTCCTTTACCTGCTGCCAATGCTGCTCCTAATTGCAAGCCAGGATCCCACTAGCCACCTTCAAGGGAAGGATACATTGCTGGCTCATTTTGAACTTGGGGTCTACCAGAACCTCCAGGTGGGGGGTTCTTGGCATACACTGGTGGAGAGAGACTAAAGTGAAAGAAAGTAAGGGAAAAAGTAGTTAGAGGGTTTCTTTAGGGGGCATCAGTTACTTTCTGACACATAAAACATAGATCCATTCTTTAGTTTCCACTCTGATTAAAAAAATACCAATTACAGAAGCTCACTTTCTCCTTATCTGATCCCCTATTGGCTAATCTTGTCCTGCTGAAGGGCTGGTTTAATTTATTTTGCCCTCTCAACAATTAATATATACACATACACAACTGTGTCACTTTGCAGTCATTTTGCAAACTACTTTAAATTGCTCATTTTTCTATGTTTGATGGCACTCATTTGGCATATACTTTGGACATCACGATGACTTCCATTACATATGGTAACTACCCTTACAAGCACATCTGATCACACTAAGAAAGACTATTCTTATTTTTAAAGTCGCAAATAATCATACTGTCAAATAAATCCCACACTCTAACTCCTGAAAAGTCACTGCTACTGTGAAAGAGCAAAATTAACTCTTTTGCAGTTAATAATAAGCAATGGAACTGCTGAAATATTTCAGCATGTCAAAACTCTTTTTAATGTTTCATTCAGAATGAATAGTTCCCCATGGAGGAGTGAGCAGTTGCCAGCTTTATCACTGAACTTTCTCATCACAAGTACATGGACAGCTAAAATATGGAATGAGACTTCAGTTCTTGTCTTAATGAGGCACTTTAGCTTTCAGCATAAGGTACAGAAATGATCAAACTGTTTACTTGCAACACAGTTTATAATTGGTATATTAATTCAGATGATGGGAGCTTCCCACTGTGCTGTTCTCTCCTAAAAAAAAATATTAAAAATCAGCAATAGTGTGTAATTTAAATGTCAGAAAAAGCTCACAAAAGGCGTGGAGTTCTCTCTCACACAGCAATTAGATTGAAACAGCAGGCTTTTAATAACCACAATATAAATTGACAGCTATTTTCTATCTTTTCCTTTTGCCTACCACAAACTTGCTATTAGAAGCCACTGCTCTGAAGGTAGCTCATTTAGCCAGTTCTACCAATCAGGGTCATTTCAAATTGTGCTCTCTCCTGCTTTTGCTTTAGATTTCAAAATTGTAGCTTCCCACTAATAGACAGGTGGTCAGTCTCTGGTTACTTTTGTTTGATGCATGTGTCTGTTTTACTAAAATGCAGGTGAAAGATCAGGAAAACAGGTAAACTTAATAATTTAGAAGAGTCACCAAGTATCAAATAAAATATGAGTTTGAAGTAAGCGAGTTATTAGGGACATACTCCAATAGATCACAGGAGATTTGAATTTTTTAAATCCACAGCTAAACTTGTAGAACAAAATTATAAAGAGCTATGTTCTGTAGTTGGTGAAAGGTGTTTAGCCAGCTATGACCATTAGATTGGAGCAATATCCCATTAATTAAAAAAATCTGCCTCTCTATTCTGCACAGATTTAAAGATAATTAAAAGCATTGAAAATATAACTTTAAATTTGGAAATTGAGAAAGAATAATCAGAGTTCTCAAGATGAATAGGAGAAGTATAAAAGGGAAGGGTACAGTTATAGTTTTCAAACTGTTTAGGAGTCTAATCTTTCTAAGGGCCCAAAAAATAGAAATAAACAAGCTCTTCCAGAGTGCAAATCCAGGAAGCTGACAGGAATCTAAGTAAGCTGATAAAAATATTCCCAATGCTTTAAATATTTCCTGGGAAATATGCAAGATTTAAGAGTGCAGGGAAGTAATCACAATACATAATCTTAGATAGGTTGGTCCTTTTAAATGCTGACTCACACTGAATCTACTGCCCCTGCATGGCATTTAAGAACCTCCATAATCTAAGTGTTCTGAAAAGTCTTTTTTTCCCAGAGCAATAATGAATCCTAATACAGATCATTAAAAACTTGTGTCTAAAAACTAGAAAGGTAGACAATAAAAGAAATCATCAAAAATATCTGCACCCTTCATTGTCAAAAAAGCTGTTGTAGTTATTAGCTATGATTAAATTTAATCTGGTCCCTAAAAATTACACCCAAAGGATTGTTACCATTCTAGTTTTAACACTAAGGCCAGTGTAATTTAAATCTAACACAGTTGTTTTCACCTTTTCATGTTTTTAACCCATATACCAGAGGCATTAAGGCATTAAAATGGGATCATCAGAGCTCAGCTTGACTGAGATTGGGCATATTTTTAGGAATAAACACATCACATAAGTTAAATCACATCACATTAGCAGACCTCTTATCTTACACAGATATACTTTAGCTTCTAACTAATGACCAGTTAGTTCCTGGCTGAAAATCAAAACCAGATAATCAGTTGGCATATCTGAGCACAGTTCTGCTGCAGTAATTTTATCATTGCACAGGATATGGCAACGCATTTCCAGTCATTTACTTACTGCATCCTAAAACTCACCCCCCACAACCTTCCAGCCAATGATCCCTGGACTCAGCATAGCTGTTCAGGCATGGTAGGAAAGAGCATATGACAGAAATAACCACAAGAATGCCAAAAAATTATCACTGTGAAGTACTTCAATTAGAGCATTTATGTTGAAGTATTGCCAGTACATTCCCAGTTCCAGAAATTCACTCATACATTGATATGATACCCCTTTATCTGGCTTATCAAAGGAGCCAGCACATTCCCTGAAAACTTACTAGCCTTTAGCAAAGTCAAAATAATTGCTTTTGGTAACTCTGTTATTTTTGACATGAGTCATTCTATCATCTTTCTGAGCAAGGGCACAAGTGTTTGTCTGTTCAAGGATGTGAGGTGGTCCTAGTCCTGCAGCTGACTGTGGAGGCTGTTCATCAGCTTTTGGAGATCATCCCCATCTGCCCCATGTAGGCCTGCACTTTCCCCTCTCTGGATACAAAAATGTAAGTATTTCTAAAGACTTAAACTGCATACTCAGAATGAAATGGACACCCTGTAATTAGTCTTACTCAGCAAAGCCAAGGGAATCAGAGGATTTACACCGGTAGCTTCCAAAAACCACAAAATGTGTTGTATTCAGCATTGGGGCTACACATATCCCAGGGACTCTGTGGCCTAAACACACCTTCAAGTCTTGGACATCAGAGGTGAGAACTATCTTGTCATTCAAAGCAGGCATAATGATCTGCAGAAGAATAAAAGCTTAACAAATAATTAGATTTTGCATTGTCTTGCTTTACAGGTCCTGCAGTATTGCTGCAGTATTTGCATCTATACATTAAAACATGAAAAACAGGAAAAACCCCACCCACCTGAAAAGCATATTTATCATTCCCACAGCTCTTGGATAAAACTTGGAATAAATGGGACTCCTAGGATTAGAAGCAACACTGTACTTACATACTTCCCCTGTTAGAAAAATGTGACACTATTAATCACATTCTTTGGTGGTCAGTTTTATGTAAGTGCATCAGTTATGTTCAAGGCCAACCAAATTATTATTTTATGTGAAGTTAGTCTCTGAATCTTCAATTTATCTTTTCTAAGAAAATAGATTGGATTAAGGTCAGCTATTACTGAGGTACCCACCTTCTCATCAAGCATGTTGTACAGTTGGACAAACACTTCACAGGTGTGTTCTATTCTATCATCACCCACAATTTAACTGCTCTCGCACTACAGATGCTCCTGCTCCTACTACTTCAGATCTAAATAATAGAGAAATGTTGACCTTCTTAAAATTCAGTTCCATGCTAGTATGTTTACACTGACAAGAATCTTATGTCTTAGAAAGATCCATGTAACCTTCTTCTCTGCAATTTTGGCCATAAAATAATTACTGCTAGTATTTAAAATACTATAATGGATTATTTTCCCTCAGAAGAATATGGTTTATGTATTGTTTCCTTACTTGGGAGGAATTTTATATGCCTTGTAGAAGTCTATAACTCTTTCAAGAGCTTTTTACTGCAGCCTGGAACTTTGACAGTTGATAATGAGTTTTTACAGTATCATATATTTGCAAAATACCTTGTATGAAACACTATAAAATTTAAAATACATTTCGGTCCTCCAGAAGTTTTATCAAACTAACCAACAGGTCTGTGCAAAATGTGCTGCTGCCTGGGCACAGGTGAGACAATTCCTCTTTGGCAACCTGCAATGTTGGCAGTGTTTTCCCCAGAGAAACTTTGGCCAATGGTGTGTCTGATGAGGCCAACTCCATGTCTCTCTAGCATTTTCATTGTCAAATTAAAACAATTCCAAACCGGTGCTCATAGGACACGTATGAGTGTCTCCAGTGGCATCAAGTGAGAGGACAGAATTTAGCTACCCACAATGTATAAAGGAAGATGCAACTGCAGCCTGGATAATACCCCAGTTTCCTACTTTGCAAATTTTAAAGATGCAGGCAGCACAAGAATACTGCATTTAAGTGTCTTAGAACACATGAAATTTCTTTACATGCTATAAGTAAATCAAATAGAGTGAAAGCAGTAATTCCTATATAAAAATGGATTTTGCTTCTGTGTAATCAGAGATGGGCTGGTTATTTTTACATAAATAAATTATAAAGGAAGGAGAAAGCACAATTTTTCTTAGTACCTTTTCTGGAATTGTTCTTCACCCTTGTAAAAATGACAAATAAAATTTGTTTCTTACCCCACTTATCTTACAGAAAGACTCAGAAGATGGTAAAGCTAGTGCTTAAAAGCACATCCATCATGTCTTCGATCATAAAATCAGTCAGTAAGGAAAAAAAATACCCTCTTCTATCCTGTTATTTTTAAAGATATACCCAATTGCCACAATTTTGACCAAACCCTCTAAGACATCCCCCTGAAACACTTTGTGTAAGGACAATTAATTATGAATAATGTTTTGGCACAACAGTATTTCATATATTTCATTGCAAAGGCTCAGGGATAAGAAGCAATAGTCATCAAAAGTTTTGCAAATGCATTTGCTGTAAGCTTCCAGCAGGTAAATAATAAACAATATTCAATACAATACCATTAAGCAAGTACACTTTTTACTGTGATTTATACCCTGAATGGTAAAGTTTATCTATCAAATATCCTCTTTTTTTTTTTTTTCTGTGGGCCAAAATCAGCAGCTGGTCTATATGATCCAGCACAGTCTTCCCTTTAAACAGCAAATGAGTCAGAATTCTTTAAATGCCATAGCATAACCACAGCCGTGACGATGAAACCTGGCCAAATGCAAGGCAGAATTACAGAAGCTGTTTTGTCTTTGTGCCCAAGCTCCCAGGGCTCACATGGACATACCAGTACTCTGGCAGATCAATAGCTGTGGACACAAAGAAGATGTTTTCCATCAGTTGCTTCCCAGTAATGAAACCAAGGAGAGCTTTGTTCTTCTGATAACATACCGATCTCCATCCAAGCAAGGTTCACGTTCAAGCATTTCCTTACTCCCAAAGGACAAGCATGTGTCTACATGCTCAGAGACTCAAAACTGACTAATGTTCCTCTGGAGCACAGAGGGAAGAACAAAACAAATTCAAGCCTTTCCTTTGGAAAGATCTGGCAAACATCCAAAGCAAAATGAGCCATTTTTTTAAGCTAAGGGGAAGGGTTGGTGCCGAGCAAGAACTGCAAGTCTTAGTAGCAACAACCACTCTGCAGTTCTGCTCTCATCCTGGGAGACATGAAAGCTGGGCAAAAAGATGAGTTAATTCACTCATGTCCAACATGACCAGAGCTATGATGGGTATTTCATCTTGGAAATACACCAAAACATGTGTATCTTTTTCAAAAAAGTTTTTCCTGCTTTTCCTGAATGCTTGTTATATCATACAGGAAAGCCTGTCAGAGCTTGTCAGATCATTCTAGAAGCAAAACCTCCCAAAATACAGATTTCCTTGAGAGCCCAGAGGATAAGGTTGCTGGTTGTCTGTGGGTTTATAGGCAACATCAGTTGTAACTAATGACTGAGACAGTGTGCTGCCCAACAACTCACTCTAAAGGAAGCTGAGGTTTTGCCAGGTTTTTTGCTTAATTTCATCATTATTTGATGCTCACAAGGGAGATAGAGAGCAACTGTGTCAGCTTTGTGCACCAAGAACTATAAAAATATTCAACAGCTGTAAAATATACACATATTTTAAACTTCTACTTCTTTTTCATATTATTTTCAAGGATAGTTAAAGGTATACCAATCTGAGAGAGTAAATATGCCTGCTTATGACAGCAGAAAATAGAACTGAATATTAAAAAGAAACACATCTCAAGAGGCAAGGGCAGTGAGACTTAAATCCAATTTGCAAGATAAAAGCTAACCAGACCACTTACTATTGCCATCTGATAGCATTCAATATTGCTTGAAATTCATTAATAGGCTAGGTAATGTAAGTACAGTGCATGTATACAAATTTAATTCAATTAATTTCTACATTAGAAACATCTAGTGAAAGAGGAGGAGAATAATTATAAGGCAGTCTTACCAATCTGTGGAAAAGGCATAGAAAAACCAGTCTAAACCTCAGAAGAATAATTATCCCATGAGACTTCCACCTCCTGGGAGCGCCCATTATTGTGCTAGGAGAACATAAAACTGACAGCTATTCAGAAAGACCTCCAGAGCAATTTCAGCTTAGGTCTACTGCTTATCTTACCTTGTCATCTTTTTAGGCTATCTACAAGCTTCCAGCTAACTTACCAATATTGTATTTTATTTTTACAAGCAAGCAATAAATGCTTCTTTTATAGCATATACTATGCTTAACAGTGTAAATGTTGCAAAAAATGCTTATGCATCTTAAATAAAAGGTCATTCAAATTTAAACAGCTTTATAGAGTAATAATATTTTATTTAGATCTGCCTACTAACTGCTGATTGCTTAGTCAGATTAGGTGGAACTCTAAATGAAAGAGAAGCAAAGCATTTTATTATCATTAAATATTTCCATTATGGCAGCATTTGGAACCCAAAATCAGGTTCAGTGTTACGTCCAACTGCTAACAAGTACAGTTTAAAAATAAAACACAGCAGTCGCTGACCTAAAAGTGCTTGTGATTATAGTGTGTGGCAAGCATCCAACAGATAAAAGGAAAAGAGATGGAAAAGGAATAGGGTAAAAGGAGTGCTATCCATGTCAGCCATAAGTACCAGTCACAGCATCCTCCCCTAACTATTCAGAGGGTAGTTTCTTCTGAATGTAATGAAAAGATAACTAGAAAACAGAAGAAGACGTTGGTAAAAAAATGGATTAAGAAGCACAGAGCATCACATAAATACACTAGCAATAACTTAGGATAAGCTGATTTATTATTACATGAGAGAGGTTTGCTTATAAATGTTAAGAAAAATGGTGGAGATTTAGTTTCTTCTAAGAGCACAAGGAAAAACAACCTCAATACATTTATGTTACATTTTTATAGAAGTGACACATCACATAAATAATAGAATTATTCTGGATCAAGGTTTTATAATAACCTATCTCTACTGAAGAGTGAATTATTCCAAAGCAAACTGCAGCTCACCCTGGGCATGTCCTTCCCTGCTTAAACTGCAACAGAGAACAGCAGCTGACTTCATTGTATTTTCAAAGACATGCCTATAGCCTATTGCTCAGCAGTTTGATTTCAGTGCATCATTTCATCTGATGCCAGTCAATTTACTCATACTGCTGCTGTGCAAAGTGTGGTCCAGAGTCCCAAATGGTAAACATTTTTGACTGATAAATGCTTCCTTTCTGAACCTAATTCATTGTCTAGAAGAACCACATTTCCTCTCAGCTTCTCACTCATTAGGGCCCAAGACTCAGTCCCTGTCGGAATGAGGAGGCCAGATTTGAGAGCAGTCATGTATATCTGATGAGGTCCACAAGGCACCCGATTGGTGCCATTAGACAGCGAAATTCAGGAGAATGCCAAGTTCTGCCGCAGGCAATTTACGATGACATAACCCTTGGATAAGAGGAGACGTGAAATGTGAGCTTCCATCAAGCAACCCAATGGTTGTGCACAAAAGTACTGGAGGAATATTAACATGAGGTGGTTCTTCATGATCATTAGCTGCAAATCACACGCCCCCAAGAAATGCATTGCAGGCACTTCTAATACAGCAGGAGAGCCTTGTACAAATGCTATCCTCAAAACACTCACTTGAAAATGCTTGTGTTTTTATAACAAAGAGAGAAATGACTGATTAGGTGCCAAAATGGTTGATACCATCTCTGAAGAAAGATGGTAGCTTTGCAGCTCTTACGATTTCTCTTAAAACAGTTTCAACTTTAAGTTGCAATGTCCTTCAAAGTACAAGTGTCTTTTTGTACTGGTTCCAACAAGGATTTCAGAGCTGAGCCCTGACTGCTCCTGCTGTTCTACAGAACTGTTATTTTTTGCATATCCTAGACTGGTGCGCTATATTCCTGCACTATACATAAATTCTGCATCTCAATTATTACATTTATTGTCTTCTGTACAATAGGTAACAAATCCTTGCATGGTTTACTTTAAAAGTGCTGCAAACTATGTATTATCTTAAAATCTATCAAAAAGTGAACTTAGTGGGAATAAAGTAGCATAATTAGTACAGAAGAAACATCTCCTAAGAGACATAAAATGAATGCAGCCTACAACTGAGACCTCCATGATGTTTCAACTCAATAAAGAATTTTATATCAGAGACTGCCAAACTTTGATTTATAAAACTTACAACTGGTCCATTGATTTCAGTAGGGTGAGAGTGATTCATTTCAGCCAAAGAGCTGTCCAGAGTTATACATAAGCATTGTGAGCTTAGAAATCCCAGTAGTCATGGTGTTAAACTGCAGATGGTTCTCATGCTCTTTTGGTAAGCTCAGTACCAGTGACTGCTATATATTCTACTTACCTTTACCAATTATAATAATTTTATTCATGCACTATATAATGCTAACCAGAGCCTGCCACTCTCATTACCCCTTACAATCCAGGACTCTTGCCACTGAAAGGGCACTTGATCTTTGCATGTCCAGGTCTACAGAAGTACTCTTCTATGACAGAATTTGCATGCACTGCTAAAGCAGTAAAGATTAAAAGCACCTATGGAACTACAGCAGTCTACTCATTGAACTACACACTGGACAGATTCCACCAATCACTGAAAGAAGTGTCCAGCCTGATGGAAAAAAACCCAGACAGCTATTGAAAACCTCTTTAAAAGCTAACCTAAAAACTACCACAATCCCAAAATAGAAGCAGTATCATTTTTTGATTCAAATCTACTTTAAGTCAAATTCCTTCATCCTTAAATATTGTCAAGATAACCTTATTTTAGAACAGAAAGCTGAATCTTTACCTATAATCAAAGTAAAAGGCAGCACACCTGACCAAACACCAGTGCTGTACAATCAGATTCTGAAATGGATGTGTTTGCAATGATTATCCTAATGTAGATAAAAAAGTTTATTGAAGTCCAACTTTTATTTCTGAATATGCTCATATACATTTACCAGCATTATAGACATAGATTTTTCTACTATATCTACTTATTATTATTTGGTATTTATTTTTACACCTATGATCAGTGTACTACATCCCTCTCACATGCTCACTACAACTTTTTTAATCCCTTATAGTTTCACTGGATTTTTCATAATATATGAATCACTAAGTTTTCTTCCCTTCTTGCACTGACTTCCAAAATAAATTTTAAGGTTTTACTGATTTTTTATTCAGAGTTTCATGGGTTCAGCTAGACAAAAGACAAACCAGTGACAGACTTCAGGGATGTAAGAGGAGGGAACACCCTGACATCTAGAAATTATAAAGAATGGTTTGCAATTAAAGGACAGTACTCAATCTTCAGACACTGAGTTCAATTTCTAACTCTTCCAAATGCTCCCTGTGTTATGCTCCATTGTTATAAGAGAGAGAAAAACTTCCTTTCTGAACTTTCCTGGGAAAGGAGCCACCTTACCCCAAGTCTTGTGCAGCAGTAGAATCCCTGTTCAAATCTGGCCTTTAAACATCATCACAAAATGAGCCATAAATACATCTGCTGCTTCAAATAACAGGACACATTTCAAAACCAAGCAGATCTCTACAGCAGAAAAACAGAGAAGGAGACTGAAGTAAACAAATCCAATCTTCAATGCAAAGTTCAGCATATTGGATACTTCTAATCTGACAAAAATAACCCTGTGGTGCTGCAGTGCTCAAATCAGTGCACAGAAATCCGTGGCAGCAGTTGAGAGCATGATTGAAGAAGGGGCACAGGGAAGGAAACTGCTGTTGTATTATGAATCAAAATGTGTCTCAGGAGCTTTCATTCAACATTCCTGAACAGAGATCTCCATAGCAGTCAGCAAAAGCTGGATTCCCTTCCTCCACTCTGGTTTTATCTGCAACTCTGTCATGGTAGAGGAAGTAAGAACCTCAGGGTGTGGGTGTGGAAGGAAATCAAGAAGGAGCTTGAGCTGGAATAGTTTTCCTCCTTAATAGCATGTACAGTGCTGGTTTTGATTTAGGATGAGAATAATGTTGATAGCACACTGATGTCCAAAACTGGCCACGGGGATATTTCCCATCACAGAGTACCATGCTCAGTATGCAAACTGGGGGGAACTGGCAAGGAGCTGCCAATGACTGGTGGCACACTCCAAGAAGTGATGGCTCTACACCTGCCCAAGACACAGCAGGAGGGTGAGCAGGAGAGAAGAGCAGCTAAGAAAACCACCTGCCTTGATTCTCTGCCCTCACTGTGGCCCTGTGAGAGGAGCTGCTTGTCTGTGTGGGCTGGCAATGTGTGGTGCAGAAGAATCTGATGGATCACACCTCTAACCAAGTGCTTTAATGTGGTTTTGGCTCTCCTGTACAACTTGTTCTGAACAAAAAGAGCAGGTCAGGTTAGACAAACCTGCTGCTGAATTCTTATCTTGGCAGCTCTTTATTTCTTTATTTATTTTTAGTACCACAATGGGCCCTGGTGGGCACCACTGCCTTTTGGGCTCATCCCATAATTGCTTCTGCATGCTGGACTGGTCCCATTTCAGCATCTCCTTCTCAGGGCCTTCAATTCTGACTGCTGAGGTGAGTATTTTCAGCCAGCAGCTTCACTATATCAAACAATTACTATCACTCTGAGTGTTCTTTTCATTAGCCAAACATTTCTCTACACTCTTTTATGCTGAAACCTCCACTTCTACTTAATAGATCTGCAATTAACTTGAAATACTTGGCTTTTTACTGCAATGCATCACTCTTTCCCAGTCTGATATGCTAATAAAAATTGTATGCTAACATAATGTATAAAATATCATCTCTGATTTTAAACTAAACCAAAATTTATTGGCTCCACCAGTGCAATACTGATCTACCCAATGAATATTAATGCAATAACTTAGGTAACAGATTCTTATGACATCAGGGAACTAAATCAGAGTGGAGCAGACTGTACAATGCAATGAAGAAAATCTCAGTTTTCTGTTTCAATAAATTTCAATTCTACTCAAACCTGAATGCAGCTCCAGACTGAAAAGCAAAATTGAAATGATAAGGTATTTTTTGCTACCTGTCAGCTCTCATACCCCATAAAATATTCTACTGACCCCCAGTAAACAAACTAATTGGCAATCTTGCAAACAACAGTCCCAAGTTCTTTTATTTCTAAGGCATCATTAGCAATTATAGGATGCTGGCAGGACAAATTGTATTCTCAGTTATATCTCTACAACCCACCTCTCTCCTGCTTATGTTCTTAATCCTTACCCACTTCCACTGAAAATGCAAATCTTTGCAATTATGACTGTAGGGATAATGGTACAACATTACTGCAGTAAAAATGTCCATTTACCTCAACAGTGCTTAAACCCCAAGCCTCACATTGGCATGGATAAATATAAATTAACTGCAATGTTTAAATGCTTAGGCTAATATTGAGCAACCACCACCCAAAACCAAGACAGCAAACAGCAGTGCTAAACTCCATAAGGAGTTACACCCATCCATTTCATCTGAAAAGGAAGCTGATGCAATGCAAGATGACATGAGAAAGTGGTGATTGATTTAGTTCCTCATGAATAACAAAGTACTCCCTAACTCCACAAAGAAGCAGATAAGTGCAGGAAGTAACTAAGGTACTGAGACAAGTTACCAGCAAACAAAAACCAACCCCCCCGCCCCCCAATCACCCATGTATGGTGGAACAGACAGAATTATCCAGGGAAAAAAGCTAAATCTCAAACAGCTGCACAGCCCAGGGGTTTTTTCTGATTTCAAGTAGTGTGTTGGGTTTTTTTTCTGTTCAAACTGGACATGTTCTACATTACCCACTTCTAAAACTTATTGTTATATATCCAATTCCAACTCTATTCATTATTCATTTACGGATTTGGAATTTCATCTTGCAAACAAGCTGTTATTGAAAATCTTTCGAGAAGTGTCTCTTGTGACCTTTGAAATGTCTTCTTAAAAGAAACATAATTCTGAAACACAAGTGTGCAGCAGACCTTGCACACTGATGTCTCAGTTTGAGTAAACTTAATTAAGGTAAAACTCAACTGCTCTTTTGTTACTTTGATACTAGAAAAGAGCCCAGGAATAAGCCATTTCAGCTTGAATAAGAAACACAATTAGTGAAATAGCGGATATTTCCATATTTGCCATTAATACATTAGAAGACACATCCACTCAAAGTTTGACTTGAAAAGCTTTCACAACATTATTTATCTATCCATCTTATTGACAAATTGTAGTTACCAGTAAAATGTACTAGAAAACACATTCACTCAAACTAAATACATATAAGAGAAAGTTTAAAGTATCAAGATGTAAAAGTCATGATAACAAAGACGTGGCAATACTAAGGCAAGAAAAACTGCCTGTCTCAGCCAGCACAGTTTCCAAAGAATGTGAGAGCAAGACAACCAAACTGAAGGAGATTTCTTCCCACATGTCACCATCAGAGCTCCATCACACCCACTCACTCTGAAGTGCTTTGGACATAAACAATTCCGTGGCACACATCAGTATCCATATAGAAAAACCATGGGCAAAGTTTTATGAATGCATCGCTTTACCTTAACTTTTAAACGCAGACTGTATCGAGATTGTACCATTATGTGGACTCTGAAGTAAAAAATAGACAGATTCACTTTCTATATTTCAAGTTTATGACACTTTAACTGCACTAAATTAAAAAATGGCAGCACTGTACTGTAACTGGAAAAGTATTATGTTGAACCAGAGCAATTCCTCTGAACAACATGGCCACTTACAGCAGTATCCCAATATAATACATATTTATAATAGAGTGCCTGCTGAGATAAATTAGTCATACTGCAAATAGCCATCAGGGATATGGAAAGTAATAGTTTCTCATGACCTGTTACATGTGTACAAAAGCAAGTGACTGAAATGATGTAAATATTCAGATGGTATCTTTGGGAGGCACTCCTCTGCCCTGGAGGGAGAGCGACGGGAACACTGTCTGTGCACTCACAGCTTCCGGAAGCTTCTGTGAACACCCAAGGTGCAGGCACACATCCTCGCCAACAAGCAGTTCTGCTGGTTCACAAGGCACCAGAGAAGGGGATAAACACATTGCTCGGTCACTAGGGGTTAACACCAGGAAGGTCAGAGGCCAGCTACAGCTGAATTAGCCAGCTAGGCAAAGGGAAACAAGAAGGGTTTCTGCAAGCAATGCTAGCAGCAAAAGGAAGTTGAGGGGAAATGTAGTCCCAGAGATTACTGAAGAAGAATCACAATATGGAAAAACCTGCTTCCAGACCCCTGCATGGACCACTACAGTTTTAGAAAGTTTGGGCAGTTGACAGTTTGTAAGTAATTGGTTAGGGACTCATCCGCAAAATTCAGTGTATTTATTCCAACACCTGAGACTGGACGGGAGTTATCCAGGGGTGCCAAAAGAGTTGGCTGATGTGATTGTGCGGCCATTATGTGTGACAAAATGCACATGATCAGAGTAAGTCCCCAGAGCCAGAAAAAGACTGATATGCCTATTTTAAGAAAAGCAAGAAGGAGGACCAAAAGAACAACAGGTTGGTCAGCCTCATCTCAGTCCTTGTACAGGCAGGAAACATTCCTGGGAGTTTACTTCCAGACACATAAAGGACAAGAAGGCAATCAAAAAGACTCAACAAAAGTGGACCATGCTTCATCCAGCTGACTGCTTTCTGTAACAAAAACAACCTGCTCTGGGGAGGAGGAGAGAGAGATGGATACAATATATCTCAGCTTATTACACTTTTTGACATTGTGACTCTCCCATACTCACTTGAGAGTTGAGGAAGTAAAGGCTAGAAGAACAGATTCCCAGGCCTGTTGGAAACTGGTTGGTTGGACTGACAGTCCTGAAGGGACTTTACCACTGCTCTGGTAATCAGCAAAGTACTGCACTATCAGTAACAGGCTGATATTGTTCAGTTTCCTTATCAACTACTTGAGTGATAAAACAGACCCCTCAGCAACTTTGTGGACAATCGTAAATTACTTTTTAGCTCAATCTCTCCCTAAGAGATCCATCTGAGAATCCAGTGAGGTCCCAATACTCCTTAAACTGAGGATTGCGACAACAGAAACTTCATCATGTTCAACTACAAGTGTGAAGTTTGTTTTCTGAGCAGACCAAACCCATACATCACTGAAGCCTGGAAATTGACTGCTTGTGTAGCAGCCCTGCTGAAGTGACCTGGAGGTCGTGGTGCACTCCAAATAAATAGGAACCAACAGTGTGCCTTCTTCACAAATAATACAAACACCACACAGAAGGCATGTGACCCACAATGAAAGGTTAAGGGAGCTGGGCTTTGTTAGTGTGGCAAAGGGAAGGTCAAGAGGCAATCTAATAGCAGCCTACAACGGTTTAAAGAGCTGGAATGCTGACAGACCCAAATTCACTTTGGTAGTAGCAGGAATACAACAAGTGGTAAACATCATAAACTACAGCTTGGATGCTTCAGATTTGACAAATGTGATTAACAAAATTCCAGGCAGCAGTGGAACACGCTGTCCAGTGGGATGGTGCAACATTGATTCTCAGAGGTTTTCAAGACTAAGCTGAACAAAGACCAGACTCATCAGAGATAGTGCTGGAAATGGTTTTGATTCAAGATTTCCAAAGGCCACTTCCATCGAACTTTTTTATGGTTTAATGAAAAGGATTATTGCCCAGCTCACTCACACAGCTCTCCTACCAGACCACAGAATTATAGAATCATTAAGGTTAGAAAAATCCACCAAAATCGTCAAGTCCAACCTGAGATGTCTCACCCCACAGAAGTGCATCAGGTAGAGTTGAACACAGACATGTTTTCCAGGCTGCATAAATTAACCAAGCTTGTTTTGGATGGAACAAGGTCAGGAAACATCTTAAATAAGCATATCTGTGGGAAGATCTGAGAATATAGTTACTTGTAGCACTACAGCCATGATAAGAAGTTGAGGATGGGCTGGAAAAAAAGCTGCAACATGTTTCAGAGTTGGCAATAGCTGCTGTGTAAGTAGCTATACACTTCTTAGCTTCTGCCAGGATTGCTCTCTATACACCAGGAACTCCACACCTTCCTTACCTCCCCACAGTGGCTCTACAAACAGCTGCAAGAAGTTTCATATCTTGTCCTCTTTTTTCCTGATTTCCAACCAAACAGGCAGGTCCAGCTCACTGACATACACGACACTTCTCAAACAGTGAAACTCATCACATCTGGAATTTAAAATTTATTAAACTACATCCAAGCAGAAGTTCCAACCATGCTGACACTGTCCCAACATCTCAGCAAAAGGTCTCCAATAAAAGCAGTTTAAAAGCTGATTAACACAATCCAATTAGCTGATTAGTCAAGATCCAATGCATGCAAGTATACAGAGTGCAAAGCTAGTAAATGGTGCCACGACAGTGGATAAAGAGGTAAGAACTGTCAAAACTTTAGCTAATAGCTTCTGATGGTGTGACATTGGCAGAAATAAACCAGTGGCTGAAACCCTGACAGAAGTCACAAAGAATAAATCACAGACAACACATTGATGTTGTGTTCAGTATATTCTTTCCAAAGATGATAAAATCAACACTACCTTTTGCCTGAATCTGCCAATGAAATGATGGCTCAGACTGGCATGTCATTTATACTTATTTAAAACAGGCTAATCTGATGTACTTTCTACCAAACTTTAGATACACCTGTGCATTGAGACACCTGGACACAAACCCACTAATTACTGGTAGGCTGGTAACCAAACTGGTTTGGGTTCCTCTGTCAGGGCTCACACTGTCCAAATACTATGTCTGGACAGAATGAGCATAACAAAATATTTCTTTGTCTCAACCTAGCTGCCTAGAAGTTGTGCATTTAGGTCTCAGCTAATAATTTAGGCTACTTTAAGTATCAGTCTAAAGAGAAGCTTCCAGGTGTGTTTGAGTCCTGTGCAAGATTGATGGAATAAAACCCTTTTTCACTCTCTTCTTCCACCAAGAGAGCTACATCTCTCCACTTCTGCCATGGAGAAAAAGCCATTTCAGAACACTCTGACAAGTGGTCCATAATGGGGGAAATTTTGAGAGGATTTTCATCTCTACCTCTACAGCACAGAATCTGCTTATGCGGCTGTGTGCTGAAAGAGAAGATAGAAGATAAAGACTAGATAAAAATATTGTTTAACTAAATTTTTCAGCCTCTTGGAAGTGCGATTCTGAAGCCAAGAATTTATCATCCGAGGTTATGAAGAGATCCTGAACATGTTCATGCATAAAGGAGATGCAGAACACATATATGCATATGCACAACCTTATCTATATTGCTCAGAGCAAGGTTGTACTTTCAATTCTCTAAAAGTGAAATGGTGCTCCCCATGTGAATTAAGAGAATGCTGATAAAGAAAAGACCTCATGGGATCAGCTTCAAACTGATTTCAGAGCAGTGCAAAATATGTCCCTCAAGAGTTTTAATTTATGTGAAATCACCACTGGAAAATTAATTTCCCACCCCAAAAAAAAAATTTCTATATTTTTTGCTGTTGCTATGCATCAAACTTTCTATTAACATCAGGCCCTCTAAAAAAATGCCAAAGGAACTGAATATATCTAATGTAAAGAAAACCCCCAAATACCTATCTGCCCCCAAATGCACTATCTGTGTTTTATAGATTAGATGTTGGCTGTTGTGTAGCTCTGCTTAAAAATGATCCGTATCTGTCCTTTTTTCACCTAAGAATTCTTTCAACCCTATCAGACCCACTATCTGTATTCTATAAATTAGATGTTGGCTGTTCTGTAGCTCTGCTACAAAGGTAGGAAATGGGAACAGAATTGTAAATAATTAAAATTATTTCTTTTGACAGAGAGACAGGAAATTACTGTTTTAGTTTCTAAATCCTGAATTTTAGGAGTTCCCTTAATGAGTAACATTTGCTCATTTTTAGTGGGCACATGCTTCAACAAAGAAAATGGAAAAGGATGAGAGTAAATGGCAATTAACAACACCAAGTTTGATATCAGAACATATTTTTTCCTCAAATGAACCGTGACAATAATTAAGTTTTACTTTTTCCTCTCCTGTGCTACTCATTTGCTGATGATGCTCTCCTCTCTGTTCCCAGGTCTGCAGAAGGTCGGGCTACTCTCGCACAGATGGCTCTAGAAACTGGAACTGTCACACAACCCATCAGAACCCATAAAGTCATTATCAAACATTGGCCTTACCCCAGACTGGATGCTTGGGGCTGGATTTGTGGCACAGTTTTCATTTTATTTGCTAAGAGGAAAGCTTCAGTGGAATAATATTAGCCTCCCTGTAGTTTATTCTACAGGCTAGAGAGGAAAATAAAAGGAAATGCGTAATTCTCCTAAAAAGCCATTCAGCACTCAAAGCCCTGCTAATGATAGGGAAGGAAATAGAAGATTATTCTAATTCATGACCCAGAGTTAGCCTTAAATGACTAGGATGGCAAAAATAAGAAAAATTACAAGCTGCTTCACTTGACACGTAACATAGTACAATTCTGGAGAAAGAAAAAATACAGAAAATAAAAAACTAGAGCACTGCACCTCATTTAGAATCAAATATGATGTATTACTGACAGCTTTCTCCTTCCAGACCCATCTAACATTTCTTGCTATGTCCTTCCTATTATATGTAACAGTCTTCTAGCCCTTTTTGTAGAGATCAGTGTGCAGGGGGCAGAGGTCAAGACACAGAGTAGATACCATTAAAAGTCTGACAAGGTACAGAACATGTAAGACCATGAATTGCTTCTGCAACTGGTCATTTTCAGATCTGACTATGGTTAAAATTGAGGGTATTTAGCACTTACTAAAACTAAAGCTGAACACGAAAACATAGCACAGCATTTAATTACAGCACTCAGATCCTTCTGGGGAGGGTGCTAATGATCAGGTATTTTGTAATTCCAGCTATGTCCCCCTCCCAGGAGGCATCAGCTGTACTCCCTCAACTAACCTTTCCCTGCAGCTACTTTTAAAGAAATGAAAAGGCCATATAGCTAAGCAAGAAAACCCCTCATAACAATAACAACAACAACAACAACAACAAATTAAAAAATCACTGTGGCTGCTGCACCACTACCGAAGCATCTTCCTCATTCCTAAAATTAGTCCAGTCAATATTACACCTCAAACTCCTATAATCTTTCCTGAAAGCCTCCTTCAGAGGAAAATGAATTCAGAATAAAGAAAATGGATTCAGAATAAAGACTGGCATTTAAAGAAGTTCTTGCAGTTGCTCTAACAATAATCAGTATTATTTTTGTAGCCATTTAACCCTAAAACACCATTTGAAACATTTTTGCCCGTCTTCATCCTGATTTCCCTTCTCCAATCCTGAGATAATCCTAAAGCCATAAAATTTTAGAAAAATAGCATCACACACTTTGCCCTGTATCCACATGGCCACTGCCATTCTTGTTTAAGAAAAGCAAATAATTATTGTGAATTGCAAATAAAACTGCATTTTAACTCTTCCTCTCTTGGATTTTCAGCACTGTTTGCCTACCACTGTTTTCAGAATCATGTGTGTACTAAATAGTAATGCTGTTTTACAAATAAAAGCATTGTGAGATGACAAAAGCTTTAAAAGACAAACATAAAATGTAAGACTGAGAAAAGTTGTGACTAATTCTCATCATGAGTTTAACTATTGCATTACTTTAGCACTCAAATAAGTAGGTGTGTAGAACTGGCATCATAACTGTACTTGCATATAGGCTTCTTGTGGATAAGTTGATACATTACTGTCTTCAGTCAAAGTGATCTGGTAATTTCATCAGGTTTCATAGGACACCAGGTCTGAAACTACATAATGTCATATATCACATCCATATTTTTCATACTATTTTATGGAAATGCACCTTTTTGAGAAGTGTTCAGTTTTGACTGGAAGAAATCAAGGAATAGACACTGCACCATCTCTTTGTTCATTCATTGTTTCTCACATTTAATTGAGTACCTAATTTCTACTTTGACTTTATCTTGTTTCTGTTTATGACTATGACTCATTTTCCACTGAATTAAAAAAGCCTTTAGCACTCCATATCTCCTCTATGGAGGAATTTGTACTCTGTAATCTAGCTCTCCCTCAAATTCCTTTATGACAAAATAAGCCTGATGTCTTTTTTACATTTATTGTATAAGACTCATTCATTACTCAGACCCTATCTCTGGTGTCCCTTTTGTTTGCTGTTACCTTTTACAACTTCCTTTTTGAAGGAGATGAGGACTGACTCAGAACTCTAGAACCAGCTGTACCAGTGACATGCACACTGGAAGTTATAGGTCTGTTCTTGATAGTTACTGCCCTACTTACATGTTCCCAAAGTTTATAAGCTCATTTTGTAAAAGCCTCTCTCAAGTTTTATTTTCACTATCAGTCTTCAAAAAATCCCCACTCCCTGGGACCCTGCAGCCTCATTCTGACACAGTAAATCAGAGATCACCCTTTAAAGCAGAAAATACTTTAGAGATTTTTTTGGGTTGGTTCAGATAAGCATACAGTTCTGCACAACTGCCTTGTCCTCATTACATACATCCACTAAAGACATCAGCAGCAATTTTGTGTACTTCAAGATTATTGATCAAAGCTTCATTCCTCTACAACTCAAAGAGCCACGAACCCAATTCAGTCTTTATTCCTCATAAGTACTTTTGGTAAATGTCATATTATTTTTCAAATCTATTCAGATCACCACACTATCATCTGTTTCACATTGAACTTATGCTGAAAAAAATGTGCAGAAAATCAGCAAGGAAGAACAAGTAAGGCCAATCCTGTTTCATTCCAGCTCTTTTCACCACTCAGGCATTTTCAAAAGCCACAAAAAAAAAAAGCAGAGCTCATCAACACTCACCAAGTGACTCCACTGTCACAGAACATAAAGCAAAACCAGGGAGAAAGAGAAATGCAACTGTGGTGTACTGGAACAACAGCAAAAAACTGCCAGTGCCACAACTTTCACGACAGATTAACTGTGAAGTTTTAGTGCAGCTAAGAGCACGTTGTATGGGAAGACTGTCCAGATTCATCTTAGTATTCTGTAACCTTGCAAATGAGCATTTTGCAAATCCTTACAGTCACAAAACCACACAGAGTGTACCACTCATATTATCCAACACAGGCATATTAAAAAAAAACCTTTTCTAATCCATTATGTAGCATTGCGAACAAGTTACTGAAGAAGTGGCAAAACTTAAAAGCCTATCAACAAATACATGGCTGATAGAAAGAATGACTTCTTACTTTACTCCTTAGCTGGTAAGAGTTAACTAGGAGTTAGTCAAGGGATTCTCTGCACCTTAAGGAGTAGAGATTTTTAAAAGCTTCTGACAATCCAATAAAATTTTAGACCTCAAACACTTCAAATTTTTTTCTTCCCCATCTAAATAGTGTCTTAAGGCTACAACTGTTTCACGTTTCTTAAGGCTCACATTGTATCAGCTGCATTCTCAAGAATAAGGGTTAAAATTTACAACTTACCAATGTGGGGAAGGCCACAGAAGGGATTTAAGAGTTTGGTTTGTTAAATTTAAGAGCAAAGTGTAACTGCATAGCTGGCAGCCAAGGGAGTGTGAGAGGAGGAGGAAATATGACAGGGAATAGAGTACAGGGCCTTGCTTTAAGGCAAGGGACCACTGAAGACCAAAGACGCTGCAGCTGCAGATACTGAGGAGAAGCACAAGGTGAGGAGGTTAATGTTGTGAACACACAGCAAACCAGGCTTCATTGCAGTTCTGCTCATGGAAGAACTTGTTCTTGATCATGATGATTGCACAATTGAGGAAGTATTATATTCATCCTCTCT
The DNA here is from genome assembly GCA_910950805.1 of Acrocephalus scirpaceus scirpaceus. Lineage (NCBI taxonomy): Eukaryota > Metazoa > Chordata > Aves > Passeriformes > Sylviidae > Acrocephalus > Acrocephalus scirpaceus. Next base: position 118,718,300 of record OU383773.1, read on the forward strand.
GGTGCCAGGCATAACTGTACATCTAGCCAAAGACTCCATTCATTGTCCTTTTATTCCTGCAATTGTGAATCATCTCCGCCTTTGCATATTCATGCCCAAGCCTGCAATTAACCTGCCAGCCATGTTACTCACAGGTAGAAATTGCCAGGTTCCTTTCTTACTATTTATTCATTTTTGTTTGGGCAATGAAGATAGGGTAAATACATATAAACTTACATGATATTCTATATACTCTCTAGCCTATACCTGATTATTAAGAGCAAATGATCTTATCACACTGAGATATAAAGCTAACATCCTATGCGAGAACAGCACAACTGAATCAGATACTAAAAGATATTTAAGACTAACTTTGGAACCAAATAAAAGGAAAAACAACATGCAAATCTTTTGCCAAACAGTCTGTATTATAAAGAATGAGTGTTTACTAAGCAAAATACAAGTAAATACTTGTGTTTAGGTATCAAATATTAAAAATGAGGTTTTCTGCATGTTCTGTGTTCCTATCAGCATCGATATGATGCCAACTGCTCATACTTCTCAAATACTAAGAATTTGGCAGTGCAGATTTGAGGTTAGCTGGGGCATTGACCCTGTTTTCAAGAGATTTTGAGTCCTAGCTTTTCATCTTTAGAAGCTTTCAACTAGGTGTTCTTGGAGTAAAAGGTTGCTCACCTAAAATTTAGATAGACTAATCATCAGTTGTTACTGAAGTCACTGCTTTATGTTACATTTTCATTTCCTTTTTGTGAAGTCAAAACCTCCACATATCTATGCAGTGCTTAGCACTGAGATTCTCTGTTGCACGCCCATGACTCTGAAAGTTTAATTGCTTAGTTATTCTGAATACTCATGCAACAGAGTCCCTGCAGGCTTGCCAACTGCCTCACCTGGGATGCTCCACACCACCAAAGTCTACTTACAGTCTTCAAAATGTATTCTCTGTTTGGCTTTGATTCTCTTCAACCTTGTATTTCAGTCATTTTGAATTACTGGGGACACTGTCTTGCAGTGAAGTGATTTGAAAGGTACAGCTAAGGTAACACCATGCTTTCACACTATCAATGAACATTTTGACTACAATCCTAACAACATTCTCATAAATCTTATTGCTACACAGAGTTGAAAGAACCTGAATGCCTGTGTTATATGCAGACTAACATTATGATGTGCAGACTGAAAACAAAGAACAGCTTCAAACAACCACACTGCCAGAGGTAAAAAAGGCAGAGGGAGGCTCCTCTTGCACCAAAGCAGCTTTGAAGCTAGCAGCATTAGTGCAGGTCTAGACTAGCATCAAGCCCATAAAGTAAACAAAAAACATGTAGGTAAAATTTGGGATTATCAGCCTTACAGTGTCTCTTAAAACAATTATTTCATTGTTGATATGCTTTCTCCATGGCTTTCAGAATCATACCGCCTATTAAAAATTCTCACATGTAGCATAAGCAAAAAAAATATAGGAAGTGTTTTTTATATTTTATATATATAGCAATTAATAGCTCTGGGTTGGTTATTTCACAACACTTTACACATCTGATTTCTCAAAGTCACCTAGTCATGTTTTGCTTCCTTATAATAGACATTAGAACAAATTATAGACTTAAAAATAAGTGATAGCTGGGACATGGGATTGAAGTCAATCTATTACCAGAAGTGTTGTCCCGACTGCATTGCAAAGGGAGTGGAAAACAAAAACTTCATCTCTCCAGTTAACACCATAAAAAGAGGTAAACCAGAATTAGAATGGCCTAGTTTCAGCATATTATTATAATATAGATTACACAGATTTTAAATTTTAAACCACAAATGAAGCCTTTATTTCCATTTCTCATGTCCAATAAAGAAAATTACCTAGTACTTGGGGATTTGTCATGATCTTGGCATCTTGTGCAAGAGACCCATGGTAGTTACACTATTGTGGCTTCTCATACTACCCAAAAATAGTAAGCAGGTCCCTCAGTAAATCGCCCCTGAGCATAGGATGAAGCCACGCCAAACTGTTCTGAGTTAGGTCATTGCATCTGGAATGCTTGATTAAGCTGAGGCTTCTGCTCAGAGATGGGAAACCACTGATTTCTTTCTGCTCAATTTTTGAGAGCAACAGTATATATGAAGTGTATTTTAAGCAGCTTGTACAGTATGAAATATGCAATGAATTCCAAATTATTAAAAAACGTTTAAAAATGTCATTTTAAACTTACATTAACAGTCTCTCCTTGATCAAAATTTTGTTAATATTGAAGCTGGGCCAGGCTCATTCCTTAAGGCATTTGTCTGAACTAATAGAATAAATACATTTAACATAAAAATCACTTTCCACAGCTTGCAAATATATATTACTGTACAAAACATTCAAGTCTTCTTTCATTAAAAGGAAGATGGAGTCTAACACACCCAGTTCTAACAGGTTGTCTAAAGACAACCTTCAGAAAGGGTCTCTCTATTTTGAAATGCAACACTCCTTTTCTCTGAAACTCTGCTTTATACCTTTTGCCATTTCCCAGTGTTACCCACCACTCTATCAATTATGTTCAAAAAGCTGGAGGCACTTTCTGTTTCTTCCCTTGTCCAAGCCATGTTCATACAGTGCTGCTTTTCCACATCTCTAGGGTTGTCTCCTAGAAGAAGACAAAAATTGTTCTTCAAATCCCACCAGCTCTTGTCTGGATTGCTGATCTGTTCAACAACAGGTCAGCAATATTGTCTGAAGGTCTAACTAGATCATATGAGGGAAGGCTGCACAAACATAGTGATTTCTGAGTGTCTCCAATGCTCTGGATGAACAATTCTAACAACTTCTCTTGGACTTCTGTCCTCTAACAGTATGTAAATTTGCTATTGGATAAATGTTCCCAGAAATCACTACATTTTTTCATACATGAAGTTACCTAGTTACATCAAGCCCAACTAACATCCTTCCCAAGAGCAAATTTGCCAAGAAATGCTAAGTCCAAACCCTAAATACCATCCATGTGAACTAGACAGCTTGCCTTAGCCAGCAGCTTGCTAACCTCATTCTAATTCTGAGGATGCCAATGATGACTGCAGCTTTCCACAGACCTTCAGTGTTTTCTCTCAGTGGAAATCTGATTCAATGTTTTATGTACTTGGTCTGTAATGAGATCTGTGCAAAATGGTTCTGATGTATATTCCTTGCACTCTTAAACCTCCTACTGCCACTCAGTCACTCCTGAAGTACAGGCAACACAGGAGCAGTATCTAAACAGTATCTTAACACACAAAATCATATTTTTCATGGGGAATTAATACACAGCTTGTGCATATGAGGAGAAATCTCAAAATATTCCTTGATTTCAGTCTCATTTTTGAAAAGCCTGAAGCATTTGGTAAATAATCTCTTTCCTCAGCTGCAGAATTATGATTCTGAAGCCACACTGTACTGTTCATTCCCAGCTGGTTTTGCTGAACAGAAGGCAAATGGGAACCAGAAATTGCATGAAAAGCATATCTTTAAAAATGGTGTTTTAACATCCTTTAGCTTGACCATCACTTCTGCCAACAAAAGTATTTTGTACTAAACAGGACATAGACTGAGTAAGATTTTCTGAAGTGGTAAATGGCAGCTTATGGGATGAGGTTCTCAGTCCCAGCTCAAACATTATGGGCAGTATGGCAATAAAACATCAGACTATAAACATGGTTAGTCAAGAAAAGAGACATGCATGTAAAAATATTTGTAAACAAAGCTAGAACACTGCACCTTCCAAGTTCTGTTTTTCTGTGAAACATTTAATCATTACCCATTTACAAAACAGGATATGAACAGTTTAAGACGGGAGTGAAAGCGTGTGGGCCTGCACATGATCATTTCCTGTCGGGCTTCACCAGCCACTTCTGTGACCCGTGCTAATCAACAATCAGAGATAGGAAATGCCTTTCAGAAGTGTTCCACTACAGAGAATTTTAGTAACAAAACCCACAGCAAAGGTATTTATCCTGGATTCCAATATTTTGTGAGGGTCCTCGATATCACTAAAAATTTATGCTTTTCTCCTACATGAGAAATGTTTCTGAAGATTCTGAAACATTCTGAACAGAAATCTGAAAATTCTTTTCATTATGGAGGATTTTCACTTCAGAATTTAACTGTAATTTGCATAGCAATTACTACTGTATGTACTATTACTACTATATTGTCTTCCTAAACAAGTAGGAGACATATACATGGGGCACACATTCTAATCCATGTTTTCAAATTCGATTTAAAAGCTTTCTTTTTTTTTTTTTTACCAAGAAAGAAAACGCAAACATCCCAGGAAGTGCCAAGGTATTCCATGTGGCTTTTTTTCTCTTGGATAAGATGCTATTTTCTTTTTTATTTTTAAATTTCTTTTTCAATTCCATCTGTGCTATAAGAAACTTCAGATCATAAACCAAAACACCAGCATTTTTTTTATCAACAGTCTTGCAAAACAAAGATGACTAATGTCTGAAAGTTTCCCAGTTATTCCCTTCAATGCAGTCAGGTGCTACCTTCAAAATCTATCACTAAATTCTACCAGTGCTGTGTGGGTCAATGCACTGAAGAAATCCAAAGAGGTAATTCAGCTTCCAAGTGCCTGCTCTGACTCAGTCTAGTACCTCTCTGATAGGGTTGCTGCTTCAACCTCAACCCCTAAGATTTTGCATGTACACAGGGTAGTGCTCCAACTGCTGCTCATGTAAAAAGTACAATTAATGGATTTACATATTACAAATATTGTTTTTCCAGAATAACTCCTCTCGACTTCCTGACAGTGAACAATGAACTCTATCCCACATTACTGATTACTCACCTTCACTCATTAATTTTTGTTATGCATGAGAGCAGGGCCACTGCAACTCTCTCTTGCAGCATGTTCCCTAAAACATCAGAACTGGGCACAAGGAGACACATAAAACTTTCAGCTAAAGTACTTAAAGATTTTAAAGGCAAAGTAAGATACTGAAGACCTCTACAGAGAAAAACCCAAGATGGGCTTGGTATGCTTTGAAAATACACACCAGGTTCCTACCTATAAGTTTCTTCTATCAGTTCATTGACTCATTTCTGCTGCTATCCAAGAGTTCAAAATTTCCCTTCTTGCCCACCTATTTTCTCCCTTTTCTATACTATATCTATTTGCCTTTTCTTCTACAAACAGTTACATCCATTCATGAGTAATTTTTTTCATTTTCCTAATGTTCAAACGAATATGTTCATCTTTCACTTTTCCATACCCCTAGGTATGGACCAACTTTTTCCCTTCAATTCCCCTGAGAGCTGGTGAGTATATTGGCTCAACGCTGCTGCTGGAAAGAAGCTAAGAGAAATAAGGGAGCAAATTTAGCTAAGTTTGAGCATTCCCAAAAATGCTGTGCTTGTTAAGATCCAAGTAATTCAAAGGTAAATGCACAAGTTCCTGAGTTGCATAAGCAGCAGCAAGAATGCATGAACATTAACATATAAAACAGGTATCCATGAACTGCTGCAGTTTAAAGTATAACCTGGAATTCCAATCAGAAGAATGAAAAAGACCTGGGACATGATGAAAAACTGCACAAAATTCAATGAATTTCACCTGGAAAGTGGGCCATAGTTCCGTAACTTTTCTGCACCCTCAGTGTTTCTTCTGCTCAATTAATTACATTCCAAACTCCAAGTTTTGGCTAACGCATTTGCATATTCTTTGTACTTCAAAGGCTGACTTGCTTATTAGCATAGCCTAGTTCCTGTTACTTGTATAAATAACTATGAACAGGAGTCACATTGATCTAGCTGCACTTCATTTCTATTGTCTGTACTGGGAATTCTCCAGATTTGGGCTCATGGAAATTTTTGTTTGGTTTGGTATAATCAATTTTTGATTATGTGTTTCTATGGGGAAAAGAGTCTCTCATTAATAGAAGAAATTAATTTTGTTTGGGAAGTTACAGATGTTTGTGGGCTCAGTGGTAGGTAGTAAAAAGCTGATGTCAAAACAAATGAACTGATACAAGGAATATATGCAACGTATTAAATACAAAGACTAGAAGTCAATTTGATCTGATTTTCAAACACTTTGGAAGAAAGGCTTTATAGACATGGAGTTTTCTCTTAAAAGAGCTTGATTTTAACAGAATTCACTTAATACATTTGAAAAAGTATCAGAAACTTTACTTCATTTCAGAAGATTGCTTTTCAAGTGGAATAAAACTGAAAGTATAATCTATGCTACACAGGTCAAGCAAGGTGCATATACAGGTTTGCTCAGTTCTAACCCATGGCAATACCTAGGGCTCCACAGCTAAACTTCAGGTAAGTATTATGGCCACTGAGAAGTTGCTGTATCAGACCTTTTAAAATGTCCTTTAAAAAAACACAGCAAGGATTTCATCAGGATCTTTCCTCCTCAATCTATTCCTTGTTTGACAATGAATGTTTCCTCCAAGAAACTGAAGCAGTGTTTTATTTCTGAAAGAGCAGGTACTAAAAGTTTTCTGATGGCATCACCACATCTTGCCACTTAACACAACAGCACTTCAAAAGGAGATTTAACATGCTCCTGCAGGACAACCAGAACACCTCATTCTGGCTAGCAGGACAGAAAAGAAGGTAGAACACTTCTCTTGGGGTGTGCAGGATAAAATTCATTCTCTGGGGTTTTGTTTTTTCTCTGACAATGCATTTACATACATTTCTGAATTTTTTTCTAGGACCTCTCTGGAAATGTTACCCAGTTGAGGCTTACTCGCAGCCATTGTTCAATGAGTTTGCAGACACTGACTTTCTTTCACAGGAGGGTAGGAAGACTAGTGGACAGATGTGACAGGGCCTATGCCATCTGCAAAGGCTTCCTCAGCATCCCCATTTCCTCAGTGTATTCTGACCAGCTGTGGCCCTAGAAAGTCCATTTGGATGAGGGTGATCGACTCAACAAATCAGGGCATGTTCTCTCTTTGGTAATGTAGCAGGAAAAGTCCAGGCAAAGCTTGGTGTTTTGAAAAGTGTGCTTTCAACTCTCTTCTAGCCGAAAACAATGGACAATTACTCATTAATTTTAATACCTTATAACCTAGTTTGTATAAACCATATATCCCACGTCAAAACAAGAACGAGGAGGAAGTTCCAGTTTCTTCACAGCTTCTACTGAGCGTGCACTCACCACCAGCATCGTTATGGAAATGACGCATCCTTTTGGAGATGCATTGACAAGCATCTCTTTGAACTGAACTCCAAACTCAAGATGAGTGATGGCAACATGCCCAACGTCTTTGTGTGCTAAGCCAGTAAATGAGCCTCTCATCCTTGCATTTTCTTCCATGCCATAGTCCTCTGTGCCCCGGCTTAAAAGTGATTTATTATTCACTAGTTGAGAAGATACATCAAGGAGGAAAAAGGAGTAAACTACAAGTGTTCAGAAATTAGCATATACATTGCCCAGATGGCATCACCTTTTCTGCTAATCCAACTATGGCTTTTAACAGGAAAAAAGCCTTGTCCAGCATATAATTCCTTAAGTTTTTAATTACTACATGAATTTTTATATACCAAATACTGTCTTCAGCATATGTATGTTCCTAGTGCTCTAGAAGGAGAAATGGAAAATGATACTTAAAAGACAACAAAACACTGAAGACCCAAATACAAGAAATAGCAGAAGTACTGATGGATGTAACTTTTTTATTCAGTTTGCCTTTTGTGATATATCAATTACATTAAGTGAGATTTTTTTCCAATTTTTTTTTCCTATGGAAGGGAAAAATTGCTTTTAGAAAACAAAACTGTGCAGTTTTTGACTTGACATTATTTTGGAAACTTGCAAAAATATACTGAGGGGATAGATTGTTTGTTCCTTGACTTGCTTGTTGCTAACACCAACATATGCAGACAGACTAGAAACTCAAATCACTCTTAAGATACAGGAATCCTTGTCATATTAATATTTCCTACATTATAATTTAGTCATCACAGTCTGTTAGTCAACTTCTAATTTATTAAGTAGATGTTTACAAAAAGATTAATTCCATGAAAAATTCCCATCAAAATGTTAATCTGTCAAAACAAGTAACATAGAAATAGCTGATATAGCTACCACATACTCATCAGAACTACCAGGGGGAAGATTGCATTCAGCTGCATTTTGAAGAGAAACACATTCCAGTCTTTACTATTACACTGCCAGATGCTCAGGTTTCATTTAATGGAGTTAAGTGGAATAAATTTCTCAAAACATGGTTTTATATATGCTGAACCAAGCATTTCAGAAAACACAGCATTTTCTAAGAAGTTAAGACTTGGCTTTCTCCCCCTCAAATAAAAAATTCCCAAGTAAAGTTTTTTAAAAATATATATTTCATATAAAATAAACAGAATCTTGTAAACTGAGATTTTACTTCACAGGCCTTTTCAATCCCTTTGTCTTAGAATAACCTATTTACACACCTGAATTAACAAAACTGAATTTGTATTTTTAATTTCTCCTGCAGTTTTCAACACTCCTTTCCTTCAAAAATTTGACCACAACATCAAAACGTTTGTTTCCCCCAGTAAACGGTAAAGCAGGTGCATTGTTCACACACCTCGCTGATTTTGCAAATTAGGTAAAATGAGGTATGCTGTTTTGGTAAAGGTTTTCACAGCCTTCACTGAAATGTATGTGAAAAAATACTACTCTTTAAACTGTTAATTTGTACTGATGTTGAAATGATACCAGGCACTTAAGAGAAATTCTGTGAGGTCAGTCCTTGCCTGGACAGAGGGTTGGGTGCTGCCTGCTCCAGGCTCCTCCACTACCTCTGCTGCACACCAAGGTCCTGGCAATCCTTCCAGTCCCTGCTGCCCTTTGCCATAGAGGTTTTAGCTAAATATACCCACAGGCATTTATCCACCCTTCAGACACTTCCTCTTCAGATCAGTGCTTCACAGCGCACAAGGAAATGTTTCCAGTTACATCCTGCCCCTCTGTGAACTCGATGAGCCTTTCAAGTCCCTTCCAACATAAAAAGAAGCAATAGGAGCAAGTTCCCTTTCTCCAAGCAGTCATTTGCCTTAGATTTAAGTCATAATCTATCTTATTCCTTAAACCCAAATGTAAAATTAGTATTAGATGGACTCATTTGAAGATTACACTTCACCTACATAACCTGTGTACTATGCTTGCTTGCTCTATGTTTAGGTCTGCCTTTTCCAGGCACATTTTCCAGCACAAATATGTTCTTACTAATCCTTCTGAATAAATCCTTTATGTAAACTGTGCAGCATGACTTTTAGAGCCCCACTTGCTCCAGATCTACAGACCATGGTTAATTTATCCTGCTGCAGATAAGGCTTTTATTTCAGATCTCCCTTGCTTTCTTCTGGGCTTCTTCCACCATTTCACAGGCAGCACCTCCCAAAGAAACTTCCTTTGAGATTCTCATTATCCCTAGTAGCTGCCTGTTGTTTCTCTGAATGACAACAAATTGCTTTCTTCATGCAGGCCTGGACCCTCTCCTGCTGGATAAATCTCACATTTGTCACCGGCTGTGACAAACACAACCGCATGTCACAACACTTTATAGCAAGGCCAGCCAGGCTTTAACACTCCTGTACAAAATGTCAGGTTGGAATGTGGGTCCACAAGAACAGGTGGGGTCCCAACACTCAGAAACAGGGTTTCATTGGATGTCTCAGCTCCAGAAAAGCAGTGCAATTTGCATCTGGAATCTGCGCTTCAAGGCTGGAAGGCAGGAAAAGAGATCAAATCAGGTAAGCTTGGGAACTCAGAAGATATCTCAGCTTGAACAGACACTAATAAAAGGTCACAAAAACTGCAAGTATCACCTTAGAAGTTTTCAAAGATATTCCTCTACAGCTCTGTTTATAAAAGGGACACATCAGAAATGAAAGACACTTGCTCACATTACAGAATATATTGCATCATTCTAAAATAACCCCAGTGCAGCTGGAAAATTTCTTCATGGAGAATGACCCAATTATAGGAAAGCAATTTAAACACTAGCTTTCCCTCCTATGCCCAAATGCTGATTATGCTTATATATCTCAAAGACAAGTTACCAGATAAATTCAAAGACATGTAAATTTCACACCCCAACAAACTTCCAACAACTCAAATGGCGTCAACAGAACAGCTTTTTATGTTCTTTACTTTGAATTTTCGATTGTTAGGGTAAATGCAAAATTTGGCACATACGGCTATGCAATAAGCTTATCTCCGCAAAAAATGCAGTCCTCTTAACTTGAGCCCTTGCTCTTTGACAAGACTGGATGAATTGTTTTGAAATAAGACACGACACTCTGTGGCAGTACTCTGCAAAAAAGTGTACAGAACTCAGGCACCTCTTGAACATACCTTCCCATCCTATATCCTGCAGCACCACCCCAGCTGACCCAATAACTTCAGAGTCAGGGACTGGCATAGATAAGAGTCAAAGAGCTAAAAAAATGTCACTTTTCAATCACCCATCATGCAGTGTCATCTGCCAGGGCCTCTTGGCAGCAGGCAGAAAAGGCCTTGTCTAGAGTCCATCTCACACCAGATGAATCCACAATCCCCAAAACCCTTGAAAGATTCATATCTTCCTAAGGACAAACTCTGCTGAACTGCTCTGAAGGTGTTTGATCTTGCTACTTTTAAATCACGGAAAAATGTAGACATTTTTGTGGTCCTAGAAAAGATGAGTTTGGCTTTTAATACTCAAATATTTGCTGGCCAGCTAACAGGATATATCTCACTGTGAAATGTGAAGTTTGGATCCTTTTTTCTTATGTTTCTATTCAATCCTTGAGCTCAGAAGGCATAGATGTTAAAGGCATAGATGCTTCTGGAATTGCTGTCTTCCACTACACCATTTCTACTGAAGATTCACTCAATGCCTCTAAGCCAAAAACTTCAGCACAAAAGAAGCAGGTTGGGGTTCAACTATGGATGATTTCTGGAGTGGAAAAGAAAGCATTTTAGAAACATACAGATACTTAATCATACAAAACCCATATATTGAGTAATAGTGCCAAGAAGTAGACTTAATCCTGAAGTCCTTAAGATGCCAGAGCTCAATGAAGCTGAATGCTGTGGTCCCAATTAGTAAAAATAAGTATGCACAAGCTTTGTATTAAGCACCAGTGTAATCCAATGAAGTTTATGAAAAGCATGTTGCCTCAAACAAGAAAAACTTGTGTTGAATACAATGGGAGTTCTGTTTATGCAAGGTGGAAAGGCTACCTTAAACAAAAATCCAGTATGTGAGAGAGTAATAGTGGGATTGAATGACTAATCTCTCTTACATAAACCTTATTTGCCTGCTCAGAGAATTCTGCCCCACCTTTTAAGGTGTTTTTAGTCTGATGGATATAATAAACTTAATACTCCATCCGTAAGGTTTTGGGACATGAGATATAGAGCATTTAATTCCATTATGGTTTTATCAAAAGAAGCTCTTTTCATTCAGTTAAGGATCAGAAAGGAAGCACTTCTAATCCAGTGACTCTTCTAATTTTAGTAATGGAGACCTAATTTAATTTTAGACATGTAGATAAAAGGATACTAAAAATGAGACATATCAATGAAGGTGTTGTTACAAGTACTGTAAGCAATTGCCTCTTTTCTCTTACTGTCTTAAAGCCCTGTGAGAAACTGTCTTCACTGAAACTAGTTCCTTCAAGAGCATGCAAGTAATGTAAAAATACAATAAACTTCATGGAGACACACTAATGATCCACACTCATTTCAAAATTTCAAAGAATGTCAGGAGCAACTACCTCATTTGTATGAAATCTTTAAAAGGAAGAGGAAAACAGTAGTGCTGTCTATGAAACTTTAGTGCCCATTTCCCTTTTCTACATATCCTACTTGCAAGAGAGCACCTCCACCTGCCACTGCCATGCCAAGCTCAGAGAATTTTTGATGCAAATTGGATTCCCACACACACATGCACGGAGGGCAGAGGGGGTATAGCACTAAGCACCTGGCAATATATCACCCTGGTGGCTACACCTCTTGTGTTCATCAAACATGTAAATGTGCTAAGAATGCACTAATTACTGCTTTCCCAAGATAATTCTCCCTGTTAATATCTTCAGTTTGCACTGTGGCTACTAGTTGCTGCAGCTTCCAACACAGCAGCAGCAGTAAAAGGCATCAGTAGTTTACCCGGGAATTTTTAGGCTACTGATACTTTTTTTTTTTTTTTTTGCATTTTTTGGCAGATTTGTACTATTTTTGTGTCAAATGCTGCCTTTTAGGTACATTCAAAATATTCTAGCAAATTACTTTTATCCTGCATTTAGACATTCTGTATCATAAATATTAAGTTAACTAAGCACTCTCAGGACCCAGCCAATTTCTAATTATGGAAAACCCAGTAACTTGTCAACAGGAATTGGCTTTCCATGATTAAAATCAAGAAAACAGTCCTTATCAGAGCAGATAACACAGAATCTGGTCTATTTTCCAGCACAGCATTGATCAAAGATAAAGCCAAGAGCAGGAAAACAGAAACTTGTCTTGCAAGTAGAACAATATCCTATTAAACACAACTATTTGAGAATTTTCATGTATTTCAGATGTAAGTATTTATATACATTACCTCAGAGCACTCATTTAAAGTAACAAATTTTCTCTTAGAATTCATACAGCAGTAAACAATCCAAGTCTGTAGCATGTACTGCAGAGCCAACCCAAGTATGAACTAAAATTCTTGCCTCATAAGTATTTAGATTTTTTGACAATCAGTAAGAGGGAAAGAAGCAACTGGTGATACAATATGTCAGATTCGGATTTTTATACTCTGATGTAAAATCATCTTCTTTCAGTATTTTTCAAATTTGCAGGAAAAAAACTTTCATCTTCCCCTTAACTGCTGCTATTGAATGATTTTACATCATTTTGCAAGCCAGCATTTACTCAAGCTGACTCTCTACATTCAATGGTGACTAATAAGGAAGGACTAATGAGCTTAATTCCCTCTTTCTTTTATGCTTTTAAACAAACAAAAGCACATGCTTTCTTCCTTCTTTTCAACAGCAGAAAAGGAGGGGAGCACTGGCAGCTCAGGGCCGGGGTAAAGACAGATGAGAGACTGGCAGATGGAAACCTAATCCTTAGCAACCCCTGCCCCCCTCTCCTCCCCAGTTCCCCATCTCTCTCTCCTATTAAGACCTGCTGAAGCTGACTTGCCCTCAACATCTCCTTCCCTCCCATCCAAAAAGTCTGGGGCCTCAAAAGAGGGCAGTGGAGGCAGAGGGCCCAGGTAGCTGAACACTGTGACTTCAACAGAACGGAGAGAGGGGAAAAGGCAGCCTGGCAAGTGGGATAAAGGGAAAAGAGAAGAGCAGGAAAGGGAGGCAACGATGGGTGCTTTCTAATTTCTGAGCACAACAGAAGATTAGTGATGAGACTTTGGGCAGAATAAGGGAGCAAAAATGCACTTAAGACTAAAGTTGATCAAATTATTTGGAGAGTGAAAACAAGTTGGTATAGAGTTATGAAACAAATGTTTTCAACTAGGTAATAACAGGTAATTGGCAGCAAAATATTCTCCAGTTCTATCAATCAAAACATTCTTTTCAAAATACATACTAACATCTATTACCCTTAATACCTTTAAATAATATTGTAAGAAATTTGTCAGGATCCTGAAACATACAGCCTTGGGGAAGAATAATTTCAGAAACTTCACCCCACCCAAACATCTCTTCAAATGGCCCTATTTTACATAGACTTTTGTTAAATGTACATAAAGAATAATTGGAGGGAATAGCCAGAAAGCAAGTCCACTCCCCCTCTGTGGGCCATGGCTTCACTCTGCTTGTGTCTGTCAATACACCAGGCCTCATTTTCATCTAAAATTGGTGTCATGCTGCAAAATGTAGTCATTCACTTGGAGAACTGCAATTATTGCTGTGCTCACATGCAGCAAAGCACCATCTGGCCTGTTCACAATGCAGGCACAATGCAGGAAGAGAGAGCACTGATGTAAATGGTTTTCTAGTAATACTGAATTCCTCCATAAAAAGCAAGTACAGTTGTATTTCAGTAATTACTCACAGAATCAAGCACTCTTAGATGTCAATGAATACTCAAACATTTTTGAATGAACCCTGCTATCATCTTCTGTTACATTTCAGTCAATATTTCAGGGACCTGAAGAATCACTGAATATTAGAATTTGTATCTATCTGGATGGATTTCCAAAATTTCTGAAAAAATACAAGACTGGCATTCCCCTAGGCATATTCAGGTGTATTCCTATTTTTGAGTCAAATCAACTTACGGATTTTTCAAACACACTAGAAACTAGTACCAATTCACATGGTCATTTCAATAATAAATTACACAGCTATTAAGTGCTCACCAGTTTTTACAACTTTAGCATTTAAATATACATGATCTAATGCTCAAGCCAGCATTTCAGCTATGCCTCTATGAACAGCAATAATACCATTTAAAATGAATAGCCTGCTATAGTCACAGAATGCATTACTGAGCATATAATGAATGAAACTGCTCACATAGATGGTGGTTCCTCTTCTATCCTCCTCTCTCCTCCACTTAGGAAATAGATCAATAGCGATGTAATAACACAGACAAAAATACAATGAGAAGCATTAGTTTGGGCACAGACTTTGGTGATTTTTACACCAGAGTTTAGACATGGATCAAGCAACTGCTTTGGCAGCAAGAGCAACCCAAGTTGCAAGGAAAGGCAGTAACTCCAAAAATTAGCTACATCAAATTAGTAGAAATCTCACATAATGATTTGTTCCAAAGACATCATTCCCTCTTGTACTGAGATGTGGTAAAAATCACTGCTCTTGGCAAAGCCTGATGCCTTCTCGACCAGTACAAGGAGACAAATACTCTGTGGATTTTGGATTTTTCCCAGATCAAAATGTTGGAGTACTTGAGAACAAGGTTTCAGTTTGGAGCCAAAACTGATTATAATGCTTAGCAGAAAGCAAGTGGCAATTCACTTACCAAGCTGCCACATTTCAACATTTTGTTATAAGGAATTAAACTTGCAAATTTCAGCATGACTGTGCAGTAGTAGTGAAAAACAAAATGATAAGGACTACCAACCACAGAAAAATTGTGTTCAAACTCAGATTCAGCTCACTTAGCCCAAGCCATCTGACGCTGTTGCAAAAGCATTGAACGCAACTCTTAAAAGAAATGAGTACTGTCTTTTACCAAGTGATGAACCCTCATGTCAAATACCAGGGAACACAGACAAGACCTCAGCTGCTAAAAAGCTGGAGCTCAAGGCTCCAGGGGAGAAGAGAAAGGAGGGAGGGACCCAGGGAGTTCTGTCTGTGCCAGCCTTTCTTTGTCCATAGAGAAAACCCAGTTAATGACTATTAAATCACAATACATGCCAAGGTACTCAAAAAGATCTCATTTGATAGAGGAAAGAAGCCAGCATTAAACTGAGAACAAGTACAACAAGGAATGGGCTGGGGAAATGAATAGGAAATTTAAAAAGATAGCACATTATTTGTTCCCAGAAGCACAGCATAAGATGTTGGATACAGCAGGCATGTCCACTATTGTTCACATGATGTCTTTGTTAAGAATGTAATTTAAGTTTTTGTGTAGAATACAATATATAACCAGGAACAGATAAATGAATTTTACATCACCCAACTGAATAGTCTGCAACGGGAAGTAATATAAAAATTAAGCTTGTACAGATTGCTTCCAAATACCTCAACAAATATTTACACATTTTAGAGTGCATCTGTTAAGTTCACGAAAAGAGACTGAAGGCCAGTAAAGTTTAAAAGGCCATTTAAAAACACTAAGAAGGCCATTTAAAAATATTAAGGAAACAGCACTTTTGGAAAAATGGTAATACATCTGCTACATGTCAATGCATAATAGTGACAGGGAAGAGTTGCTTGTGTTTTGCAGCAAGAAGGCAGCCAGTGCATGCAGTCCAAAGGATGATTTACAAGTGTGCTCTTTTATAACCATAACAGGAGGAGAGGAAATCTAATGGCCAGAAATAGAATCACTGTAAATTAAGTAGGGAGAAAAATATGCTAGAGAAGCACATGATAAATGAAATGGTAAGTAAAAAGATGGGCAAGTAAAAACAAGGCCAAAGAATGAAGTATCAACATGACACATGATATCATGCAAAAGCATTCTGTAAAGCATGGTGTCAGGCATGAACTGACTGCTGAGGTCGAGGAACCCCAAATTCCTGTCCTAGCACAAACTGACTCTCTGTGAAGGAAGGGAAGCTATTTCATTGTGCTATCTTGCTCTGCAAATCAAAGGCAATGATACCTACCCACCTATCTATCTCACGGACATGGCAACAGAGAATCAATCAATGTCCTGACTTCTTCCAATGCTGCCTCTGAAATCCTGGCCCTGCTCAAGCCAGTGGGATTTTTTACTGCTGACTTCAACAGCGCCAGGATTTTCATCTATAGTTTGCTATCAAAAATGTTGGCTGTTATTATTTAAAATGATTTTAAAACCTTGATTCTTGGTTCTTCACAAATCAGAATTGCTCAGTTCATGGGTCAGGAAACAAATGGGGATGTGGAAATCCCAATCCCTTCTTCCCGACTTGCCTATTGCTGCTGTGAGCAAAGATTCAGGATTTGACCTGAACTGACAGTTTTGCTTTCTGTGTTAACAGAGAAGCACCCGGTTCATTGTTGCACAGCTAAGATGGATCTTAATGTTAGCACTAATAGAAGGTTTTCAGACATAAAAAGTTGGCATTTCTATGTTGCAATTTTTCCTAAAACAGCTATTCTTCAATATCTGCCCCAGAGAACTCATTAAACATACATCAAGGAGAGGTATTAAAAAAGAAATACAAGATCAACAAAAATTATTTCCTGCTACCATTATCCTTTTTATTAGACATTTCAAAATGCAAAAGAAGCTGTCAATATTAACATTATAAATCTAAAAACAAACATTCAGAAAAACTGAAATTACAGACAAAGGCAAAGCAGTTTCCTATGCTAAACAATGCTGCAAAATAACACTGCTGGCACTGTAACTGGAAGATAACTTCATGCCAACATCATGGCTTCCCCATATGTCAGCTAAGAAGGCAGAAGTTGTTAGTGAAAACTTCCAGAGTTCTTTACAGAAACTAGGGGGAGGGGGAAGGAAGGAAAAATCCTAATGTGCAATATGTGCAATTTTTTTTTTTTTAATGAATGATACCCCTCTGGAATATATGGCATGGAATCACAGAAGTGTTTAGTTTGAAAAAGACCTCTAGGATAAAAGTTCAACCATTAACCCAGCACTGCATAAGTGACCACTAAACCATACCCTGAAGTGCCACATCTACACAGGTTTAAATACCTCCAAGGGTTGGTGACTCCACCACTTCCTTGGACAGCCTGTTCCAAGGCTTGACAACACTTTCAGTGAATAAACTTTTCCTAACACAGAATCTAAACCTTCCCTGCTGCGACTTGAGGCCAAGTTTCCTCTTGTCCTAGTACTTGTTCCTTGGGAAAAGAGAGACAAAAATCCTCCCTTAAAAGGATTGATCTGTCTGCTGTCCGATCACACTTTGATCCTAAAATCTCCAATGCTAAAGTGTCAAGAGTGTCTCACTCAAAATTTGTGGAAATCCTGGTTAATTACAAAAGTTCTCCTCAAGACTGAAAGCAATTCTTATTTCCAGTTTGAACCTCAGTTCGAACTTATGTTTGTCAGATATGCTACTCTTAACATTTCCAAGCAGGAAAAACTTAAGGAGAGAACTACCTCAACCTTGCAGCAGTCACTGCAATGGAGTGCAAATAAATTTTATAGTACAGTGAAGCCATCATCCCTTTGTACCTTTTTAGCTTGGAAATTGAATGGCATTTTTATTGAATGTGGATCTTACAATGGTCAAAGGCTAATATTTTATAAATCACTCTTCATGCTTCAAATTTATTTGCAAAGAATTAAGAAAGAGCTTAGAAATATACGTAAAAATAATAACCAGGCGCTTCAGTAACAGTATTTATCGTTCAACCAAGAAGTAAAAGCACAGTTTTGCTGTAGGGGAAGAAGGCATCAGCTCACACATTAGCATAAGCCACTGAGTTCTGTTTTCATGTGTCCCTGTCATGATCAAATGGTTATGCAGTCCCTTCCCACCCTGACATCAGGATGCTATCTGCTGTATTTCAATTTTTACAAATTTATGTTCTGTTACTTCAAGATGCTGCAGCTAAAAGCATGTCTAGACAGAAAAATGTGGCAGATTCTACCTCTGCTGTTTAAGCCATGCATTTTCAAGTCTTAAAATGTAGCTACTGTGTGATAAACTTTGATGATAATCACAGCTGCTCTTGAAACATCTGGAGTGAGACATGCCAAGTCTGTGTCTTCGGTTTGAAGGTGATGATAATGTTGTCCTTTGGATTTGCACTGGGCTGATCTCCTGTGCAAACTCCATGTGCTGCCTGCAGTCACCTTTTAGAGAAAGTCCATAAAACAGCACAGTGGATTGTTCTATTCATGACTAATTTTACACCAGCAGCAGCAATGACTTCAGTCTCAGTGCTAAGCTCCCCTTTGGGGCGCTTGCAGCTCCCTCCCATACAAACTCCTTTGCAGCAGCAGATGCTTTCTAACTTCCACTGTTGACCTGTTGACCTTGCTCTGTGCTGGAAGGCTGTGGCAGCACTTAACCCCCAAATTCTTCTTCTAGTGTATTTGAGGCAATGAAGAGCCTTAATTCCCTGACTGATTAAATGTCTTCCATGAACACAAGGTATCGGCATCATCAATCAAACCAGCTGGTAGTGTTTCACCTGGCCCCAAAATTTACATTCTTGTGGAAATTAATGGATGGACTTAACAACAAATCACTTTTCAAACAATATAACTGGAAGTTATTTTGAATTATGGATAGTTTAATTCAGGTCTGTCTAAAAATATAATTACTTATTATTGTTGAGGTAAGTTTCAAGATCAAAGGGAAAAATTCTGACTTGAAATGACAGGAAGCTGAAGTTTATCAGTGTTTTAATTAATCACAAAGTTTATTAATACTGATATTGTTTCATTCAGACATTAAACAGACATTAAACTCTAACAAATACATTTTTCCCCTTTTTTAATGTATGTAACTAATCAGAATGAAAGGGATCACATTCTGTCACTCATATAGACACAGCAAATCAGCTTTCACATTTCTAGAAAGTTGAGTTTTGACTTAGTTCCAAAATGACAGTCTCTGTTTTTCCACAGACAAGAAAGCGTCTTGTAATTCATTGCCCAATTACTATTCAATTTAACAGAGTGAAAAATCTAAAAGACACAATCTTCCTGTAGGTTTATGTGGCTATGAGACTCAAAAGACAGGGACAACTCAAATACTTTAACATCACTGAGAGTGTTAGAGAGCAGAACTCCACGGAGGATGTTATTCTGGAGACAGACAACCCCTGATGGGTTGCACACATTTCCTGACGAGTAAATGCACATACAGCTGGAGACTAAGAAAAGGATGGGGTGACTTTCGGCCAACCAAGCCCAAAAATACAGAGGGTACTTCAAGAAGTAGTTTACAGATTCAGGAGGAGGTGGAAGAAATTAGGGAGGGCTGCAGGGAGATGAAAAGAAGGGGAAATATGAGTACATGTGAGGGCAAAGCTGATAGGGATAATGCCTGGTGCGTTACAGCTGGGGTGTCACACAGCATCTAACTGGGATCCGCTGTCATGGTAGTGGGTAGCTTAGAGCACTCGGGATAAAGAGGGCTAAAATGCTCAACTATTCAAGGAATTCCTTATTTTAGTCCCCATTCTCCAAGTTGTCCACTAGAAACTTCCCAGAAATTGCTGTTAGGACCAAACAGTTCCATTCCAAACCAAAGTCTAGGCATGTGTTATTGCAGACAATAAACAAACACTAAGAATAACTGGATGAAGCACACAATTGAATCAGCTAATGGAAACAAAATAATCACAGGCTTTATCCCCATGATCAAGAGTATCACACAGCCTTTAGCTGACCAACTGAGACATGCTGTCATTTCATTTTGATGATGCAGTCAGCTCTACACAGCTGATCCATATACTATGTGGGGACCTGCTGATAGAAGTGATGTTCTGCAAAGCAGAAATGTGTAGCCATATGGAGCTCATTGCAAGAATGAGCCTCTCTTTACACTCCTGGTTGAATTTCTCACATAACCTCATTATCTGTTATTGAGCATTTGCAGGGATCTAATATTCTGAACCATGGAGCCAATTCCACTTTACTGTTCTCCAAAGCATTTCTACTCCACCACAGATATTTTAGAGACATAAGTGTAAGTGGCATTTACTCCCTGTTGAAAAGATTTGAAAGGTTTATGTTTTTCCAACTATTTTTTTTCACAGAGTTTAAACTAATATCTGTCATCTCTGAAATTCCCTACATAGCTATTTGATTTATAATGAGTTGTTTCTCAAGATTCAATGGGATCAAAGTGTTTAATGTGAATAAAGATTTTATGTTCCCTATTTTAGTATCATGTCACTTAAGACCATCATGCATCTGAAAACTGAAACTTATTAAGTTACTGACAGGTTTGCAGAATGTGTTCAAGTTAGAGGAATCTGTTTTCTTAAATGACACAGTCTGATAATCTCTCTGCTCTTAAGATAATCTAAGTCTCAGCTGCAAAATATTTCATGTATGAAGGGAGTTATTCATTCAGCATTTAAAAGCTGCAGTTGAAAGAAATCCCATGGTAAAATATACCCCCAGTAAATGTTATTTATCTAAAGCTGCTCAAGAGACAGTTTGGCTTAAAAAAAAGAAAGCAACACTGCAATGATTAATAATTAACCAATTTCTAGTAATAGCTTTATTGAATTGGAAAGAAAAACTGTCAGCTGCACAGAAATTCACAATATTTTTATCACCCAGGTAGCACGAAATATTGAACCTGAAAATTGGCATTATTTCTCCAGGCAGAAAAGTTTTCTTGGCAGTAGCCCAAGTTAATACAATAGGTCAGAGAAAATCATCATTACCAGTCTACAGTTTCAAAGGAACAGGGAAAAAAAATAGAAAAAAGACTGCATCCTTACGAAAAAAAAACCCCAACAAATAAAAACCAAGTCTTTTCAAGCAGACAGCAAAGCAGGACTCTAAAATGTTCACGCGTGAGTTCACTTTTCCCTCCTTTTCTTCTTTTCTTTTTAATCCTTTGGTGCTATAGGACTATTGCCACCTCTGTTTAATAAGCACATTTCATTTAAATAGCTTTCTTGAGTTCCAGCTCACCCACCTAATAAAAAACACTGTGTTTCAGAGATAGGGTAATATTCTAAGCACAAACTGTGTGATTTTATGTTTTGCCAAGTAACATTACATCATATGGTTGATAATTACATTTTAATATTGATGCCAACAGCAGCCCATAAAAGTGTGCACCTAGACTCTCAATTTGGGAATTTCATGGTTTACCATAACTTGGTAGTAGACACTCTTTAGCACTATTTTTGCTTTGTTTTTAATACAGGACACCGTTGCTTTGTTTTTTTTTTTTCTCAGAAACCTCCCAGTACGGTCAACTGGGCTGAAATTTAAAAAAATATCCGTAGATTCTCTATTAAAAGCTAAAATGGCTCAGATACTAAGAAATTAGCAAAATCCATGTACAATTGATAAGGTAAATATTGTTTGTTACATGAAAGGAATGATACAGGCACCAAAAGGTTTTACAGTTCTGAATGAGGGGAGGAAGGGTGGGGGGCAAGATGAGGAACTGAAGAGAAAGACCTGGGCACTTTGGAAAGCCGCTGCAAGCAAGGCTGTCAGAAATTATCAACGTGCCGTGTAAAGCACATGAAGAGAATGAAAAAGCATATTTAAGGAGAGGAGACCATTGCAAAGCAAAAACCATAATGAGATTTCTTGCTTTTCCCTGTCAGCCCTGCTTCTCAAGCAGTGCCGGCTGCCAGCTCACAGAAGGACAAGAGGAGTGCCAGCGCCGCAAACGCACGGCAGCAGGAAGAGCAGAGACCAGGAGCAGGCAGCAGGCTGGGACACCACCTCTCTCTGGCACCATCAACGTGTTCAGCCTGCTCAAGCTGCCTCCTGGATCTTCACACGGCGACCCCACTCCACACATCTTGGCCAGTGCTAGGGATTATTCTGAGCAAGGTGGAAAGGATTGCCATAATCAAGGTGAAAATAGCGAGCAAGGGCTAAGATGGAAGGGAACCACACAGAGCATGGCAGGTGCATTCAGGAGGAACATATTCCCTAAGGAGATGCCTCAGGAAAGGGAGAGGTGAGGACACACCATCCCAGTCAGATGGAAGTTTCTGGGGTATTATTTCTGCTGCTTCTGGAAGAGACCTCTCTAACCATTCACAGGAATACGTTTCAGCGTCAGCTTTTCCTTCATTAACACAGAGCCCCACTTCTTACAAGCACATTAAAAAAAGTATTAATAAATGACAAAAAAGCAAACTGAAAACACACCCCCTATGCCTCTTTGTGTCATGGGGAAACTGAAAGGCACTGTGACCAGCCAAGAGGTGCTTCTCAGAGAGGGATATTTCCAGGCTGCTCCATTTCTGCACATTACTCACACAGCTGAACTATTCTCTTGCAAGGTCTAAAAATAAATTTGCTTTCAGATAAAGCTCAATGTTGTAAATTTCAAACACACAGAGGAAGGTTCAGAAAGTCAGCATGGAAAAAATTATATTATCATAAAGAGAGCTCACATTTGAAGTTTAAAGAAGAAAGTTCACAGAGCAAGAGCTTCTTGTCTGGAACAGGTCAGATCAAGATTAATGGCTGGGTAACGTGACAGCTCCTGAGTATATATGTCTGTAGTCTACCATTAAATTTAAACAAACTGCATCATTCTGGTTTAAAGAGGAATGTCTGCTCACTATTTTATTTTTTCTGAAATTCTTTTACCTTCTTCTTTTAAAATATTTGCAAATCACTAATCCCTCTCAGTTTCTCTTCCCTTTGAGCAGCAGTGTCAGTGTTGTTTTATGATGCAATCCAATTACTCCTACGCTTCTGACTCTCTAAAAAGCTTTTCCATCAAAAACAATACCACAGCTAAGTGACAGGACTTTACTAAACTTGTGTGGACCACATCAGTCTACACTTATTAAGGCTCTTCACTAACACCTACTGACTCCTCAGCTGGATTTATCACAGTCAGATGTGACAAAGACGTGCAGTTTTAGGGGAGGGCTCTGGATTCTTCCTGGAATAAAGTTTTCCCACTTTGGTTCCAAAAAATGCGTGTCTAATTGTACAAGCAGTCTTGCTAAACCATCTCCATCCAAACTCCAAACTGCAGTAGCTCAAAACTGAGATGTCCCTTCCCAGACTCTGGGTACAAAGGCAGCTTGGCTGACCCTCAGGCAGCCACAGGTGCTGGAGCCGGCAGCATCACATCTGAAGAGAGTTTCTGCTGGTTTAGAGCCTGATAAAAACAAACAAAACCCAGCTTTGACTGCCTAGATTCTTCGTTTAGAATTATTCCTCTTGTCAAGAACGATTATCTGCTCCCTATCTATGATGAACAGACATGCACGCTTACACAGTCACACTCAGTTCTTACAGTCTGGACTTTTTAAATGATTGTATAACTGTAGGTAGTGTTGATACACATACCAGGAAATTTTGACAGGACTGATAAAACATTCAAAATCTGATTTTTAAGTCACCCTGGAGGATACATTAAATCTTGCTACAAGGAATCTAGCTAAATAGGGAAGCTAAGAGAATTAAACCTTCCCAGGTAATATGGTAAACAGGGATACCATGCTGGAGGCTGAGTGCAAATACATGCCACAGAGCACAGAAAGATTTGGGGAAGTGAGAAAGCAAGCCAGTGTAGCTGAACAACACATTATGAGGGGCTGTAAGAAGCAAACAAGCGTCCTTCTGAAAGCTGGAGTCATGTCCAAATGAAGGAAGTAGGAAGACTCATGACCTATTGTTGGCTAAATAAGTAAAAAAATCAACCCCGAACAAAAACAAACTTAAACCACAACTGGGTAAGTCAAAAGACATTTTGTGAAATGACTATGAGAAGACACAAGAACTAACCACAGCCCCTTTTTCACATCTGAATGCAAAACCTGTCAGTCTGGCCAATAGATGATCAAGGGATAAAAACAGCACGTAGACCAGAAAATAAGTATTTTGAGCTCTGCATACACAGAACCCAGAACCAAGAGAAGCTGACATGTCAGAACACTTCTTTATGAGGTACTGGATGGATCATCCATTTTAAATGGAGATTTCAGTGGAAAAGGCTGCAGAACGAACATATGAACAATAACAATTTGCACAGATCAGAAAACACTGTGAAAGCATTCTTAAGGAACTCATGGATGAAACAACACTGTGAGTAACTGCTTCTTTTAAAACTACCTCAGAATCAAAGGACAGCAAAATGGCTTACACCATGACCATTTTATAAATGGCCCCAAGAAAAAGCCAAAAAAACCCCAGGTAGTCTCAAATACATAGAAACTATTAAAAAGAACACAGTACTGGCAGACACATGATAATATGTTATATTAGGCAAGTCAACACAACTCTCATAAAAGCATGAAAATACCACAAATGAAAAAGGAAAGCAAATACTAAGGAACTGAGAGTACATCCTAAAATCAGTGGAATAAATATAAAATGCATCCATCACATGATGACTGTTTTAATTTCTGGTCCATTTTTATAAGATTTACCTGAGGACAGGAAAAGAGTAATAAATGTGGATGACCAGACAAGTAGGCTATTCCAGACAAGGATTGGTCAAGTACCTTCTTCTGACTCTTCAGGGGAAAAGAGTCGACTGTGTCATAATGATAAAGGGTTTTATGCTGCTTCAGATTTCACACATGTATAAAAATTAATTTTCACTGTTTATTCAAATAAAAGCGGTACCGTGTATGAAATAAAATTAGCCATACGAGTTCAAAAGCAACTGAAAAAGGTATCTTTTTGCATAACACATTCAAAGTCTGGAGCTCTTCTTTGCAGGATGTTCAAAGTTTACTTGGGTCCACATAACAACTTAGCAAATTCATTACATCAAAGAATAAAAAATATATATATTAAACTTCAGACCCCAGCTTTTTGTCTCAGGAAGTTCCCAAGCCACAAATTTCTGGATGCCAGCTGAATATCCTGCAGGAGTTTAATCCACACATTTTTCCTATCTTTATGCAGCACGGGCTGCTGGGCGCAGGTGGAAGGAGGACACAGGGCTGTAGCTGAGCCTGTGGCCACTGCTGCAGCTCTTCCTACAAACAAGCTCTAGTGGCTGTTCTGGCTGCTGTGCTACAGTCAGCTGCCCAGCATGGCCTAATATCCTGCAAAGGGACCCAGAACAGGGAAAACAGAAGGGAGACAAAGTCATCTCACAGGAATTTTGTTTGTCCCCCTTCATACCTTTTTGGCTCACCTACTTTCTCATATATTTATTCTACTATTTCCAAAGGTAGGGAGAACAAGGACCAGCATGAGCAAGACAGTTTGACAAAGTTCTGCAAAGGGTTGGAGATAGTCTCCTCATACTTGTACCACTGTAAGGCCGAATTTTATATTCCTCTTACTAAGCCTGTCCAAAGCAAATATACCCCTGACAATATAAACCCCACAGCAGCACTACAGATTCAGACATTTAGCAGCAGATCTGGTTTGATTCCCTTTTCACTGCCAGGAACTGAACACTGCTCTGACAGGTCAACTACTAGAACTTAACTTCTCACAGAATACTTACAGGTAGACTCTCTGAGGGAAGAACCCAGCTGATTGCCCCCAAGGTTTGGTCCCTTAGGATAATAGTTTATAAACACTGGTATGTTTACGAGGCACAAGGGTGGAGATCTGGCTGGTTTTGGAGGAGTGGTGGGATGAAGACAGGCTGACTTAAAATTTGGTTTGGTTTCAAGTAATAACTTACTACAAAACTCGTTTTCTCAGCACTTCAAAAATTTGGTCCAGGCCTGAAGGTGAGTTTCTCATTCCTTCCTAGAGTTCCCTCAAATGAGAGCTGGCATCTCCCATTACATGGACTGTAGGCTCCAATAAATCACAGGATACAGCAAACTGAGCTGACTACTAAGTCTTACCCATAAGATCATATTTCTTTAAGTTTGTCACAACCTGGCAGGTAATCAGAAAGAAAATGCCCTTGCTCCTGAGCTTATGGGAGCCCTAGATATACAAAAATTCCTGAAGTCACTCTTGCTTGACATCACACACACAGACTTAGTATCTGCAAGCAAGATAAACATATTCATGGTGGGAAAAAATCTGTTAAAATAAAATATGCAAATGCTTTCAGGCTTGCATGTCGTTGATATTTTGGAAAGGTTTTGTTGCACCCACGATGTTTCTCCTTTCAAGGATGGTAGGGGACATGTCCAAATCGTTACCTCAGCAGCTGCTATTCCAAATGGTGCTCCACAGCCCCAGAAATGAACAGCACCAACTTCTTTAAGTACGTAGCAGTGAATAAATCTGTTCTGAAATGTTTACTCCAGAACAGTCTGATCATCAAGGATACGGAAAGTCAGTATCAGGCTAAGTAACTGTTAGAACGTAAATCCAGGACAACACTGTTCATGTCATTGACATTTCTTGCAGTTACTTAACTGGTTTAAGCATAAGTCTACCTAACCCCAGGCCTAAGCATAGAAAAGCTTTATATCTGGGGGAAGACAGTACATATGAGAAAGGAGGAATAAACAAAAAGAAATCTATCTAAATTTTACTGACACAAAGCATGTCGTAAACTGATTTAATAAAAAGAACCAAAAATGTATAAGACAAATTAGGACACACTACCACACAAAACCAAAATAAGATAAACTATATAAATGGGGGAAAAATACATCCTTTATATGAGGTAAAGTTCCCAATGAGAGCCAATAAGGGGCTGCAATTCATTCACTAATGAACAAAGAATGTTTCCTAATGGATCTTCTATTTTTATTCTATTTAGACTTTAATTTTATTCCTGATAGTAGCTGAGTGGTTCCATTTTTCTGCCTAATTTCTTCCCAGTTGTGAAACAGGTGCAGTGAAGATTAGTTAAGTATTTACAGGGTGATTAAAAAAAAAAGAGTTTTAAAGAAATCCTGCTGTTACCAAGTTTTTAATTATATATTATAGTATTTCCGGTACTTTTGAAGTTAATATACTTCTTACAAACCCTAGACAGTGATGGAGTTTCCTTCTATAAAACACATCCCTTTCAGACAAATTTATGAACACTTATGCTTTCTAGATGCTTTGGACACTTTCAATCAATACCCTACTGCCAGGAGCCAGTGTGCCATTTTCTAAATCTGCTTAAGAGGTGGAGCTGAAAGCCTTTTCCTGTAAAGTGAAAGTAAATTACACTACTCAATTACACTTACAATTATTTTATATTGAGTTTTTTCTTACTCAATTTTTGAAAAGTCTATTTTCATAAGCTTATTATGCATATTGATAAGTTAAATAAATTCTTGTTAAAAAAATCAACCTGAACCCGACTCTCCCTCATTTTCATCACTTAGGCATACTTGCCAATAACTGTGAATAATATAAATTTTAAATTACACTTTTCTGTGAATGTATTTATTACTGTCACATCTGAGCAAGAGGAAGCAATTGTAATACCAAGTGATGACACACACTCATCAAACCAAAAGAGATCAAAGGATCTAAACCAAACACAAGACAGAAAAGCTTTTCCATGAGCCAAAGTTCTCTGCAGTGACTTTTTAGAGACAATGTGCCTCCTTCTTTTCAGTTAACAGAAGTAAAATAGAAATGGCTCGTGGGGGGCAGGGAGCAAATTCCTGCTATTTTCCTAAACATTCCTGTTCATTTTAGTTTCTTAAACATACACACACATTTTCATACATGTCATTAGCAAAAGTGTGCTGGTTCTTCACCATTTTGACCATAGTTTACACACGCTACCCTAATGCTCCTAGCATTTTTCAAGTTACAAGATTTTTGTTCTCCCAACAGACATTTATTCCATATTTATACAGCTATCAACTTCTCTGTGGCTTTTTCAGCTGATTTCTATATAAATGTATTGTCAGCATAAATGATACAGTATTAATTATAATATCCTGTTTAACAACATTCAGCAAAGTAGACCACCAGCCCTGACTGCACCTCTCACATGCCTATGAACAATTTAAACTAATAATGACCTGTTTTGCTTAGCAAGGTTTTACTATGAAATTAATCATCTTTATCTTCTTTTCATCCTTTTATAGTTAAACCATCATGTGATCAGCTCCTGGGCTAAATAACATAAAACTAAATAAAAGAAGAAAAAAAATCCTTGAAAATGGCAAGTTCAGTTTGAAATTTCTGATGCCAGGAATGCATTCTGAAAGTGAATGTCTCTGAAAAAAGGGAGCAATGAGCTTCCAAGAATATATCCAGCAGAAAGGAAAATGAAAGATGAGAAGCTTAGTGTTACTCAAAAAATGAGTATAATTAATGCTGTATTTCTACATCTTTTAAGTCAATGATCTACATTACTATAACATAACTGAACAATGTTCAGGAATAGCTGTTCCAGAATAATTATTCCATAATATTTCCATGTCTGAAAATAATTTTTTCAGTGTAGCTCTTATGACCTTTTCCAAAACATCTTTCATGTGCAAACAAGCCCATGTATAACCTGTGCACATTTGCCATATTTTGTAGTGCTAGAGGAAATCACACACTATGTGTTGATTTCTTAGGTTGCCAGTGCTTAAAGATTTACTGTTACATTAATCATTAAAAATAATACATTTAACTCTGGCTTTGCACTTACACTTCATTTCTTCAGGTTTATTTTTAAAATCATTAGTATAAGGCAATTTAATGGATTTGGGAGGAGAGTTTTATGGGTTTTCTTTCTTGGAGCTTATTGAAGGAACTAATTCATCAATTCTGAAAGGAAATAAAACAACTGTTTAGCAGTGTGCAAAAGCACTAGCCAGCCATGCTACCCAACAGCATGCCCAGAAAACCTCCTGTATTCACAACACTTCTTCAAATTGCAGGAGAAATCACTCAAACTGCTATAGGGAAAGCCACCACAGTGGTCACTTCCAGGCACCCTGTGGACGGAAATGCAGCTCTTGGAGAGTTCCATAAAACCCTGAAACTTTGTGTCATAGAAATGCTATTGTATCACATGTGTACCACAGCACGGGGTAATTCTTCACTTTGACAGTCACCTGTTGGTTCAGTTGGAGGAAAATGGGCTACAACCTAAGTTTTTGTGGCCAGGGATTGATGCTATGCCTTAGAGCTCACCTGTTCGCTCAGAAACACCAGGTAAGGCCTGAACCCAGCATTCAACATTTTGTATCAGGTTTCTCTCTCCCATGCTTAGGTTATCTACTACCAAAATGACCAGCAATTCTACATTAAAAAACCACACATTCCTACACTGGTAAACAACATGGGCTAATACAGTAACCTGCTCTGTAAAGAGAGTTCAGGATCCTGATTTTCTTTCTGTACAATCAAAATAAAAACATCTATTTTTTTTTTTCCACGTAACTTTGTGAATACTCACCAATATAACACCTACGAACCTCCATCCTCCAGCCAACTTTATTTCTCAATGGCTTACTGATTCAATTCTGGTTTTAGTGTCACAAAGGAACAGAAGAAAAAAGCATGCTTGTCAATCACTGTTTCTGTGGCTTAATATATCTTCCAGCCTTAAATTTCATCCGTGACAGTCAGCTCTATTTCATTATTTATAGTTATATCTAAACTTAAGCAAAATTTCCTACATACACCAATACATTACAGAAGAAGGAGCATGAGGAAGGTTAGAATTGAAATTTGTCTATCCGTTTTTTATTAAGACATCAAAGGGTTCAATATTCTTTCAGTCAACATTTGTCAACATGAAACATTCTAACTACATGCTTCAGTTTGCAAAATAAAACAAATGGAGAGCTAGCACATCATGATGCTAAAAGCTGTCCATCATCTTGGTTTGCCTGGCAGAAGATCAGGAGTTATGGTGAGTATGCTCCCTCAAGAAGCAGGTATTTATAGAAATTACATATAATTTAAGTCTTGCACATAATCCTTGGAAATTCATCACCAATGAACTGACATGTTTTATATATATATAAAATATATATCAATTGATTATTAAATAAGTAATATACTTGGATGAGGGGAGTTTTACCAATTTGTCCCATCATAACAGCAGATGCTACTTTAATGGAAACTGCATAAAAATATTCAGAAAAGCAGCTACTCCATCCAGTAGCTGCTGATTTACTAACTTGATGAAGTGGGAACAGAAGGGACAAAGCAGCTTGAAGGGTCAGGACTTAACACCTTGTCTTCATAAAGGGTTTTTCATTAACAAACCAAATCTTCTACAAATAATCAATTTAGCTTTATTACACTTCTGTGCATTACAAAAATTTGATTGCAACATTCAGGTTTTTTGTAAAGCCCTAAATCTCTGAGCTGTGAGGAATCTTATATGAAAAACTCCGTTCTAGCTCTTGAAAGTTCATTAATTGCTAGCCTTAATACTGGAATCAGAAAGAATGAAATGTGATCCAGCTGTAGCTGGATCATAAATCCAGCTGGTTCATGTATTCACAAGGCAAAGGAGAAGAAGGAAAAAGCCTTTCAATCAAAAGAAGAAAGGGAGCTTGAGACAAATTTATATACTTTTCAATACAGCACATGATTAGTAAGATTTTCCTATCAGTTCTTGTAACACAGGTGTAGGTTTTGGTTTTGTTTTTAACCTGCAAAACATAACATCAGCATTCCGTATTGTAAACTCCCCCCACCCGCCCCCTCCCAATTTTTCCTCTCTTTTAGGAGCCCTTAGCTTTAGAACTCAGGACCTAGAAGTAAAGGTGTGCTGATTCAGCAGCAGTAACTCTACCAGCCCGACAGATAAGAACGGCAACGACAGGTCAGATCAGTAGATTATCTCCCACAGTGACTATCAGTGGATACATAAGGAAGTGTTAAAGAATACAGCAGCTTTATAGTGTACATATTTCACCAGCTTCCCAGCTTACATACAGCTCAGGGATGTCAGGCAGAGCTGGTATCATTGTGCTTAACGGCAGCTGATGGATCTTTCCCCTGCAAAGTTATCTAAATGTGCTAACAGCCCAGGTCAGCCACCAGCATCTCTACTTTTCCATGCCAAAGAGGTCCACAGTTAATGCATGTCTGTTTTAGGCAGTGCCTAACCCTCAATGCCTGGGCAGGAGAGGATATGGTTTGCTGTTAAGTTATACATGCTTACACACACTGCAACTGCTTAAAAATGGGACATACAAGGGCTGGCACTGTCTGTGCAGCCACAGCACTGTGGAATGTGCCTAAATATTACAATGCTACATGCACAGAAAGGTAGGGTTCAGCCACACAAAAAGCATCACTCAACTGGGTTCAACAGCAACAATTTCAATGCCTTGGAGAAGCTGAAAATTGAGAATTTTATGTGTCTCTCAAAAAATTGAGAGTCTGGGTCTCTCATGGTCTCCCCATCCTCTCCTCTTTCCTTTGGGGCAAACTGATTGTTTATTGGGGAATTAAGGTGGAATTCAGTGCAGCTTCACATAGCAGAAAAATATGACAGCAGATATCCAATATGACTTTTGATGGCAAACTTA
This sequence comes from Acrocephalus scirpaceus scirpaceus, assembly GCA_910950805.1. Classification (NCBI taxonomy): domain Eukaryota; kingdom Metazoa; phylum Chordata; class Aves; order Passeriformes; family Sylviidae; genus Acrocephalus; species Acrocephalus scirpaceus. The sequence continues at coordinate 118,749,909 of OU383773.1, forward strand.
ATGCTGAAAGAGCTCTTAGGCTTCCTTTGCTTTTTACCACAGCACATGTCCTCTGGCACATAGCACACTGCTGGAGAACTTCCTCTCCAGGGAACTTCTGCCTGCCTTTGCAACAGCTGTGCCCCCTATACCTGTACATGATGTGTACCTGCCATTTTTCTTCCTTGCCACACATGAAGCCAAACATTTAACCAAACAATCTGTCAAGATAAGACAAATTTTTTAGCAATTAAACATCTGCTCAACAACAGAGCCTTTTTAACAAACTGAGGTCTCCATCTCTTCTAACATCCATTTTTGTTCCGTGATGAAATAAAATGTAACATCACAAATACACCACTTTATCTAAAAGCTACAAATGATGTTTAAGCAGCCAACAAGAAGATGAGAAGGAAGGAGAGGAATAGCTAAGCTTGTAAGAAGAAACTGAGAAATGTGATTTGACACACAGGTCACAGCAGGTGACACGTGATTTACTGATGATAAGAAAGTGCCCACCTAGTACTTTATACACTGTCAGTAATAGCACCACACTGGAAACACCTTGTCTCTGTGGAACTGGACTGCCTGATAAAGATATCCTCAGAAGAGATGTCTTATTTACTGAACTGATTCTTTAGTGATGACTTTGATCAATTATACCAGAAGCAACGTGTGTGATACTTGTGTATTCTTCTGAATTTTAAAAACTCTTTAACCTCTCCTTACCTTACCAAATACATCAGCCTACACTGTCAAGTTTCACTGGCAAACTTTGAAGTGTGTTAATGTTATGAGAGCACTATTGCAACATCAGTTTCCTTCTGCAGGGATTCACTCACCCTCCAGCCCTGGGATGTAGACTATTGCTGAATAAAACAGGGTGATGAAACAATTATTGCTGAATTCTGCATGATTCATAGTTGGTAATAACCACCTCCAAATGTAACATTCAAATTTACATTCTCATAATCAAAGGTCAGAAAAAGACAGCAGAATGGGTCATTATTCAGAGCAGTTAAAACCATACATTTATACTAGATACTGTATAATTCTTAGACAAACTGTGACTACACCTGTACAAAATGTGATATATATAGAATTACAGATTTATAGCTTCTTGTATAAATCCTCCTACATTTCCCTGCAACAAAAGCTTTTTCATGCAAAATTAATGTGCCATTCTCTAACACAGAGTTCTCCAAATATTTAATCACCTCAGTATCTCTTCCTTTGGTAGAAGAGAAGAACGAGTGACAACCGACTGGCTGCCCAGCATGGGAACAGCTTCTGCCAGCATTCAGGGTTGCAAGCCAGGCCAATCCAGCCAGTGCTGCCCTTTAGCCAAAGGTATGCATATAAACTAACTCTGAAAAAAGGGGGGTTTTTGTCTAAAAGACCAGGTTTAAGACTCCCCTATGTACCACGGTAGCCAAATTATTATGATTTCAGACATGTAAAACATTATGGTCATGGGAATACAAGAGGACTCATTATAACACCCACCAAAGTAAAAATATTCCTATCACTCAGCATTTGGCATATGTAAGCTTCCTTAGAACCATCAAATAGGAGGGAAGAACTCCAATTGAACAGATATCCAAAAAGGTCATCAGCATGACAGCATGAAAGACTATCCACCTGATCCTTCACATATGTCTGTGAGACAAGCAGATCCTTAAGAAGAACAAGACTTCTGCTTTACAAAGCATGAGTGCTTATAAGCTAAATTGTGAAGCAGACATGCTCTTTATCAGTTTTTAGGCTATTTTATTCTCAGTAATCACAGCCTACATGTTCAGTAACTAACTGTTGAATCAATCAGTACATCAGAATGGAGTACTATGGCATTTTTCCCTATTGAATTTTTATTATTTTTAATAAGAATGGTGAGTTCTTTGTAATCATCAGATACAAAAGACTTCAGCTTTAATTTAGAGCAAGAACGCCCTGACCAGCAGAAGTTTGGCATGAAGAACAGAAATAAAAAAAACCCTTATTGCCCTTTTAAAAATCAAAAGTGGCACCTTATCAGCATAATGACAGCATGATTTCAATAGCTTTCATGTGCCAATTTCACAACACTATTTCTATTAAATCATTAAGAATAAATATCTATTTTCATTTACTAATCTTTTTCCCAGTCAGAATCTCTCTGAATCTCTGTACAACAGTAATTTCATTTTTTCCCACTTCCTTGCATCTTAATTAAAATCGGTCCATGTTGACTTTCATTTTTATAATATATCTGCCTATTTCACATCATAGCACCTTCATGACCCCCAGAGAGTCATGAGCCTTTAATATTTTATTTTGACCTTGTTAAGCTACTGGAACCATCAAAGATTTTTCTTCTTCCCTTGATAAGCATTTTAAATCCTTCTCAAAATGTAGAGGTTGTGTAAAAACATATAGTTGAGAACTACGCTTTCTTTAAACAACTCATGCTCATTTATTTAAAAAAAAAACCAGCAATTTGTTGCCTCTCAATTTATTGCAAGTATTAGTTTATGAACCATAAATTTAATTATTAATTAAATAAGGATCGCTTCTTAAATTATACTTAAAGGCTTTTTTCTCTGAGCTTCAAGACAAAAAAATATTTGATTTTCAATTTAAAAAATACCATCAATAATCAGTGACTTGACTTTGTAACAGTCTTCTATACAGTGTTCTGAGTTTACAAAAACAGGGGGCTGGGGGGAGAAGCAGCTATCTCTTATTAGAGCAGTGGACCCAGCTGAAAAGTAAAAATACCCTGACAAAACACACAAGCCCTTCTCAGCCTGAAGCAGAAAGCTTGCCTATGTGTTTTAACTCCATCATCTGCTCTACTGACAGGTATTACTCAAAATGCTTACAAAGCACATGAAGCACCAATTCAGATGGGAAGCAGAAAGGTGCTGAGCTATCCCTTCAGCCTAATATCTGCAAAGTTGTCTTTGTAGCTCAAAGAAGAAACAAAATACTGGCTACACTGGCACATACATCTACATATTTGCCTTGGGTTCTCACCCAAATTCTTGCAGTGTTACCACTCTCACAGCACAGGCTCAGGCTCATGCAAAGGTTTTGACACAGTCTGAGTCCTGCTGTCAGAGGCAGCCTGATTACACATTATCATTTATCAGGCTTGTATTTGCATTTACCTTCGGTGTGGACCCTTACCTGACAGACAGCCTGAGCTATCTAACCTATCCACCTGCCACAGGGAGGGTATCTGCCATAAGACTTCTCAAGCAGAATGGCAGCTTTAAAAGCTTATAAACCATTTATAGCCACTTTGTACTAACTTTGGATGGCACAACTGCATGAAGAATACAGTGAAAGAAATACCACTGCACTGAGCCTAGGTGGGAAACATGCTGCATTTGTTGCTTCTTTGAGAAGCAAAGAAGGCACAGCCACAAAGGTCTCTTCACTCAAGCTTCTATTTACATTCCAGAAAGTCCAGTCTCAAGTTCATCAATTCTGTATAATCAGTATTTGGCTACTGGGTGGAGGAAACTAGAAGCAGCTAGTGACAAAGTGGGAGAGGTGGATTGTTTGCCAGGAAAAAGCTGAGAAGTTTCAGTAAGAGCAAAAATGTTTTTAAAATAAATATTGTAATGAGTGATAATAAGGGTCAATACTAAGATGGGCACTGGCAAGGAAATGTCTGTTTTGAGGAGACTGCAGCATGAAGGAAAGCATAAAACCATGCACACTTTTCTTTAGAGAATAGGAGAGAAAGAAAAGATGCTGCTTGCAGTTAAATCAGTACTTCACCTAGGGAGAAGAACAAAATTTAGGGGTTTGCAATGAATACAGCTAATAGATCACCTGGGTATGTGTTAAAGAAGAGATTACAGGAAAGTAAACTGGAATTCCCAGTGGAAGTAATTATAATTTCAGTTTTTTCTATGGTGTGCAGATTTATCCAAGGTCCAAAGAAGAATACTTAATGTAATTGCTTACCATGCCCCCTTCTTTCTCCCCCAGCCTCTTCAAACACAACAGCTTGCAGTCAGGGCAACTTAAGTTCTGTTACCAAAAGCAGAGAGCTTGAAGAAATGATATATGAGGAAATACAACACCCATGGTGCTCCTGTAGCTTTTGTTACCAGTGAGTGCCAGCTTACTGGAAAAAAAGTCCTTCATAAGCTTCTGTCAGATGGGGCCTGTAACAAGTATCTAACATTATTGAACCTATAATTAGCAACCTCATATTGGCTCTTGAGATGTGTACACAGACCACAGACACAAGTTCTGAAGGAGGGACTGGTCTTCCAGCAGTGAAATCAAAGGTGCAACACCTCCTAAGTATGAATATTTGCTTTACCCTTGGTGGATAGTTGAAGTCATAGCTCTCCATGCATGTTAGCTACCCATCTATACAACAGCTACAGCTCACCACCCTTCCACAACACTGGGCAGGTAGTGCTTATAAATAAACAGTCCACAATAGAACCATTCTGAGCTTTAATGCAGACAAAAGTTCAAGTGAAGACTGTAAATTCTACTTGCACATTTACAGAAATATGAGTAGGCAAGCAGAATATCTACAACATAAAATTCATGGGCAGCTTCATCACAATAAATATATTTGAACTGTTTAACTTTCTCATTGACATGATTTGGCAGGAATTGAAGCAGAAATGCTACATCACAAATGGTCACTTGTAGTAACACATTCTCGAGCTTTGGCAGCATTCATAAGTAGTGGCAGAGCTGAGTTCTGCAGCATGGTATTCTGCTATCAATCTCAAACTTCACTTCCTTTTTTGTATTAATAGAATGTACTGTGGTAGTATAACCTCCATTCTTCTGTGGAATACAAACAATTTTACTATTTGGAAATCTTCATATTGGCATGTTAAGCATACATATAAATTCTACCAAATTAAATTTTAAGGCAAGACCGTTTGTTTAGACCATGTAAACAAAATGCTGTCAGACTCGCTGAGTTCTGAGAACTTAAACCACAGACAGCCAGAATACAGCTGCACATAGTCAGATATGGTGTGTCTGCTAATATTGGCAACTTTATCATGCTGAACAAATTTAACTGCTTGTTAATATATACACAGAAGAAATATGGATTGAATAAACTGGAACAAAACCAAAAAACATCCCAAGGTCATAAGTTCTGAAAGTCAGGGGCACTCAGTTGCTTTATAGAGTACTTGACAGTATTTATTAGTTGTACTACTGTGGCACCTAAGAGCCCCAGGCAAGGGCCAAGGCTCAGCTGTGCTCAAGCTTGCAAAAATACAAAAGATAAACCACAAACTGTTGTAGACCGTAGCTAAGGGCTTCATACAAAGCAGGGTACTGTCAAGTTTCAACTCCTGATGTACATCTTTTAATGATGTACAGCTAAGGCCTAGATTTTGGTTCCTTTTCTGGATGTTACTTTTGGCACTAGATTTACCTGGTGAGCAGGAAGCCACCTGGAGTTGGATGACATCAACTGCTCATACCAAGGATGCAGCTGAATTCCCACTCTTCCCTGCATGTCAGGCATTTGAACCAACATTGCAGGGGATGCACATCTCTCAATTCACAAGACAGGTCCTGAAGACCAGATTTAGTAAAGCCAGAGGGGATTTAGAGGTATGTGTTCAGTATCCTTCTGCAGACACTGGAACAGTATGCAAGAAAGACCATGAGATTCATGGAGCAAGGGAGCTACACACTTTCTCCAAGCTGGGGACGTGCTTCTGCAGCTTAATGGTTAAAGCACCAAGGAAGAGAGTCACAGGTTCCAGTCTGGGCTTTTAAAGTTGTTTCTGGTTTTATCACATAACTTAGATGTAAAAATATACAAATGATGTGTAAAATAAAACCACATTGCCCAAATGAGTACCTTCACTAATAAGCCATAAAGTTGGCTGGATTCTTGCTTATTTTCATTCTGGTCTTGCAACTCATGCATCGTGAATGTGAACACAAGGCAGAATTTCTCATACCTACTTCTTTCAGGTGCTTTCGAGTTAAGGCGATAAGGGCTCGCAATGTTTGTGGGTTTTTGTTAAAACTGTTAAAAAAATGTTTTTAGGACGTAGTTCTGTCTTTGGATCTATTTGTAAGTGTTGAACACTGGAAAAGTGGCATAGAATATGTTGTGTAAGTTACATATACTGTCTTTTAAAACAACCTAGTTGCTCATTGGCCTTTACATTTATTTATATTTTGCTAGAGTTGTATTGATAGTCAGAAGAGCTTGTCTGCTGTTCACAGCACATATTGCTATGTTTAAGAAACGCTCTTAAAAATATCAGTCTGGCACCTCAAATAAAACACTGAGTCACAAGTCCTTGAACCCCTAAGTTGTTCATGCTTCTATTTACTCCTTCAGCCCACTGAAATGCCAGGATATTACTCTCAGCCAATTTATCATAACTTAAATATTACAGTAACTGCTCGTGAGCTGAGCAGCAGGCAGTGGTACTCTTGTATCACTGCTTTCAATTTCAGGCTGCCTCGGTTAAAAACGCACCGTAACTTTTCTGCCTTCTGCGGGTCTGCAGCGCAGCCAGCTTCCCACGGTGAGCGGGGCAGAGCGCCGCGCCGCACCGCCTCCCACCCAGCACCCCCAAAACCCAGAGCAGGCACGAGCTCCTCACACCCCCGGCCGCAACCCTGGGGCAGTCCATCACCTGGAGCATTTTTTAATCCGGATCAGGAATTTAATTGTTCCCAGTCCTGCAGAAGTACTGAAATCGCTAGGTGTGCCACAACGCTCACCAAGTGGCACGCCTGGCAACCCCCGCCCGCTTCAGAGCGCCACGACGCGCCGGGGCGCGATACGGAGCCGGGTCCCGTGCAGCGGGGACCGCGGCAGGGGTTGCGCGTTGGTCTTCGAAAGCCCTCCTCACCCCAAGCCCCGCGGGGGAGCACCCGGTAACGCGCCGGGCGCGCCCTTTCCCGAGCCAGGAGGGATGCTGCTGCCCCGGCGAGGGAGCCGGCCGCAGGGCTGCCCTCTCCCTCACCCCGCACAAAGGCATGGCAGGGCGGCGGGGAGGCGAACCGGGCCCCGCCGCGCTTCCCCGGTCCCGGCTTCCCCCTTCGGTGCCGCCTGACGGAGAACCGACCCCGGGCAGGGGCACCGCCGCCCCGGGGGAGCGCCCGCCCGGGGCTCGGGAAGCGCCCGCCGAGCGGGACGGCGAGGCGCTCTGCAGACAGGTAGCTCCCTGCTAAAATGGAGGGAGGGGAGAATTGCGGCGCTCGCTGGAGAAACTTACCGGAGGAAACCGACGAGCCGGACAAACTGGAGTTACTGGATGCGGCCATGGTCCCTCCTCCTCGCCCCTTAGCTGCGAGCCCCGCGTCGGCCCCCGCTGCTGTCCGGCCGCCGCTGCCGCCAGCCCATGGCAAAGTGCCGGAGCCGCGCCGCGCCGAGCCGCCGCCGCAGCCCGCGCTCGGCTCCCCGCGCCGCCGGGGAGCAGGAGGCGGCGGCGACCCGCCGAGGCGCTGCCTGCCGCTCTCCGGGGCTGGGCGAAGCCGCTCGGCAGGTCAGGCAAAGGGCCCCGCGGCGCTTCCAGCGCCTCTCTCCGCCCTGGGGAGCAGGGCTTACCTTGTGACGGGGACGCGAGAGCCGCCCTGCCAGCGCCTTCCCTCGCCTCCTCCCTTCCCGTCCCTTCCCTTCCCCGCCTCCTCGCGGGCAGCGCTGACAGCCCGCCGGGGGGACCCGCCGCAGCTCCCCTCACGCACACAAAGGAAGCGGCGGCGCTGCCGGCCGGGCTGCCGGCCCCGGCCGAGCGGGCAGGGTGGGTCCCGCTCCGGAGAGCCCCGGCGGCGCGGCAGCCCCGCCGAGCAGCGACCAAGCCCCTTCCCGGCCGCCGCCGCCGCCGCCTGGCACGGGGCTGGCAGCGAGCGCGGCTCCTGCCATGTGCCGGCCCCGTCCCGGCGGGGCGGCAGCGCCTGTTGAGCGCCTCGGCCGGCGCCCCCTCGGTGGTGCCGCAGCGTGGGCTCCGCGCTCGGCTGCGCCCCGCCGCCCCCCGCCCGCCGGGGACCCCCGCTGCCGCGCCGCTACGGCTGGGGCAGGGCTGCGCCCCTCGCTGCCCTTTGTCCGTCCCCGTGCCCCCGAGGGCTGCCCTCTGTACCCGCGGGGCTCTCCCTCCCTCCGGGAAATCTCCACCTTCGCTTTTTTCCTTTTCATTTTATTTTTTTTTCTCCCTTCTGACATCCGTTTTTCTCAATAAACCCCCCCCAAAAGGCGGACATCGACACGGGGGTTTGCCCTGCCAGGTGCACAGCGAGTGCGGGGCCCCGGCCTCGCCACAGTTTGCGTTCGCCCTCCCACCTGCCCCATCAGCGCTCCCGGCCCAGGGGCTCCGGAGGAGCACGGGGGGAGGCTGCCAACATCCATCGGGGACATGGAGGGTCTGGCCGACCAGCAGGCTCGGCAGCCCTGTGTCTTAGTGTGCAAGTGGAAAAGAAGAAGAGCCCAGAAAGCATCACTTGGAAGCTTCCTCCTGTTGGCTGCCCTTCTCGTTCCCTTTTCCAGTGTTTTGTCGCCAGCCAAGGTTTTATAAAACGAGGGTGGGAAGGCTATAGGATGGTGGGCACCCGAGTGGCGTGGCACACAGTCTTGCTGTCACGGGATCTGTAAGAAGCTTAAAACCTATTTGCCATGACGCTGATTTATGAAAGCCTTCCATGTTTCGTAACAGGGAGTCTCTAACACAAAGTTGCTTTGGGAGCGAGGAAGCGCATTAAAGTTTCTTTGGCAATCCAAGCCTTACCCACCCAGCTACTCCGCGTCCCAAACCAGCGTGCAAACCGACTGCCCGCTCTGTAACCCGCGCCCAGCCGCTTCCCTTTTCCCGCGGAGCCAAACTGCAGCCCGGGCTCCTTAGAACCTGCAGCCGGCTCCCGTTTTTTCCTCGGGAAAACAGGTCCCGAGTCCCCTCTAGCGGCGGAGGCGGCAGCGGCAGCGCTCTCCGCCGTCGCGGCCGCCGGGTCCCGCTGCCCCCGCCGGGGTCCTGCGGCAGCGCTGGCAACGCGGCCGAGGCCAGCTGGCTTCTCCAGGTTTTATTTTGTAATGACGGCTCGCTCCGTGTGAGAAGGAACGAGCTTTAAACCAGACTTTACCACTAACTCCTATTAATCTGTAAATTGCCACGTACGGGCATAAAAGCAGGACAGGCGTGTCACTGCTTTTTGGGCTTTGGCCAAATATTTCATGTCACACATTTTGAAGACCGGATGCTAAGGACGAAGTGAGAAAGGCAGATAGGTCATAAAACCAGGCTGATACATGGGGTGTAGGAAAATACTGCAATAATACAGTAAACATCAAGACTGTCCTAGTAAAGTATTACTTGCATCATGTGTGATGTTTCAAATAGTCAAATGGGATTCACTTGTAGCCTACATGGTTGTTTTTTCTGTTCCTCCTGCTATATCTCTTTCCAGTGTTTGCCTCCTCGTAGTCTGTTATGTCTTCATTTTCCCATCCATAATCTAGGGCTCTCTTGCCCTCGTGTCTTTCAGCAACTCTTGGAATTTTGTCTCATACGATTGGTGAAATATGGTGGTGTTAACAACATTGTTAGAATCTACAGGGACAAGGGCAAATAACCTGAAAGAGAGAAAACGCCCTCATTCTGCTGAGACTTGGCAGACAGAAAATAATTTCCTTAACTAATTTTAAATTATCTTTCCACCCATATATCAGGATAAATCAAGAGAGCAAATTCTTCAAAGAATGATTACTCCAGATATTCCCGTAATTGAAAATGGAGTATTTTCTATCCAAAACCAGTGAGTGTGACCATGTCTGCTTATGAGTGTGTGTACGTTTGAAATTATCAACGTACAGTTGTTGATAATTTTTGTGGTAACAGCATGTATGATGTTGTGTAATCTCAGTTTCTACAACACTGAAAGGTAAATCAATAAAGTTAAGTGAAATGCACTGTAGATTAAAAGAAACTCACATTTCAAGACAAGATGGCCTTTTTCTTGTTATAAGTGAAGAACATAAAAGCCATGAAGCTAGAGGGGATATTACAACATCAAAGGGGAAGCAAATTTAAATGACACAAAAGTAGCCTTGTTATGTGTAAAAAGTGCAAAGTAAAGACAATGCAATCAAATCTCAGTTCTATTTTACAGAAACAGTGAACAGATTCTGCACTAGTCTAATTTGGCAGAGCCCTGATAGATCCATTACTAATGATATAAATACTTAGTTTCAAGAATAAATTTTAAATGGTAAACCCTGGTGTAAACTATTCCTGGGCTTTCCATAAGTGTATGCTTCATATAACTCTGATAAAAATCTTCTGCTTTACCCTCCTTACAAGAATTAAATTTAGCACCTGCTTCCATGATATCTGCACTTTGATGAGAAGTCACAGCTTCCAAAAGTTTTGAGGAACTCATAAAAAAACCATATTTCCCTATGTATGATGACCTTAGAACACTGCATTTGACATTAACAGTGAGTTGCAAAGAAAAAAATACCAAATTGTATGCTTTGCATTAAGCATGAGAAAGATCTGAAAGCTTTTCTGGTTTTCATTCCTGGGGAAGATTCCTTAAAGATTTCCTTGTTTCTAGATAAGTTCAATGTAGTTTTTACTGACAGAGTTTCAGTGTTTGTTTCTTGAGGCTGTTCTTTGCCCCTTTTTTTTAAATTAAGAGATTAAAGAGTTTGTTGAAGAACTAACAAGCCAGTCCTCAGTCCATAGCAAAATTCCAAAGAAGTGAGTGCTTGCCTAATGCTAGAGCTCAGCTAGCAACGTGATATTTGAAATAACATTTGACTCACTGTGGAAGAGACCATTGTATTTCAAAAACTGATAGATATGGGAAGCTTGAAGTAATAGCTGGAACTTTCAAGGAACCCAAACCCATTGCTGCTTGATTCTAAAAAAAAATCTCAGCAAATACCAAAAGGTTTCTCCAAACTTTCAGTGTGTTAGATAATTTCTGTAGAGTAATTATCCACTCTCGTATTTCAGCATGGTAAAACTCCTGTTCAAGCTGGAGCTCATACACATTTTGTTCTCCAATAAACAAAAATGAGCTAACACCATGGAACTACAGCAAATAGTAGGTCTTGCAGCCCAAGAACTGTTGAATCAAATACAAAATAAGTGAAATTACATTTGAGAGTAACTTTCTTTCATAGTGTATTTTCAAACCTGTTGATGTGTATGTACATGCATAATTTCATTGCCATGCAAAATGGTGGAAGAATGTATTTTGGCAAAATTGTAAGCATAAGCAGGGGGAGGGCAGCATTTGGAGGGCCATCAGTGCAAAATATAGCGACTTTGACAGCTGAGGACATGTCTGTGCTGCTTTTGTGCTGTGGAGTGACCTCTGGAATGGCCTTGGTCCCCCAGCCAACTGGTATTTACTGGCTTGTGGCCTGATTTCAAAACAAAGGCTCTGCAGATGAGGAAGACCACCTGCCTTCTGCATGGTCATCACTATCAAAGTCACTTGCAGTGACTTTGTGAAGACAAATCCTAGCTGACAAATAGTTGTTAATGTTCCCATATGATAAAAGCAAGCAGAAAGTCACCCTTCTGTACAGTGGATTGAAAACCTAGAAATAACAAATAAAGGAAGGCAGGCAGAGCTGTGCTGCTTTCCTTCAAGAAGCCAGATTTTTTCCTATTGACCAAATGGCTTATTGCATAGCTAAGTATCCACATATTTAACATGCTGGTTTCCTCTCATTCAACTTTAGACATAGTAGGCACTTTCACAGTAGAGGCAAAGACCTCTGCAGAGAATTTCTTTCATTTTACTGACAGGGCAGAATGCTTCCTGCTGCAGAAAAAGAGATTTAAAACACAAGTATGGATGAGAAAAAAAAAGGGTCACTAGATAGGGCCTGCAGTAACATGAATTTCTGTATCAGCCTGGATTACTTTGTCTGAAAGAAATTATTCCAAGACAGGCAGTCATTTATGTTGCTATCTTTAAGCTGTTGAAGTCTCCATTATACAGGAGCCATTTCATAAGAGCCCTCCTAAAAGAATCTGGCTTGAAATCAGCTCATCTTGAGTTCCCTCAGCCTCAAGCCCTCTCCATCCCTTATGACAGCCAAGGTTTTTGTCGCCTTCTGGCAGTCAAGCCCCTGTAGGTGGCTGCAGAACAATCCTTGAGGCCCTTCTGGTTTTGCAGTCACAGTCTCAGATCTGGGATTGTGTTTATGGAATCTGCCATAATCCTCAATATCTGACTGCTGGGTTATTATAGCAGAGGAGCAGGGGCTGACTGTGTGCCATAAACTTTCACCTGGCAGGGAGAACAGCAGCTTGAATCCTAGGTAATGAATTTATTTCGGCTTGAAAAGTGGCAGTTATTTCAGTGTGAGTGTAGATAGCTTGGCAAAAATGCTGGAATTTAATTAATTATGCAAATAAGGGGAAAGAAAAGATGTTTGGCCCACTGCTCTGATTATGTAATAGGTATAGAAATATAAATGTTCTGTGCAAGACAGCAAGATATATGACACAAAGATTTAGAGTGCAAAGACCTAAAATGCTAATCCTTCCTTTGATGTTTATATTGCTTAGCTGGAAAGGGAGGAAATGCATTTTTCATTCTTTGATGCTGTGGAAGGGAAAGGCCTTTATAAGCAATATATAATCCATATTTATACACTCTCCACAGTACTTGGAAACTTTATTCAATATAAGCAGAAGCTATAATAAGAAAAATAAACCAAAATATCAATAAATAGCAGATGCACACTGTATTTGGGTATGAATAAATTATGTGAGTCATAATGATTGCAACAGCAGGTGGTGGTGTAGTTCAAGACTCTCTGTGATTTTTTTGCTTTTTTTCCTCATACTCCAAAGAGGAAGGCTTGAGACCCCTAATGCCTGGTACAATTTCTAGCCTTGCACCTTCAATTGGTGAACAAACTAGAGGCATCTATTGAATTTTATTAACTCTGCAAAAAAAACCATACAGCAAATGGGCTGGTTATCATTTGTGAGTGCTAAAGCTGCTGCTATGACTAATTTATGAACATCCATCCTATTTATCCTTTCCTCTTTCTTCCTGTCTCATATATCCTATTTTAATTAAATCTCCAATAGGGAGTTCGCTGGGGTAGAGAATTTCCTTGTTATGTTGTTTTCAAAGTTTTTTGTTGTGGAGCTCTAAAGCTGTAATTGGAAACTGATAAAGATTTTGAAATTACCAGTCAATTATGTAACTGCCATTAGACTTTATTATAAAAACATAAATTATACAGAAACAGTTCAGGTGAAATTGAACTTTTTTTTCCTTTCTTAAAAACAATCAGCAAGCTTCAAATATTTTGCCTTAGAGAACAGAATTTGAAAGTCCTAACTATTTGCAGTATAGTTCTCTTTTATGTCATGATACCACTCTTACTTTGGAACATGACAGTGCTTCATTTAAGTTTTTCCAGAGGCAGTACACAAAGCTACTAAATATTTAAACATATGTCTAATTTTTTTACTGAACCATAAGCACTAATAATTTTGGACAGTGAAACCTTTTGTTGGTTCAGGCAACTAGTATCAAACAATCGTGCACACATAGGAAAAGAGGACTTTTCTCTATGTTTCTGTGCTGCCATTCTCTGAACAGAATGCATCCCTGTTTACTGTGAAGGTCGTGTTTGTATACGAGCTACTCTCAACATCTATAATTATTGGAAGCAATTGCACTACCACATAGTGTGATCTAGGTGAGGAAGTGAAAAAAACAAGAATAGAAACAATTTTGATGAACTTAACAACAATCAGTCTCATTTTCTGAGTATTCTAATTCTTATATTACTACATATTAACAAACTCAATATGAAATACAGTCCTAATGGGCATAAACAGACTTTCATATAGAATTGTTTCAAGTACATCACCGTTTAAAAGAAACTCTATGATGTACAATGCATAGCTTTTATTAACCTTTGGCCTTTTATCCAGACTGACATTTAAATAAATTCTTTTCCTCATAGTTCAACATCTCTTCTTTCTTCATCCTGCAGTAAAGTCATCATGTTGAATCCGCAGCTTCCCAATTACCATGACAAAGCAGTGATATCAAAGCCTCAGATTTACTCTTTCATTAAGAAGCAAGAAAGAGTGGGGTTCAGAACAGAGCTACTTTAACTCTCCTGTCATCTTTTCCTTGTATGTGAATGATATGCAAACCTACTAAGATTTAATTAATGAATTTATTTGCTATTTCAGCATTCTCACTATTTCTTGGTACTGAATACATTTTGGCTGATGGATTTGAGAACTGTTCAATGCAAAAATGTATTCAGATACTCTACATTCACAAATAGTGGTAGAGCTGTATGTTTTGTTACCTAAGTTGTGTGTTATGAGCCTTTAGAAATTAAACCAGCAGTTGTCCAAAGTCGTTTCTATTTCAGCTGCAGAACTGAAAATTGTGCTCATCAGACTATAGCAAAAACAAAGCTTTGCTCATTTATTTGTCAAAAATAAATTAGTCAGAGTATCTATTTAGAAGTTATTTACTTCAGATGTTCATGAATTATTTATCTCAATATTTCCCCTGTTTAACTGTGATACCATATTCCCTTAATTAGCTACAAATATCTTAAATTAGAGAGGGGCAGCTACTAGAGGAGAATTCCCATATTGATACGGGTTTTATTTATAAATATTTACTGCTCCTTTATAAAATACTGTCTAAATGTAATTGCATATACTTTGCAATTTACTAATGTAGGTTGGGGAAGCCTCAAACTTGGCTGTATTACTCTTAAATATGTTCAGATTTGGATGCTCTGTTTTACATATGTAAAGAGAAACCTTACAGGCTAAAATGGATTTTGCAGTTGGGTTCTCTATTCGTTTATAGACTTATAGGTCAAATGTAGAGATTTTGGATGTTTCATTGGACCAACATACCATTCATCTATGTAACACAATTTCCTAAAGGCCTACTGACATTAACCATCCTAGATTCCAGATGAACGCACTTCTCTTCTCTTCTCTACAGTTTTGCCTAAGAGATAAAATCAGTACACAGCTCCATGTTTCTCCATGAATGCTTGGACTGAAACCTTGCCTCTTCTGAAGGCAGTAATAGTTTTCCTCAATGACTTCAAAGAGGCCAGTGTTTCACCCTTCATTTCCCTGCTGGATACTGCTTTTCCCTTTAAGCTACCACATATCATAAAAATTACTCTGCTTTGAAAACTATAATGCACCACAGTAAAAATTGTAATGCCACAAGGTAGTGTCAATATGTATTTTTGTGCAGTAGAGGCAGGAAGAAATAAACCAGGAGACACAAATGTTCCCAGTCAAAAACTGAGAGCTTTTGATGCAGCTATAAATTAAAATACATCCTTTCAAGCAATAAAACCCCCATGAACCTGCTTAGTACCATTCCACCAAGGGCAGTCACAAGGCAACCAGACGTTTAGCAGCAAACCTCTTCTTATAATTTCTCAGTCACGAAGAAGGTTAGAAATGGGATTTTGAGCTCGAAGGAGTTTGTGAGAAAAGTGTAAATATCCAGCATGTTCTGCAGATCTTAGGTATTGAACCATTATCCTGGCAAAACCTAGATTTTAGTAAGTACACCTTCATTTTAAGATATGGCATCATGGATTACCTTGCTTCTTTAGTTAACTTTTCCCAATCATTTATCTTCTGCCTGAAATGCTTTGCTGCAGTTTTAAGCATCCAGACCAAATATATATAAGGAAAAGAGGATCAGGTTTGTCTTTCATTCAGAACCAGATAAAGTTATCTTGTATACAGACTATAGAGAGCTATAGATAAGTAGAGACAGTGAGCAATAGGGATAGGAACTATAACAATTTGAGCTGTTGGCCCCTTTTAATTTCCTAAGTCAGGTCATTTAAGTATGTGACAACCCTGACTTTGAAGGGAAGGTCAGGTCTTGGTCCCAGTGCAGAATTTCTGTATTTCTAATCCTATTATTTGTGATCTGAGGAGAGTGGTGGAGTGATGCACATTTGGACTTCAAAGATAAAAGCTCAGCTGAAGAAACATTTTGATGAATAGGTAGTAAAAAGTATTTCTATTCCATAAGTAGTTAGCTATAAATATATATCTTTATATATGGTCTGTACCTACAAAGATAAAATCACAGCTGAGGAAACCTTTTAATGAAAAGCTTGTAAAAAGTATGCATGATAAATATTTTTATATCTATTAAATATATATATATGTATAGCCTGTACCATAAGTAGAAATTTGCTAAGTAACTATCTAAGATGTACAATGGAAAAAGCTGATGAAGTAAATGAAAGCAAAATAAAATCTCCAGTTTAAAATCATCATCAGAGGTAAACAGCCCCATCAGGAAGGGAATAAATGATAGTCAAGCCTATCTGCAATACCAGTCATAGCTCTTATCTGGTTTTGCTGGGTTGTTTTTTTATTTCTGGTTGGATTGGTTTGTTTGGGATTTTTTTCTAAGGAAAAAGAATGCTTGATTAAGCTAATTCTTTGGCTTACTCCACTTGCTACATAATTAACTGAATATTGAATAGACATTTTGCATGTTATATAAAATCAGCTGGAGTGGACAGGAAAACATTCAGAGCACAAATGAGCTTTTATCAGTGACTGAAGATCCTATTGTCTATGATTAAAAAAGGAAAGTAAACAGAGGTGGTTATACCAAACCTATCTTTCATTCCATAGATGTAGAAAGGAAACAAAACCTTGGAAGTCCTGCTCTCATTATTATTCTGACATTTTGAAGCATGCAAAAACATTATGTGAAATGCAAATTCTAGGGAATTTTATCAGAGGCAAGAGCTTCAAATGATAAAATTGCACAAGAAATTAAAAATAAAATTGGATGAAAGCTATGTAAAAGAGTCATAAGTAAGTGTCTGTGTGCAAATAACATTAACACGTCATAAGCTTAGCTGGGCAGAATGGGGGCTGTAAAACTGTTGAGGATGATTTGGTTCAGGTGTGCAAGTTCTTGGCTTCAGAGAACATGCAGTGCAGGATTTCAAGGCCCAGGCAGTTCCCCAGGGAATGTTGCGAAAAGAAAGTTGAATGACATTCAGTTAAAATTCTGCTGTGAACACCAACAAAACGACAACCCTTTCAGGATCTGCAGAGGTTCCCTTTAGCAGTGGTTGGTTTGGACAAGAGCATAAGGATCACTGTGTTCTCATAAAGTTCAGAAAATTAAGAGAAAGAGCTCTACCATAGAAACGGCAAAGTATTTTTATGTCTTCAGAAGGAAATGCCTCAAAAGAATGAATAATTAGATGGAATGACTTGCTAAAGACCAACCTCTCATACCACAGCTCATCCTGAAAAGAAATGGAAGTGACTGGTACAAATGTTAAGGATTAAGCCAAAGCGCATCCTGCTTCAGGAGCGCCAATGGGAAACTGAGGAAATTTGCCCATGGGTAATCAAGATTAACCCTCCACACTCACCAAAGTTTGTAGAATTACAGTCAAATGTAGCATAGGGCAAAGAAGGTTTTTCATCAGCCTTTATTGGCCCTGTTGCTACCTCCGACAGCACTTTAAACACTCACTTTAAAAAAAAAGAATGAATTAAGCAAATTTTTCCTTCTTTTACTCCCAGCTGTGAAGAGCAGCCAGTAGGAAGAGCAGTGGAATTTCAAGCAACCCAGTGCTATGGATCACCCTAGTTGGAAAAAGGCAACAACTGAGAAGGATGCACCTGTGTGCCCGTGAGACACCATTCATGTACACATTTGTGAGTGTGTGCCTGTGTCTGTGTGTTTCTGTGTGCGTACCACTGCTCATACACACATAGCCTTGGGAAAGCCAGAGACATTTCATGACTGACTGGATATGAAGAAATTTTTCTCTCTACACTGATATAGAAAAAGAAATAATTTTTCTGGTCATTAGAAAGATGCACATAATTTTCTTAAAACATTTTGCCTCATCTGGAGCCCTGTTTTCCTCTCCACAGGCTGCTTAACTCTTATTAATATCAATGGGGGTTATGCACACATGTGGAGAATAAATTAGATTCTTCATTGTTTCCTTCTGATAAAATTAAATGTTCTTTCCACATGTTAAAATTAACTCACATACTGTTGTTCTCAGGGTATTTGAAATAGAGAGCATTAGTTGCTAGTTGAATCTTACAATATTTTGCCTCTTAAAAAAAGACCTCCTACTCCTTTTAGAATCAGAATGTAGTTATCAAAAGCTTCAGTCAGAACTTGAGTTTTGTGACTATTGCTTTCATCCTTGGGCTGTATGGAAACCCTTCTCTCCCAGCATGGTGTATTATTCAGACTAGATTTGTGATACTAGTTTCCTATAATCATACTACTAAATGGCTAACCTCTTTTCCAGTCAAATTTTTATCAATCAATCAATTCTTATTTCCTTTTTTCTTATTTACAAACATTGGAAGACAAATGTTTCTGTCACAGCCAGTAGCGGGACTGTCTCAACTCATTTTCCTTTGATGCCTGTAAGTGAAAAACACTAAATGAATTTTCACTGACATGAATTTGAGACACAATTTAATACCGTCATTATACAGGGAATCATTATTGTGCATGATTTGGTATATGTAAGATGCTGGGAAGGATTTTATACTCTTTGAAGTGGTTTTTTTTGTTTGTTTTTGTGGGGCAAATTATTATATTTATAGAAGACCTATTAATATTTATCCTTGACATTGCATCCAAGAAATAGCTACAGAGACTCTTCCATAGACCTTTCGTCATTTTTAGAACATGCAATGCTGATCATTAACATTCAACTCAGTCATAAACTCCATTCCTTGAGGGCTGATGAGATCAAACAAATTGGACCAGTTTCCAAGGAGCTGCATCCCCTATGGATTGCTCAGTAGCACAGAATGATGAAGCTTATAACTTCCTAGGACAGCAGCTGCAAATGGAAGAGGAAGAGTGTGTCAGTAATGCCCACCTGTCCTAGGTTACAATGTAAAATTGTGCCCAAGGTTTGTATTCTATCCCCATGAGCCATTGGAGCCAAGGTGGGCCAGTGTTTTCCTTATCTTCTGTTAATGAGCCTAACAATGCCTTGCCCATGACTCATAGATAACTTCCTCTGGGAGTTATCTCTGTTTAATGGGCCATCAAGGACCCACTGCATGACTCATAGAATGAGATCATCCCATTGTGAGATGCTCCGCCCAGGGGGAGGAGCCAAGCATTCCCACCTGGATAAATCCAGGGTTTGGGACAGCACAGGCAGCTTTTATCCACTGGACTCCCAGAGGAGGCAAGAGCTACCAGATGTTTCTACAGGAATCACTGCTTCAACAAGACCATCTCATCTAGACTGCCACTATCACCCTAACAGGGTGTCAGGTTGTATTCTGACTCTGTCAGTGGTTTGGTTTTTTTTTTTGTACTATTACTTTTGTTTTATTTTACTTACTTTTGTTTCTTTTCTTTTCCTCTTATTAAATTGTGTTTCTGACTTAGACTCTTTCACTGGTTTTGCTTTCAAACCAGCACACCACCTAACTGTCCCAGAAGTGCTGTGAGGTGGGGAAATGACTGCAAGTTGAGAGACTGAGAGATCCCATAGTATTATGAACCTCTTGTTTTAGATACACTTTTGGAAAATAATTTGACAGAACTCTACGGAATAAAACCTGTGTGAACTCGGTTTTAAACCACAGTTAAGAAAACTGAAGAAGTCAAAAGAGCTCATACCAATGCCATTGACAGAGTCAAGAAACAGGACTCATTGAAGTTACTTGATCCAGCAATCAAGCCAGTATTATCAGATAAAAACTGATGATAAAATTAGCAGAAATGAAATGTATAAGAAATAGATTTATCAAAATTCAGATCAAGCATTGTTTTTTCAGTATTATTTATTTTAGTCTTTAGTTACATGGACAGTAGTTTTTCACTGCAATTCATGAACCATTTAGACTTAGATTTTTTCTCAGAACTATAGCAAGCTCCCCTAAACTTTGGGATTTTGCTTTTTGTATTATAAGCTCACTATGCGGCAGAATATCTTTATGACCTTGAAACAACATGCAATCTTTTGATGTCTAGTTGCACTTACTTTTCAGATTTTGTCTCATTTTTTTTCTAATTACAATAATAGATCTTAAAATATGGTGGAAAGTGAAAACTACAGTTTTTGATATTTGTTTTTATCAGGCTTAACTGGGGTTTGAAATACGTTCTAGGTCCTTGAATACTCTAGTTTGCAAAATTGTGACTCAAGAAGGCTTGCTATGAACCATTCAAGTCCCCCTGTAGTGAGGCATCCACAATATGAGGACACCTAAATTTAGGCATCTGGATGTCTTAGTGAATTATGTTCCATTATAGTAACTCAGGATTTTGTCAGTGTCACCTGTGTGGATCTCAAGGAGCATTCAGCTGCCATTCAGGTAATAGATATCTGGTTTAGAGAGAGAAGCTGATTCTGCTCTGCTGCAGCTGAATCCCATCAGGAGATGAAGCTCCTATCCAGAGCTTCAAAAAAAATTGGATGTTCTTCTAAATCTTCCATCCTATTAAGCTCCAGCTATAAAGCTCAGAGAATAAAATCTGATTTACAAATTTTAGTCCACTTGATAAGAATGAGGCATTTGGTTTACTTGGCTGATTTATTCTCTTTACTGTATTTTGTTTGAGGCAATTGCCCTGTGATGGTCTCAGTATTACAGAGGGAAGATATCTTACATACAGTCTTATTTTCTCTATTTGAGCCTTTTTCATGCTTGAGAATAATCTTAATCTATTTAATTGGGTTTTTTAGGGGTATGTGCCCTGTACAGTGAAACAGGATCCTGCAGTGGCTGAGACATTTGGAGTTGAGGAAATTAAACAGTCTTGGCCAGTTCAATGCCATTGCAATAAAAAATGTTATGGACTTTCTCAGGTACTCTCTAGGTCTTCTGAAGCTCCCTGGGTCAAAAAGTTCTATTCCTGGATATGTGTGATGAGAGAAGGTACTTCCTTCTCTCCACTTGAATTATGGTCACACCATCACTGGAGTCCCAACTCTCTGTTGCTTTTCTTCATACCATTGTAACGGAAGAAAGAATTAGGGAATCTTAAGCTTCCCTTAACAGAAATATTTTAGCATTTTAGCATTCAAAATAAAATAGAAGCCAAACAAATCTTTCCAACCTAAGTTACGGTTGAATAAGATTTTCAAATAAATCCTAGAATGCAAATCTCTTACAAACTCGAGGGAAGCACATTGTCTCTTAGTCTGACCTGAGAAAAAACATCCTGCAAATGAGCTTACCATAAAGATATATTGGAACCAGTCTGGAAACCAACACACCAGTTAAATTGTTGCTGGTGTGGAGTCTCTCCATTAAGGTCACTGTCTCAAAATATTTTTCAGAAAGAAATCTTGCTATTTTGTAGAAAGTGAACAGTTCTAAAATAACAAAGAGCTGATAAACTCTTTCCTGTGAAAGAGCCTCCACTGTCCAGAACGATTTCTCAAGTAAAGAAAAGTGGGTGCAAACTCAAAGTAGAGATTTAGAGCTTTGCACAGGAGTCAAAGGCTGATCTATGCTGTAGAAACACACAACTGTATTGGCATCTTGAAAGCATATTGATTTAATTATTGCTTAGCTATTTACTCTGGAATTCTCACTGTCATATTGGATTTGTTTCACAAACTGATAACAAATACCACACATGTAACTCCAGTCCCTACAAGCAGCAGTCAATGCACTTTTAAATGCAGACTTTATTTTTCAAATAGATTAACACATAAGGGCAAATATCATCAGTTGTCTTCAAGGGAGGAAATTTTTGGTTATTGCAACTTTAGTTTCAAGCTAGTCAGGAGATTTTGCTGCAGAAATATACAATAATTGAATTGCTTAAGGCTTTCAGGTTTCTGACAGGGATGCAAAGCTGTACAGTCGTGTTTGTGATTTTTTTGCCCCTGTGGCTTCTTCATTCAAGACCAATTGGCCACACGTGTTGATAGTTACCACTAAGGGTGAATAATTTCTGTCTTTCATGAGGGTATCAAGAGCCTCTGTCAGATAAAATGGAAGAGTAAATGACACTGAAGTATTACACGGAAAGATTACTTGTTAACCTTGCTATGGCTAATAAAATTCTAATTTGCAGTTCTTGATTCACTACAGTTGATGTCCATGTGAGTAACATGGAATTATTCTGGTTAAAGCTATTAAAATAAGAGGCCTATGTGGAAAATATATTATGCAGGAAAGAATTATCACTTTTTTCCCCCCTGAACTGAAGTTAATCTATACTTTCTGTCCACTACAGAATTGAATTTACAATTCTGTTCTCCTAAAACCCAGTTAATTGCATTAAGTACAGTTAGAATTTGTTCAGAGATTATATTAGCCTTCTGATTATTGAGCATATATTGAAACTTGAGGGTTCGACTATCTAAATGCATTAGTTATCTATCAGTGATACTATAAACTTCTCTAGTTTACACTAGAGGAAAGAAACAAAACACCTCCTAGATCAAGTCCCAGTGTGGTGTCTTAAACTTTTTGATGCTTTTCGTATTAATTAAAATGTGTAAAATGCATTTTCAAGAAAATAAAATACAGCTACTTGCTCTGAGTTTGCATTTGGTATAAGGCACAGTTATGAATTATTTCTGAAGGTGGATTTTAATACACATTGTCCTGTCTACTTTATGTTATGACTAAATTATCCTCATTCTGCAGACTCAAACCAGAACCTCTGTAAGCTGTAGAGCAGCTGTACACAGCCTCTGTCACTGCTGTCTTTTAGTCACATCTTAACCACAAGATCCTTCTTTAATTATAGTAGTACTTTTGCAGGAACAAACATGTATGATGAAATTTCATACTCTGTTTTTGCCCAGAAAAATAAATGAAATAAATTGGTTTTGAGTACAGTATCAAATTCCATGGTTGTGGATTTAATTATATAGAAATTTAGTTTCTGTAAGCTGTATCCTTTGTATTATTTAGGATTGTGGATGGAAGTGAATAAAATAGCATTTATGTCAGAGCTGTGAACTGATGGCAGTGCAGCATGCCTTCCCATTTTTCATTGTGTCACATCCACTCTCAACAGAACTTTCATTTTAAAAGTTAATAGTCTGTCATTCATATGAAAAACCAAGGACTCCTCAGTGAGCTGATTATTTGTTGGTAAAAGATAAGGAAAACCTCAAGTTCCTTAAACCAGCTTCTTGCAAGATCTCTGCTTTTATTTGCTTCCTGAGAAACAACTTTGACATAAGTGTCGTCACTTGTCCTTATCTTGAGATTTGCTGTAAAGTTAGAACAGTTTTGGATGCCAAGTTCTTACCCTCTTCACCTTTGCAGAAGTGCTCATGAAACATATCACTCAGGGTCGTCTTCCTATCCCCTCTGTATAATCACAGAACCAACAGTGAAAATAACCAACTTTAATTGTTAAGCTTTGAAAATATAAAGGCTTGTACATAGAGTCTATGCCCAATGTCTATTCTCTCTTATCTTAACAATATTTTGGTTTGCACTCATCTGGAAGATCTCTGCTGGAGGAATTTTTGTCATTTTTTCAAAATTGTAACTTGGTACCCAGTGAAACTTCAGAGCATTTCCATGTTACTTGATGGCCATAGGAAAGACCAAATTTATTTTCCAGAAGTCACTTAATTGATCCTTCTCTGATACTCATCTGCACTGAGATTTGGAATCCTGGATATTATTACTTTAGTCATCTCAATGCACCTTATAAAAAAACTTTGCTGCTTTAAATGAAATGGGGCCAAATTTCTGATGGCTTAATGATGACACTGCCGAAACAAAAATTGCCTTAAGTAATCACAAACCACAGGGAAGGATTTTAGATACACCTTCCTTTGTACCTGAACTAGCTCAACCTGTTAAACATTCTAAGCTGCAATAGTGGAAGAGAATGGGGAAATGTGGATGAGAGTAATTAGGGGACTGACCATTCTGCCTCACACAAAGCTTTAAATGAAATTATCAAAGGGGGAAAGAAATATCCATTGCCAAAAGGAGACCGAGATTGCATCATTCCCAGCCACACTAACTGATACATTCCTCTGAGAACACCTCAGAGCAGGCAAGGGGAAAGTTTACCTACCATCACCCCTTACAGGAGTAGAAAAAATTTTGTTTAGCAGTTGTGCTTAAAATTAAAGGAAGTGTTTTGTTCCAGTGACCTGGAGTCAGTCAGAGGATAAAATCTGTGTGCTTTCTTTTTGTGCCAAGGTAGGAGAACCAACAATTATAAAAGGAAGTTATGCTCCCTCACACCTTTCCTGCCTGTTTTCTGAAAGCAGATCTTCCACCCTGCTGGTTACAGCCTGCCGGCTTTTATTTGTGTTAGTTTTCCCTAACCAGTGTTAGAGTAGGTTTTAGTGTCCTCTCCACACTGTTACTTCTTTCACACAATTTCCTGTGTCTTGCTCCTGCTATGTTGTGAAAATAGTGATTGAACCAGACTGGTGCACTCTGGTAGCACTTGCAAGAGCCTTGATGGCACCTCCCACAGACAGTCTGCTCAGGGTTACTCTCCTCATGTTTGTGCTCTCAGAAATCTGTGTCAATTGCCAAGAGAGGAAGAAGTGTGGTCCCTGTGAGTGCAAGGGTTGTGTCTGGTCTCCCCTGACATGCTGGTGGTTGCTGCCAAACTCTGCTCCCGGGGCGCGGTGCTGCGACCTCACGGTTGGGTGTAAAGCCGTAATGTAAACTGCGCAAATCTCTGCCGCGCCTGCCGCTGTCTCTCCCTCTTCTGAAGGAATTAATGTGCTCACCAGATGGTAAAAACACAGGCAATGCATGAATACCGTGCTGGAAAAATATCTAGCTGACATATTAGACACACATTTTACCCATGTCAGAAAGCTTGTCTTTAGGCAGAGTGCTGAATCAAAGGCTCCCATTTTCATGTGAATTCCACTTGTTTCCCTAACTTTACATTAGGGCCTTAACATTATAAAAATTTAACATCTTCAGCATAAACCTTGATTCAATCCTTTTTTTCAAGTCAAAAAGTTGCAGCAGGGGTCAAATGGATTAAAAGGAAGGATCTGTATAAGTTGTGTTCATCCAACAAGGTACTGCAGCTGATTTTTGATTTTGTGGATTCATTCACTACTCTGCATGCTCCTGTGTTTTCAGCTGATCATTCCACAGGTGTGGATATGAAAGCCTTCCATCCACCCCAGCCTCTAAAATAGCAGAGGCCATGAAAAAAAGCATCCCAGGTTTTTCAGATTGTTGCACCTGGGAAGATGCAGAGTGATGACTGAAATACTACAGGATGAGGATTAAATAAAGAATATTCAAGAAGTGGCTTACTAGTATTTTATATCAGAAGTGGCCCTGGCTCACCCTGGTTGTCTAATCTCTATTTTGTGTTTTTAAGACTAGAACCTTCCTGCTAATTGTTTCCTTCTTGAAACCCATTGAAAAACTCACAGTGATGGGTGGCCTGTTTGCTAAACATTGATTGATTTTGTGTGAGTGGAACTAATATGCTTCTCATACTGCTGCAAAAGCATTTGCATTATTTTCTGATCCATCTCCTTTACTTGCAGAAGAATTATAGCAGCACAGCCCAGCTAGGCAAGGGGCCTTTAAATAGCCTCCTGACTACCTGCTTTTCATCAGATATCACCATGCTGAGCTCGGGAGGAATTTTAAAAATGCTTAGAAGAACAAAAATAAGCACTGGACCAACATACACACAGTCTAAAACTCAGCCATGGGGGAAATCCTACAGGAGAATGCCTGAGGGTTGGCAACAGTTCTGGCTGAGTGACTAACACCCTTGCTGAAATCAGCGGGATAAATGAATTTTAGTCTTGCTGGTGCAAGAAAGTCACGCTGCCAGTTTGGTGTTTCTGGGAGCCAAGCCACAGTGAAGAGCCATAGCTGGATGCTGGTGTGTAGCTGAGCGATGCAGCACTCTGCTCCCAGCACATGCTCCAGTTCTCAGGAAGCACAGCTCTGCCAGACCTGCTGCTCTTGTCCTGCACACCCAGCTGCAATGAGCCCAGGGAGGGAGGGCTCATTCCAGTCATCCACTCATCCAGTGTCTTCCTCTGGACTGTGATGGGAGTGACAATGCTCAGAGCCCCTTTGCAGGCTTCCCAAGCAAATAGGAAGCCCATTACTAAAATGCCGTTGTCCTTCATTTGTCAGATTAAGGGTGCTTAATAGATTACCCAGGCAGCAGAGTAGCAAGTAGCTGCTCTGATTTGAGGAGTCTGGCCTAGAATGCTAAATACTTGGCTCCATCATACAGTGTGTTTTTACATGGATTTATCAGAAGAAAAAACCCAGTCTTTTTATTGCACACTTGCATTTCTTCAGCGTCTGAAAAGGGATTAATTTTCCTAGGAATTTTAGCACCTATCTTTGCAATAAAACTGTGACTTTATCATTCTACAATAACGTGGAAGTAAGTGATTGGGTTAAAAAATCCCAGCACCCACCTTTCCATGTTATGAGATCATAATAACTGATATTAACTGGTAGTATTCATTCATATCACCTACAGCTACTCCAGAAGAGCGGCAACAATGTAGACTATTGGTTCTGCAGTATAGCTGTGAGATAATGATATCTTACTGATCACACTAACCAGAGGGTATATCTTTGGACTGTGGTCAAGAAGAACAGAGCAGGTTGCCATTGCTGTCAAACTCCTTTAATATCAGTTAATTTTCAAATGGGCTTTAATTGTTCAGAAGCAGGCTTTTGCGAGAACAGTGGGTCAGCTTAATTAGTCTGAGAACTGTAGTGAGAAAGTGGGTATCTCTTTAAGGTTTTGTGTGTGTCTGAAATTCCGGGAAACTGATTCCCAGCCTTGCTTTCTTGCTGATGTGCTGCAAGAAGTGCTAGCATGAAGATTTGCTCTTAAGTGTTCTCTTCCCACGGCCTGAGCAATTAGCATTAAGCCAGTGGTAAAGGACGGGGCTGATTTGCATGAAGTAACTTTTCAGAGAAGTCTGAGGAGCGGTGATGTCAGGAAATCAGAATATCACAAGTTATATTGTAATGTTTTGTACCTTGTGAATGGAGCGTTGATTCCTGCCTTGTAAAGCAATCAGGGGGTGAACAATGCTTACTGAACAGACAGTATCATCTTCAAATGAATCACTTCCACTAATCCAGACACAGGAGCATACTGCAGCTTTTTCTCAGATTTTAGGGAGGTTGTAATTAAACTGCCTTTTCCTGCAATGTTCTCTTTAAGGCAAAAAATGTAAAGGCAGATCAACAGAACCATACAAGCTTATACTCCTTTTATGATTGAGAAATGTCTGTAGGTGTAACCACCAGCTTGCTTCTGATATAGCCTTTACTGTCCAAATGAATACTGCAATAGCTTATGAAATACAGAACATCTCTCTCCCAACATAATTGCTGAACCCAAATTAATCCACTGATTAACCAAGGCCCTTGTCCGACCTGTTTAGGCCTATAGCATAATCTGTAAAGAGCAATATGAAGGAAACAGCTTTGCTTCCAATACAGTTCAGCCTTTGTATGAATGAATCTCCATCTACAATATTTTGTAAACTTGCAAAGATTTTCAGTAAACCGGAGTTATACATGAAGAAGTTTTTCTATTTTAACTGGTTTAGAATATAGAAGTTTTTTTATTTCTTTGTTTTCCTTGGGATGTCTCTTTGGTCCATGGACTTGAGAAAGAGCACTTTAACTTCTGTTTTCTCACTCAAATACTGTCTGGTAAACTATTTTAGAGCATGGAGCTGCCTGTTGCAGCCCTTTCCATACAGACAGGAAAATCAGAACAGATCTCTCCCGGGGAACAAGAGGTACTAATTTCAGTCTCTGAAAGTGGGAGAATCAATAAAATCTGGCAATCTCTCCTGCTGGCTGCGAGTTCTAGCTAATGAGTCATTTAAACAGCCCAAGCAACTTTCTGACTCCAACCCTTTCTTTAGTTTGTTTCTCTTGACTCAGTTCCAAAAGGGTTGAGACTGAGCGGACTATCCTGTGTCCAAAACCACCAAGTGGCTTTGCTAACCGAATAGTTCTTTCAGATTTTCATTTCAGCAATAAAAAATACCTTTTCCTTGTCTTTCTCCCTAGGACTCAGACAATCTCCAGAAGACTACCTGTTATTCACAGAGTTATTCACAGAGCCATATTAATGTTATTTTCAGGCTGTTGCTACCTTTCTTCCCATATTTTCCGACCTCACAGAGTTTTCTTGGCTGTTTGAATTAGCACACATGTCTGTTTTCTCTTAGTCACAGAAGCTGTTTTTTGTTCCAGCCCTCCTGTAGCATATTTTCTGGTCTGTGTTATAAATGCAATTAAAGCCTTGAATGGGCATGTTTAGGATGTGGGTGCTGTTGGTTAACTGGTTTATTTTTCAGTGTTGTAGCTCAAACAAACAGCTGTACCTCGCCACAGATCCTGTCTTCAAATGAACAGCAGGTTTCAGTTTTTATTGTCAGATATGAGCACGTGGTGTTGTGGAACTACATCCATCTGTGGACTACCTTTTCCCAAACCCTGAGCTGTGAAAATGCTGAATCTTCTACAGGGCCTGACATCCTTTTGTTATATGTTCTATTTTAATCTTTATAGAAATATAAATGAACATAGAAAAATCCTACCTTTTTGCCATTTGCAAAATCTCATGTCAGAAGACCTCAAGGAAGATTTACTATCTATTCTTTGTTGGAATAACATCTTAAGCCAAACTCCATAAAATACATGTTTTCTTTCATTCGCTGGAAGTTCTTCAACAGTTAAAAAAACTGTTTCAGCTTTAGATGAAACTGTGTTTAGAATTAGAGATCTTTTCCTTTTACTTCGATAGCGTCAAAATGATGGAACTTATTTTGCTGTACTAGGCAAATATTCCTTTGAAATGCATTTGAAAAATGTTTTTGTTACCAAGTCCATGAAGCTTTTCCTGGGAGATTTTATGTAGCTAAAGTCTTCCTGCAGTATTCTTCCCAGAGTCTCAAGCTCCTGAGCAGTGCTTTGTAGGACACTGCATACACAGAAGAAAAAGACCTCTGCCCTAAATAGCTTGAGTCATTGAATCCAAGAATCATTTAGGTTGGAAAAGATCTCTAAGATCATTGGGTCCAACCATTAACCCATCACTGCCAAGTCCACCACTAAACCATGTCCCAAAGTGCCACATTTACACATCTTTTAAATACCTTCAGGTATATCATAACTCCTCCACTTCCCTGGGCAGCCTGTTCAAATGCTAGACAACCCATTCCATGAAGAATTTTTTCCTAATATCCAATCTAAACCTCATCCAATGAGAGACCATTTCCTGTTGTCTTGTCACTTGTTACCTGGGAGAAAAGACTGAGCCCCATCTTGCCAAAACCTCCTTTCAAGTATCTGTAGGGAGTGATATTGTTCCTCTTCAGCCTTCTTTTGTCCAGCTTAACACTCCTAGTCCCCTCAGCTGCTCCCCATAAGGCTTGTGCTCCAGACTCTTCTCCAGCTCTGTTACCCTTCTCTGGACACTCTCCAGCCCCTCAATGTCCTTCTTCTAGTTAGGAGTCCAAAACTGAACACAGGATTTGAAGCACAGCCTCACCAGTGCCGAGTACAGGGGGACAATCACTACCCAGGTCCTGCTGGCCAAACTGTTCCTGATGCAAGCCAGGATGCCTTTGGCCTTCTTGGCCACCTGGGCACACAGTGGCTCATGTTCAACTGCTATCAACCAGCATCCTCAGATCCTTTTCTATCATGCAACCTTCCAGCTGCTCTACTCTTCTTACCCTTCTACCCTTACCCTTAGTCTTTGCTGATTTTTTCTTCTTATTATTTCCCATTGTTTCGAAATTGTGGCATCAACCTTTCAGAAGAGCTGTTTTTAAAATTCAGAATTAGCTTGTGTTATTATGGAAAAGCATTCTTAGATCTCTACCTGAGAGCTGCACAATCCCAAATAGCAACAGTTTGTGGATATAAATGCAAATTCTGTAGGGGGGCTTTTCTGAAGTTGCAATGTGTAGTTCCTGATCTTGCCTTTAGAAATGTGTTTATGAAAATTTTCTGCTCCTCTTTCCGTGTTGCCAGGAGGGTATATTATCTATTTCTTGTTGTAAATCATCAGAAACTTTCTTTTCCTCTGCTGTGTCACAGTGAAAGTGAGAACAACTTAAAGAAGTGAAAGCAATTTGTTCTGCAGGAGGTATTAGATAAGGAGTGCCTAGAGGATTCCTCATGCCATCTTGAGATGGAGATAAAATAGAATGACATGATAGACCATTAGGCAAAGCAAAGTAAGCACAGCAGCAGATTCTTGTCTCAGATCTGTGATGCATTTCCCTACCTTGGATGATTAAATAACAGTGTCTAAAACAACAGCTCTCCTGACTTTGCTGAGCTTTTGTGGAACCTTAGGAGTCAGCAGCAGTCTTTGCTCAGAGAGATAAAGTACTGCAAGCCACCCAGAGGACACCCAGAGCAGCTGCTCTTGCTTACCCTTTCTTTTGAAAATGGCAGCACAGTTAAAACTATTTTATAGACTCCTTGCCTAACCTGCACTAGGGATCTGGACCTTCCTGTTCACTGCCAATTTCTGAAGCTGCAAGAGTTGAAGAATCAAAGCAAGAGATTAAATGAGACTGCAGTGACATAGCCTAATGTACTGCTCATACGGCAACAGCAGAGTTCATTAACTGTGCTGGGGCTTAAAATATTACTAAACATGCTGTTAA
This sequence comes from Acrocephalus scirpaceus scirpaceus, assembly GCA_910950805.1. NCBI lineage: Eukaryota > Metazoa > Chordata > Aves > Passeriformes > Sylviidae > Acrocephalus > Acrocephalus scirpaceus. Next base: position 118,780,531 of record OU383773.1, read on the forward strand.
ATAACTAATTTTTAAAGGAATTCTTGAAAACATGAGACTCTGCTCTGAAAATTTTCTGAAAATTTGGAAAACAAAATCATGAGATTTACAATTTGTGTTAACCAAATATATGTTTTTGGGTTTATTCTCTCTCACAACAAATTAAAATCTTCTAAAATTACTTCTAAATAGCTAGCAGAAACCAGAATCCTAAGAAACTAATTCAAATGAAATGCCTGATGCCAGAAGAAACAAGATTTCTTCTTCTTAAACTGAGTGACTTTCCCTCTTCATTGCCCCAACAGCCACTGTGCAATTTGCACTGCACTGTGGGCTGGTCATCCCACAGATGGGAGCGGGACTCAAAGTCTTTGTGGCACTTACCCTAAATTAAGGTGCTGATGGTGTGGATATCCCCTATTGTCCATTTCTTTAACAGCCTGTAAAGAAAGGTTTCACTTCTGGAATTGTGGATGCCCAGATGGTAATATTTGCTCAGGGAATAGGATACACAATGCTGGCCTATCCCCTTCTTATTCTTCTCTTTCCATTCATACTGTGTAAAAAAGCTCTGTCCATCAGTTTATGCCTTGTAATGACATACTCACTAAACTTGATGGCTTGTGTCTTCCCATTGACACCCTGTCCAGCTGAACAACTACCCACTACCATCTGCCTAAGCCAGGGCTTTTCCTCACCCAGCCACTTTTGTGGTTGGAATCAGCACAGCCACCTCAGTTAGCAGAATAGATCAGAATAAGTCTTCAGGTGAATCATATTGTGTACAAACAAATGTTTTAAATGGTAAATATATTGAATTTTCAGTGTATGAGTCAAATAGGTGATGCCTTAAAAGCTTTACACAATAACTCTGTGTGTGTATGTGTGTGCTTTTACTAAAACTGACTCTCACAAGCCTTTTAAGTATATACCCCAGTCCTTTTAAACACTTGCTTTAATTTCCTCTCATTCTTTGAGAAGGAAATTAAGTTTGGTTGGTCGCCTCCAAGGAATAAAACAGAAAAGTTATTCTGGTTTCCCTAAACTGAGCAAGACTTGAAAGAGCAATCTCTTCTGACTGCTCTCTGCCAAGGCAGAGTTATCCTGCAAGAGGCTGGCAGAGATAAACCCTGAAAAACAAACAACCCACCCCCAAAATCTCAGCATGGCAGTTATTTCACTGTTCACAATAGGAAGATGACATTTCAGAAGAAAAGCACTGTACCTTAGACATTAGCTATCAGACAAGCACACAGAATAGCTCAGAGTTAACATCTGTGTAACGAAAACTAGAAAATAGCAGCGATTCCTCTCGAGAGACATGCTTGCACCTTGTGTGCTTTCTTTCCTACCTATATTATTCTCACTGGCTGCATGTTGGCTCCAAACTGCTGTAGGTTGATTTAAGAAGTCCAGAATGATCCCAGATCAGCCAGTGTGCGTCCATCAAACTTTGACTACCTGTCTCATAGGGCTTTTTTTTCCCCTGAAAAACAGATGACAGAAGGAACAAAAGGTTATGAGAACCTTACATTCTTTTGTACTAATTTCCCGTTACTAATTATCTATTCTCAGTATTTTTCACTTCCCTGCGAGTCATCTCACACACATCCTTTAGAAATTTCTGTCTTCTATTTCTTCTTTAATCTATACCCTTAATATTTTTTTTAACTGGGAATTATCCCACCATATTTGCCTCATGCCTTCCACATCTTAGGTATCTTTTCTCAAGAAAAAAAAAAATCTATCCTGATTTTTAAAGAAAGCATCATTTTAACTTTTAAAAGCAGGTTTTCATGGCACACTGTATCCTGTTACATGCTGCTATGGTAGTGGGGTGATTCATATAATGATGTGTGATTACAGGTTTTATCTCCTCTGAGTACCAAAGTTGCATATTTCTTCCAAACTGCTAGGAAAACAGATCTCTTATGGGAAATGTACAAAATGTGTAGTGTCCAAGGTTAAAAAGGAAAGAAATGAAAAATAACCAGCTAGTGCAGTTTTATCACGCTTGTCCCTGAGGATCCTTAACCTGCACCAAGTTGGAGAAGAGAGCCTAGCAAGACTCTCAGGCAGGTACTGTGAAGTCTTGGGGGGTGTTCAGTACAGAGAAGCCACCTAATGGGAAAACCTCAGCTTCTTGAAGGTGACTGACTCCACACTAGCTGTGCTATTGACTAATCCCAGAAGTTTGTTCATCTCTAGGAGTCATTATCACCGGGAGGCAAAAGAACTTGACGAGAGATTGGTATCTTTAGGATAGAAAACAGCCAAGTTGCACGTCCCCACAGGGATGGAGCAGACTCCTCCAAGTCTCACGTACCACAGGCGTCTCCAATTTTTCCCCCATATTTGGCCTTGCACATCTCTGTGCTGCGCTGCTCCCCCAGCCTTCGTTACTCTGCCTAATTAGGTCAGCGGGAAGGAATCTAGAACTGTTTTACATTTTGCTTGTGCGTGTTGGAACAGGAAGGACTGCGTGTCAGTAAGTTCATGAGGCAAGCTGAACTGGTAGCAGCTTTACTTCTTAATAAAATAGGTATTTTGATATTACTTCCACGATTTCTCAAAGGAGGATTCAGGCTTCCTATCCAGCATGGCCTGCAGGGGGCATCGAAAGAATTCAATGGACTAAACATTGTTTCCTGACTGAAACTCTTTAACAATAGCGACCCTTAAATGGAGTATTTTGTCATTAAATCAGAAAAGGTGAAAAAAGCACTTGATTAAAAGAGAAGATGACATTTCACTACATCTTTTCTGCTTCTTTTTTCATGGTTTCTTGATAAGGGAAGACTGGATTTTAAACCCCATTCATTCTCCAAAGTCTTGCTATCAGCAGAGACTTTGAGAGAATGTCAAGGGAAAGGGAACTTCAGTCACCACTGACAACAGGATTATAGAAAGTTTTAAAAGTTTCTGAGAAATAGGGCAGACTATTTCAGAAATTCCTCTGTTTTCTTTATATTGGAATAGGCTGCCTTCCAGCATTATTATCTGGGCTGAATCCTAGCTGAAGAGTTTTATTGCATGTATAGGAGTAAATAGTACTGTTGGTAGCATCCACGTTTCTTTCCTGCACTGTGAGTACAAGCATAGTGAACTTGACTGGGAACAATAGTAGAAAACTTAAAATACACCTTCTTCTCCTGAATATTTACTGTTCATACTCCCTGTAACTTCTGGCCTTTCTATTTCATATTAGGATCTCCTGACTGGATTTTTGATTCGGACTGTACAGTGGGCCTGAATCCTGAGGATCCCAATATATAAGCTATTGGTGCAAATCTGAAACATTCAAACTACTCTTAAATATTTTGTCTGTACTTTTCTGTAGCCTCTTTAACCTTCCTAGATCCACAATAGCTTTTTTTTCCTACATCCAACATATATTACAGCTACATTTTGCACTTAATTAGATGCACCTGCATTAAGTTTCTTCCTTCCTTCCAGTGTACTGCTTGTTTATTTGCTGTTTGATACAATTTGTTTCCTAGTTATTATATTACATTATATAAATTTTTTAAAAAGTATGAGGTTAATGACTTACACTTGCAGTATTCAGAGTATACTGTAGTATTTTCTTTGCAATGAACTCGTTTCTCTGTTATTTTTATACTTTGAGAAAATGCTTTCACCAACATTATATCTTCCTTTAGTTTTCTTTGTTAAGCAAGGCTAATAATTTTATTTAATTGTAATGATGAGGTGCCATAAAAAGCAAGCAGTTGCTAATCTGAGTGAGAGTTGTGATAAAAATACCCCAAATAAGATTGAACTAGGATTGCACAGGCAGCTTAATCTGAAACTTCTATTTTTTGAACTCATCACTTGAAAAAACCCTTTCTTTAACAAGATGGCTATTTATTGTTTTGCCAATGAGGCATAAGTTCTTCTGAGATTTCTATCCAGCCCCAGGTCTGACCTTCTGCTTTCTTTTTCTGCCCATATGTTTCTTTGCCAAACCTCTCTCTGCCCTGGTTCTGTATATTCCTCCCCATTTTTTCCAGCTTCCAGTATAATTTTTCTTACCCAGCCAATCCTTCCAGGCCTGCCATCTAAATTTTCTCCCTAGTGCTCTCAGTCTCATATCAGTGTGCTCTTTGTGTTTTGTTCTACCACCTTCACCTTTCCCCAGAGCATCATTCCTTTTCTGTTCTTTACCCCTTCCCCCTTGCTATCTCCTTCCCAATTTTTTCCTCCTGCAGTTTCTCTTCCAGTTTTAATGTTCTCCATTCTAAGACACTTTGATATCCAGTCTTAGAGGGAAAACTACCACTTCCACCATCCTCAAGCCAACCACCTGTACATTCTTTTTCCATTCCCCATCCACCCTCCCATCTTCTCCCATCCTCACTGATCAGCTTTATTTCCTCTGGTACATTATGGACAGAGTAATCATCCTGCCAAAGCACAGTTTCAAAGCCAGAAACATAGGAGCTGTTTAAAGGGAAGATCAACAGGCTGTTTTAAGGAGACTCTTGAAAGTCATTGAAAAACTAAACCAGAAAACATTCTCCCCTAAATTGTCCTGGGATGAAACTCTGGACTGAAAAATACGAATTGAACATGGCTGAAATTGGGTAACTGAAACAAGGATTTATAACTGCTTCAGCACTGATAATGCAGAACATACTGGGAAAATACAGTAGCTACTGTGTCTCTTGTGCACATTTTCCATGGTCATATTAATTTTATAACACTGTCATTGTAGTTATTTCTTGCATGTGGCACTGAAATCAGTGGCATGTGTAAAAGGAAATAGGGAAACATCTACTATATTGTTCTGTAGTAGTTTGTTTGTTCGGTTTGTTCAAGAGAAAAATTCCATCATTCAAAAAGTGTCTGACAAACAAAGGGCTGACAAAAAATCTGTTATCAGTGAATAAACAAGTTTCCTTATACATCCAGGTTTTCTACTGACAACCTTGTAAGCACAAACACTGAATACCTATTTCCTCCTTCATACCTGAAGGTAAATGAACTATACTTGCCAACATCCCTTTAGCAACAGGCTCTTAAAAACAAAAACCTTTGGGGACAAGTTTCTGAGACATGTGCATGCACAGGGAGAAGGACAGCTGCGTAAAAGGCTTTTGCAACTTGGACTTTTCACAAGGGCATGCAGTGACAGGATAAGGGTGAGTAGCTTTAAAATGAAAGAGGGTAGGTTTAGATTAGATATTAGGAAAGAATTCTTTACTCTGAGGGTGTTGAGGCACTGGCACAGGTTGCTCAGAGAAGCTTTGGATGCCCTGTCCCTGGAAGTGTTCAAGACCAAGCTGGATGGGGCTCTGAGCAACCTGGGATAGTGGGAAGTGTCCCTGCCCATGGCAGGGGGTTGGAACAAGAGGATCTTTAAGGTCCCTTTGGTAACCCAAACCATTCTATGATTCTTTGATGATTCTATGATCTACGAAAGTACACATCTATTTATAGCCATCTAAACATTCTCTGAGCACCTCTTTGGCTAAATGAGCAACTTCACTTTTACATACATTTTTACTCTTGCTTGAGAAATTATATTAGGAAAAAAAAAAGTTCATCCTGATGTATGCAAGTCTGCAGCCTATGAAAGACTCTTTTTTTCTGGAATGTGGTGAGAGAATAATGGCTAAGAAGCAGACAGAAAATCCAAAGCAATTTGGGATTTTCTTTCTGATTTTTAAAAAGGGGTAAATTAAAATTTGATAAATTTAAATACAGATTCCCGTTATGTAGAATGTCATATGAGAAATAAATGCAAGAGAATCTTTTCTCCATAAAATTTAGAGACCCTAAGTATAATTTATTTATTTTCATATCAAGAAGCAACATGATGTTAGTTTCTAGATGGTAAAAAGAAAAATGAGCAAAACACTACAAGCTGGTTTAGTGATGAAGAGCTAGGAGCAGGCTTTTTTTTTCATGTGCCCTAGATTTTTCTTTTTTGTTAGTTTGGGATTAGCTTTAGTTATGCTAATGTTACAGGATGTGTAGTAAAGGAAGATGTTGAGGGAAGGTAAATACTGCTTCCTAGGTTATATTATTGCTGGTTTTTAAACACTTGCCCTCTGCACGCCCAGAATTTGATACTGCTAACATCTCCTGGGCAACTTCTAAAACCTCTCCATTTTGTACTTTTCTCCTTTATAGTTTAAAGAAATTTATGTTAAAAGGGGCCTTGTAGAAGTCACTGCTTTTAGTGATAATCACTGGTGTTAAGAAATCTCTCTGGGGCACCAAATTGTCTGTAATACCTGTAATATAAATTATTAACTGAAGTAAAATCAGAAATAAAAAACTTCAGGGAAAAATAATGGGGAAGTAATGATTCAAAATGGTAAAAGAAAAATCACTTGCCTTGTAATTCACCCTTATAAAAATTCAGCCATAATACCCAGTTCCCATGAACAAGTGGGAATAAGATAAATTAATTTTTCCTGAGATTTGTCTGGTTTATGCCTTTAAACTCTTCTTTTATCATCATGGTGCAGATGTTTCCTTTTTTTTCTTAAAAGAAGAAGCCTCCACTGGCTCTCTTGCATGTCTCTGCCTGTATCTTTTTGTTAAAATAAACACACTCAGTGCAAAGTCCACTTGGATATTTACAGGCCTGTTTGAATATCTGTCAGAAGAAGACAATGGTTTCGGTGTTAATGGATTCTATAGAATGGATAGTATATTATCAGCTAATGAGATCTTTTTGGTCTTTTTTCATTCCTAGTTGAAGCAGATATTCTCCTGCTGTTTTGAGGCTTCACTGATGTTTTGAGGAACAAAATATCCTAGTGTATGGATTAAATTTCCTCTGTTAGATACATTTACTTTCCTCCAGATCTGTTGTCTCCTCTCATCCCTGAGCAGCAAGGCTCATCTTGAGGAGGCTGAACATTGAAGGAAATGGGGCAGAAGTGTTGGGCTGCACAGGGACAGAGTTCAGAGCTGTTTCCACCACCGCGTGTTCAGGTGGGTTTATACTGCGGCTGTTCTGCTGCATTAACAAGTGTTAACTTGCCTAATTAACAGACGTCTTGACTTTTATGCAGCTTTCCTTAATTGTCCCAAAGATGCTTTTAGCTATTAGTTTCCACCCTTGGATTTTGTTGCAGATTCCAGCTGACCTTCTCTGCGGCTATTCACTGTGGGCACGTCACTCCTCTCCTCTTGCATGACATATGAAGAGAAGCTAATTCAAAGCGTTCATTGTTTATGGCTGGGTTTTTTAGTTCCTTTAGCTTCAGGGGTTTAAAGCTGGGGAACAGCTAATCAAAGGCTAGTGCAGAAAACTGATTTCAGCTGTCTCTTCATAGGTTTCACATTTTTTTTTCAGGCATCTTTCCCCCTCTCTAATCCAGTTGCCTTCCCTAGAACTGAGAAGAAAACAAAAGCAAGTTTAAAATTTCCAGAAAGGCATGCCTAGCTACAGGAAATTAAGGGCTGGTGGGCCATTTTTATACCCTCCATCCCTTCACTTAAATACTCAGCTGTTGCTGATGGTTGCCTTTTCTCCAACCTTAAATATGTTTACTGCCTGCTTGTAGCCAGTGGGGTACATACAGCACTTCAGAGAAAACAGCCCTCTTTATGGCCAGGACTTAAGCCAAAGACAGCTACCTTTCCCTGTCTTTGTCTTCTTGAAAGGAGAGATCTGTTTCCTTCAACAATACTGTTTATAACTTCACCAGATGAAAACTGTTATATCTCATTTCCACTGAGACTCAGTGGTATCTATTCACTGGGTACAGAGTTAAGAAAACAGAACTTAGTTCAGCTTTAATGCTTGCACACACATCATGCAAATTTCCTTCAAATGAGCCAGGAAATTCTAAATATCATCTCATTGCAAAAAAAGAAAAAAAAAAATGCTGCCTCCAAAGGTCAGCTTAGAAATGTTGTGACCTGTGATGTCCTTTAGTATTGGCTACATTTCCTACAAACTATGTGAATTCTGGATGAGACGACTGCTCAGGCTGGAGTTATATTTTCAACACCAAGTAATGAGACAGTCATATCTTTTAAAGTGCCATAAACATAGCTAAATGAGTTTTCTAATCATAAGACTACCAATCCAAACAACCACAACAATATGAAAATCTGCTATGTATTTCAAGTAAGTGTACTTTAAATGTGTTGCTTGAATTGGGAGAACATTTCTTATATAAGCCGGATTTGTATTTTTATTTATAGTCCAGAACATTTACCTATTTTTTTCCCAGTGATTTCTGTGTTATCAGAAAAATTGTTTCTATGTTACTGGAGAAATTAATTAAAAAAAAAAAAAAGTCCCCAGTGCCTGGAAACTATTTTACTTTATAACAACTTGGGAGCTCAAGAAATAAATCTCCATTGCTTTACACTCTGACAGACACCAGTGAGTAAAATGATGAAAGGAAAAATTTAGGATCCTCATATGGTAAAGAGGGATAGGAACATTCCTCTGTAGTAAATCCTGCATTCCTTGTCTTAGGTGACTATGAAACATTTCAGTACAATGTAATTCTCAGCATCAGAGTCTGATTCTTAAGGTCTGTACTGGCATATTTCAGCTTTGTAACCAGATTAGCAGATCCCCTGACGAAAGGGTGGATCTAAATTCTCTCTATACCTCACAGAGAGAGTAGTCACATAAATCTTTCAATTTATGCACATTCCTCCCCAGTTTTTTCAGAAAATTATTTCAGAGCAGCAGTCTATCAGAGGGTGTTACCATTGCTTTTAAAGTGTATGTGACAAATTATTAACCAGATTTATTAGAGATAAATTTTAGATTAAGCTTACTTTACTGTTCTGTTACACACTGGATTTATATTTTAAGGTTAGAGACTTGCCTGGAATAGATTAGTTTTCATCTTAGCTCTTTAATGGTATGCATTATTACAATAAGTCCATGAAAGTGTTGTTGGAGCTTTTACAGTATTATTGGATTTTCACTGGATTCTCGCTATGGTAGAACATGCAACAGTTTCTGCTGTTAAGAAAGTCTGGATCTTGAAACACGGATTGTAAACCTATGCCCCTACTGTATTTGGTAATTAGCAAATTCATTTGTAACTGAGTCCTGGAGTTATCTGGAAGCTCTCTAGAAGGTGCTGCTAGACATTATGTTTTGAAATAATTTCCTGTAAATATTTTTTCTACTGGTTGAAAAGGCTTTTACTTTCCATCATTCACTCCATAGGGAAGTCATATTCTACAAGACTTTTGCTAGTTTTCCTTTCCCTGATTAGAGAATGTAATGTAGCTATCTGCAAGGATGATCCAGAGGTACAGATATTTTATCTAACCATCTGACCTTAAAAATGCTCCAGAAATGTAGGTGAAAAGCTGCAGGCCAGCTCTTTTTGTGGCCTTCACCCCATGAAGCACCATTATTTGGACCCTAAGCATCACCTTGGCTGACATTTCAGGGTTGGATAGAAGCTGGTATCTCATGCTGAAGATCCTTAAGGACCTTCAAGCAAATGTTAAAATACATCTGACCATGGTCTTGTATCCCCACTGCCTCACCATACCCAGGGGAAAACACATTCTTGATTTGCCAAGGCTGCTACTTTGTCTCCTTTGTCAACTTGCACTCAATTCACTTTGTCGTTTTATTATTCTCCTGTGCCAAATTGGCCTTATCCTTGCAAGAAACTCTGAAAAGAATCTGAGTCCTTTCTGAAGACTGTGCAATTCTTTGTCTGTTAATATAAAGACGACTTTGGAATTAAGTAGAATCAGGAATCAGTCTCCATAGGGGTCTCTGGCAGATAGCTACATTCCTCTGATTTCAACTGCACCTGCAAAATTTTCTTAATCTGATTTCTAAGTAGATTCTGTACCAAATTGCTTACGAAAAGTTGTGTTATTTCTGTAGAACATTACCTGTGTCTTAGATATGGAGAAAAAGAAGAAAAAAAGCAGCTTCCTTTTCCCAAGTTGGTGCTCCATGTACAAGCTGCTTTTGTAGAAGACCTATTTAGTGACAGTTTTGCATGACAAAATAACAGCTAGAATCCTATGACCTTATTTCAACTTACTTGTTCGGTAAAAGCAAATACCAGGAATACAAAAAACATCCAAACAGTCCAACACAACTTTTCATGAAAGACACTTGTCATATATATGGCTATTTATAAAGAAACACAGAAAATGGAAGACATGATCACTGGAGAATTTAGTTCCTCAAAGCCCTACTTTTTCTTTGTTTTCATCTTGGCATCTAAAGGAAATCTCCTATTACACTGAAAGCATAAAACACTTTAATCTACTCAAAGGTGTAAATTAAACAGAATTATTAAATCTACTTTACTGACACTTAATTGCATATTTTCATTAAACATATTGAAACTGTGTTTTATTTTTACAGTAACTTAATAAGAGAAAGTAAGCCTACCAAATTTCAATTAGATTTGCCTAGAAGGGAAGGCAAAGAAGAGAGAAAAATAAGTATAGGAAATACTTGAATAAAAGATAATGGCAATTTCCTGGTATCCCAAGGAAAACCTCAAAAAAACCACAGCTCAGTGGATGAGAAATTTGCTGCTTTTCTGTTCCAGCCTATGCTGGGTTAATGCAGTGAATGGATTCCACAGGCTGAGTAGTTGAGAGCTTGTGGTCAGTCCTGTGTGCTTTTCACTGAGAGGCCAGTGTTTAAATAATAAAAATGCATTGAGAATAGCAGTAAAAAAAAAAAAAAAAAAAAAGGCTTTAGGGAATTCCATAGTAGAAAACACTATTTTCCTGAATTAATTACAATCCCATGTGAAGTGCTGTATGAGAGCACAGAATTATGGGTTAAGGTTGTTCATTTAAAGAATAGGGTTTTGTCAGGGTAAAGTCTAATTAAGTGTGTGGAGATGAGAGGGAAGAGTCAATGTTTGCTTTCATTTGTTATCTTTTGATACCCCTGTCAAACGACTCAAGATTGTAGGCAGTACCCTAACAGTGGGTCATTTTGCTTCTCCACAGCATACTGTTATTGCTGCTGTAAGCTTTTTTTTTCTTTTTTTTCTTTTTTTTTTTTTTTGGTAGAGACAAATATCTTTGCATATGTAAAGACATTAGCAAGCTGCGGGAAATTCAGGCATCAGTGACAGCACAGCTCTGGGAAACGTTCACGAATTAACCAGCTGAGGGAGCACAAGGCATCCCATTTTCAGTAACACCACAATGGAATTCAGGGACTTCTAGAAGAAACAGTGTGGTAATTATTAAGTCTGCTTCACTTAACTTTGCTGTGAAACATCTGAGGGTCCTTCTTCTCTCGTGGAGTAGTTTGGGCCAGAATTAATTTTTTTGAGGAGGTCAGAAGTGATTTCTAAAGGATGTGGCTGATCTGCTCCTTTATTTAACTTAGTGGTCTAGAATATATATAAATATATTTAATTGAAATCAAGTAGACAGTTTGATTTTGGACCACCTGAAGCTAATGGCAAGGTATAATTTATGGGATTAGAGCCAAGTGTTGATACTTGCTCTAATACAGACTTGTATTAACATGCAAATATAGTAATAATTGTATCATACCAGATCTACAGCCTGCTCAGCCCACGATCCTGCCTGTGACAGACAAGCAATAGCAATACTTGCAAAAGCAGGACAAGCAATCTGGGGCCCAGAGAATTCTTGAGTTAGCTGGAGTATTTCATACAGGTTTGACAAAATAAACAGATGACTAAACGGACAGAAGAGAGCAGGTCTATCTTTCAGTGTACACTAGTCGAGCTTTGCTGTTTTGTAGGACAGAAGCAAGCCAAGGTGTTGTCTTCAGCTCTAATCCACTGGGCATCCATGCAGGAACATGCTGCGTGGGGTTCCTCTGCAGAAAAGCCTTTTGAACTTACTCTGCAGCCCATGATTATGCAGATAGGCAGTGTGGGGAGAGGGGAGGTAGAGGGAGTAACTGCTACCACATGTGAAACTCTGGTCCCAGGATATTGTTTTCATTATAGTTTTGTTCTCTGCAGCTACTCGGACTCTGAAGTGTCAGATTCCAGTTTGATTTCTTCATTAGGAAAGCCACTGCTTGAGTAGTAATGAACAACAGGAAGCACGAAAACACTGACAATGGTTGTTCTTGTTTAAAAATGTTAGCATGGGTTAGACAGTGTCTACACAAGTGCCTGGGACAGATCCCTTTCATCATGCTTTGCATTTCTGGAAAATAATTCAGCCTTTTTTCACAGAAATTGGTTAATCCATACAGCATAGGTCAGAGAAGACATATAAACTAGTAATGTTGCTTCTTTTTGGAAAGCAGTAAAACAGACTCTACCCTTTGTGAAGGACTCAGAGTATGCTGCCATTGTGACTACCTACCAGCATGACTCATATACACATTACAGTAAAGTTTGTCTCCCATTTCCTGAAACAGAAACCTGGTCTCATGTTCCTATAAAGCCCTGTCTACCTTCAGAACAAAATATGACACCTTCAGGATTTTTGCTCATAGGAAATATTATAGGTGAGCTGGATTTTTATGGTATTGAACCTATGCCTTTCTTCAGGTTTATGAGAGTAAATAAGCTCTAGTTCACTGCTTTTTGCCTTTCCCTTGAGGAAATTATGCTAAACTTTTTTTTTTCTTATTTGTTTGTGCTTCAGGAAATTTCTTCTCTTCCTGCCTTGGGCAAAAGTGGAGTTATGGTAATGAAAATATGCATAGTAAAATAAGCAGGAAAATCTTTGTCCTAGAAGAAATGATAAGGAATGCTTTAAGGGTAGATTAAATCCACTTTAACTACTAAAACCTTATTCCAAGGTCTCTGCTTGTGAGAACTAAACTCCTTTTGATAAGAAAAATGTTTTCTTTTGGCCTTGTATAATTAATCTTGGAAATCAGATAGGTGGATTTGGAGGTGCTGGTGAAATGTGAGGATTAAATTTTGAAATTTGACCAGCAGTGTTGGGAAGACAAAGAGATGGCTGAATAAGCAGCGACATCTGCAGCTGTCAGCAGAGGTAGGCCACATTTTCCCGCCAGAATGAGACTCTTCACCACCACCCCCACTTTTCCAGCATCAAGGGCAACGAAGCAGTATGGTATCAGATCTTCTCTTGCAAGGAAAGTCAAAGGTACATTTTACTGAAGCTCTAAGGGTTTTCTAACTTGATGATGAGATTAGCATGATTTAGGACCTGGTATCCTGGCATGAGCAGAGATAGAGGCAAACAAAGGTAATGTTTATGTACCACATACTTTTTGAGGCATTTCTCTTTTTCCTGCTTGACCAGAATTACTGTATTCCTGCCAGATTTAGTTTGTGCCAGCTGCTTCTCATTCAGCATTTGATTTCCTGAAGATACCATGGCAAAGTCACTGTATGAAATAGGAAGATTTAGAACAGAGACAAGGAAGTTTTGCTCTGTTATTTGCTGGGTCATTTATTTTGATTATAACTGGCCTTAACAGCAAAACCTTCCTATCAGGGGGTCCAGAGGGTACCTTAGGAGGGAAACAGTGGACCTCTACAATTTTCAGTTCATATAAGACTCTGAAATTGCATGCATGGAAGTTGTGCACGCCCTGTTCTCATAGGATTCTGGTCCAGAGACTGTTGGTCCACTGGACCTGGGTCTTAAGCAAAGAGAGGCAATGAATCAATCTCCAAAATGATGGCAACGTAGGCCACCACATTGAAAGGAAAACAGGCCAGGCCAGTCTAGAAACTGTTGCTGGCATAGTTATGCCATGATAGCCACCTGCACATGTAAGAAAGTTTTCACGGGCTTAAGCCTGTATAATGATGCCTAAAAGAGCCATCTAACCCAGTCAGTCCTCTCTTTTCCCCAGGATCATGCATCTCCTGACTGGGTGAGTATGGGAAATGAGCACAAGTGTTCTCCCAGGAGAGTGGCAGGCATCAGCTGGGGAGGAGATCACAGGTTTCAGCTCCTCAGGGAGCTGCAGTGTGCAGTGTGTCACGCCCAAAATGCCCTCGCAGCAAAGTGACCTTCCTGTCAGCCAGAAGTTCCAAGTGAGGTGCCACGTCAGTGGAGTCCTGCTGGTGGCTGAATCCCTCTTCCCTTCCATCCATGGCTGCTTGCACAGGAGCATGATGCTACTGTGGCTAATGACCTGTCCCAGTGCAGCACCATCAGAGCTTGCTCAAGGCCCTTTAACAAGGTAAATAAAAGGGTTTTAATCATATGCTGAACCTCACCTGAGGAGAGGAATAAGTTGCCAGATTCATACATTTGCAAGTCAAAGATTTCAAAGCCATTTCTCCTCATCCTCTCAGTTCATGGAAAAGAATCTTTTCTTTCTTCCTTCCTGCTTTTAAGGCATAGAGATGTGTTAGAAAGAAACCTTTCTTCTGTGCAATTATTCTGATCTGCTTTACCCTGTTCTCAAGCCAATGCCAGAGCTGGCTCAAAGGAAATGTTGGAGGAGGAGAGCAAGGCCCGTTTGTGAGCAGTTTGCACAGAGTGGCTCAGTTGTATCATAAAGCCACACCTTGGATTCAATGGGATGAATAGGGCAGTTCATTGGTCTGAATGCTGCTGTTCCAGGTGCTCGGCACCTGTTGTTCTGCTCAGACACTGGCCTTTTTCTTTGCAGCCATAACCATTTTAGACACTGGTTAAATAGACCTAATATTGTGCATGGTGAATTAGGAGCATGAAAACAAAGCTGGTATGTCACGCTTCTGTGTTCCTCCATAATTACTAAAATCATTCTGAAAAAAATACTTTTAAAGGATTAGATTTCTATGTGGACTACTCAGTTTCCATTGCATGTAATAAGATCTTTTTATTATTCAAATCCTCCAGATGGTTAGATGGTTTTGCCCATAGAACCTGGAATCCCTTTGGTTATGACATTAAGTATAATTTTTGCTCATTAGGAATAGATTAGGCAAATGCTGCAAGAAAATAGAAACTAAAAAATACCAGAAATCTATAGCTAACTTATGAAAGCTGAATTTAAAAATATTGTGAGGCAGTCCAACAGAGAAATCCTTCAACCCTAACACAAAACAGGCCAAATGATTTCATTTTAAAAAAATCTCATCGACTCAATCACCCTAGGTCTCCCTCTAATCCTCTAATCTTAGGATGGGAAGTCTACACCTACTATCTGCTGCTAAATTTACACCTATAATCCTACCTCCCAGATTATGATCCACTTCAAAGAAATTGTTTATGGATGCGGGTGGCATGAACTTCACCTTTCTTTGTATCTCTATTCTCTTTGCAGTTAAGTAGACTCGTTTATCCTACTTTGATAAAAGCCATTTTGCAAATTATTTTCTGATAGATTCATACCTCTAGTATCTGTCAAAAAAATTCAGATGTCACCAAACTGATTCTCTGTTTTGTTGAATTTTATAAAAGATCCATTCAGGTCTTTGTTAGTTAGCAAAAGCAAATGAAAAATATCTTCTAGAAGTAAAATATCCCTTCTCCAGGCACCCATATTGGATTTTGCATGTCTGTCTGAAAGATATAGGTTGCAGAGTCCCCTCAGCGACAGATTCACGGGACAAGATGCGGAGAGGCACACCCAGCAGCTGGCAGAGCAAGCCTTTGAAAATACCTAGGAGATGAAAGTGAGAGATGCCACCAAAGTACATGCTGAAGGACCTCGAGTTGGCCTTCTGCAATTAAAACCATCTGAGGGGCTGGGGGTCAGAAAGGGGCGTGAGGGAGGTCAGGAGCCGTCTGGAAAAGGTGTCCCTTGCAGCGGCGCCAAGGGCGGAGAGGCAACCAAAGGGAAAGGAAGAGCTGGCCTCAGTGTTTGCTTTGGCCTAATTTCAAACAGAGCCCCTTCAGAATCTGTTTATACAGTCCTGTCTTTCAAGAGCTGTTTTAATTTCTTTAACTAAGGCTCTGTGAGCCCTGAAGGTTTGACTTATCCCATGGAAATCAGAAGATACGCAGTCTAGGGAGAGCTGATGTGGGCTTGATGACATGCTTTATGAGTTTCACATTCAGATGCAGTGGCTCTGTTTTAAGGCACTGCTGAGCAGAGATCTCAAGGAAGCACTGAGCTCTCTGATGGATGCCAGGTCGTAGCTGTTAGAGCTTATGGCATTTTCTAAGCACAAAGTAATATACTGCAAACAAGTTACAGCAAGCTCTACTCTCATAATCCTATCATTTGTATGCCTAATGTGTAACTTTGCTTTTCATTAAGTATTTTCACATCATATTTATAACTGTTGCTCATCCCTTGTATCTGGGCTACTACACATTTAATATGCAGAAATCTGCCCCTCATTAACATTAGCAAAAGACAGCAATAAATGAAGACAAATGCTACAATTAAAAAAAAAAAAAGCAGCATTATTTTTAGCCTTCCAAGAGGTCTGGCAGTACACTACTCATTTTGAAAAGGAACAATTAGCCAGTTTGATAAGGCTGGAGCATGAAACATATCCACCACAGTGAAATGTTTTGATTGGCATGAGTGCTGAAACCTGGACACCTGCCTCCAAGTCCTTGGAAACTTCATGCTTGATCTGGGCCAAAACATGAGGGCTGTGCTTAGAGTAAGACTTCAGAAAACTAGGCACTTACTATCAAAATTCCTTTCTCCTGGCCCAGCAGCACAGTGCCAGCCCTCTCAGCAGCCAAGGCAGGCCATCCTCCCACTACACAGCCAGCACTGGAGCAGCCTGTCCATCACACTGGGACAGCTGTGTCAGGGACAATGAGATGTTGATATACCTCTGCTACTCAGTTAGGAGGTGGAGAAAATAGCCTGGTAAAATTGCATATGACCTGAAGGCTTCTGACAGCATGTATTGATGTGTCTTGTTTGGTTTTGGGGAAATCTCTCACATAAAGCACAGATTTTGCTGATATGGCTGCATATGTGCAAATAATAAACTGCTGTAATATTCCCATTTCTCAAAACTTGTAAAATCTTTCAGTTAGGCAAGGCATAGATTCACCGGGCACAAATTCCCTCTTAGACCCAATGCTGGCTGTTTCTAATTACCTTGGTGCCTTTAAAGGCCTGCATTGAGGCCATAGGGTCCCACGTGCTTGTGTTCCCCTGTAAAGTAGGCTAAGGTGTGTGTTTCATCTTATAGGAATGCTACAAAGACAAATTCTTTAAAGACAATTCAGTGTTCAGACACTGTAGGAGCGAGGTCAGATAAACACCTGTATATCTCTGTCCACATATAGGCAGCTTGTCATTTCTTCAAAAATGGTATCTGCCAATGCTTACCTCCAGTGAGGAGATATTTCTATGGCTGAGAGTAAAGTTTAGCTCCTTTTTGGGGGGGGCTAAATTTTGGGATATCCAGCTCTAAAACTGTGACAGGGGACATTCTACAAAGGCCTACAGCCTTGTTTGTTTCTATCTTTACTTACAGAAGCCAATTCCAAACTTACCAAAAAAAAGATTTTACCTTTCCCAACAAACCTTTTGTCTCTGTGTTTCAGACTCGCACCGTTGGGACTACTTCCCCCAGGATAGGCACATTGCTGGCTCCTGCTGAGCCCTTTCCGCAAGGCTGCTCTTTCTTTCTCTTAATGTCACAATACACATGGAAAATAAATGTTTTGAATAACAGGGTGTCAAATAGAAAGAAAACAAATGTTTAAAGATGGCTTTCATAATCTCACAATAAAAAAAAAAGACTACGAAGCTGATTTACACTATCTGATCCATTAATCTTTGTCTCAGTAGAAAGTAAGTAATGTGCAAATCCTTAAAAGGAAGCTTTTTTGTCTCTGATGTAGTATATTCAAGAGATTCTTTCACATATTACACTGGTGTGGGTAATAAAAGCTATCACAGTATGCTAGGAAAGGGATATTTGTTCAGGAGTTCGGTGTGACTGTGAAGGTATCATTAATCCATTTTTTCTGAGCCTACTGTTTCAGGCTGTCATCTTAAAGGACTAACTTATGACAGAAATGCCATAGAGCAATAAAAAATGTTCCAGACTGACTTGTGACAGAAATGTCATAGTGCAATAAAAATGTTCCAGACCAGTTCTAAGCCAAACTCGATGCTTTTTCATGTGACCACAAGCTTTGTTGTTTAGAAATGGAAGGCCTGGGGGAAATGGGGAGCCAAGGTGAAAAACTGAGCCATTTTAGAACAGCTTTAATGTATCTGATGAGGCCTCTGTTAAAACAGTGACATAAATCATGCTATCTTAAATGCTATCACCTTAAATTTCTGCTAATCACCAGACTAAATCTAAACAAGGTTAAAGACTTCACAGCAATTTATGCCAGGCCATTTTATAAGACAAGTTCAAACTTAGGGACTGCTTCTTTTTTATGGTATAAGCTGGACACAAATGATAATTCAACACCTATTGGTTGCTGAAGAAGGAAAATAAATTGCATTACTATTGCTTTGAATGAGAAGTTTTGTGATAATTAGCATAACTTAACATAGTTGAAATTTTCTTGTTATAAAAAATAGTTTAAACTATCTGTAAACCTATTCTTGAAACTGTAAACTAGCTGAAAAAGTCACGTTTTTGCTCTATTTATTTGCATTGTGCCTGCAATAATGTAATTTGTCTTCTAATGAGTATTTTTTACTGCAATGATAACACAGGTAAGTATAGTCCATTTCAGCTCTGCAAGGACTTTTTACTCATAAGCGTGTATAAGACTTCCCTTAGCCCTGTTTTTAGGGCTAGAAACAAAGAGAGATCCCTTTGAAAAACATTCATTTCAAGTCTTTTGAACTAAAATCTAAACTGGAAAGCTTCTCTGAGAACACCTTGAACTGGGCACGAATTCATGTATACTTGAATGCAGGCTTAAAAATGTCATGAGTTCATAGACATCTAAATATTTCAAATTGAATCGTACCCAGAAACGAAACCATATAGAATCTAGTGTTAAGGAAGTGGGGGAGTGGAGGTCCAGGGAGAGAATGGGGAAGAAAAGGAAACTCCATTATTCATGGGAGAGCAGAATAATTCAGTTCAGACTGAATTTTCTCTGAGGTTAAGTGCAGACCTTAGTTCACTATAGAAAATGAAAGACAGAAAGGAGCAATTGATGATTGTGAGTAAATATAAGTAATTACAAATCTTAACAGACCTGTCCTACACTGTATAAATAGTCCTAAATTGGCTTCCATGGAGAATAGATAACCTTTGACTCCTCCCTATACTAGAGTTAGGCTGCAAATATGAAACTGCTTAAATTAAAAAGTAATTCATTTCCATCCAGGTGTAAGGGAATATTTTGTGCTATATTATTGAACTAGTAATATGAAAGTGTTCTCTTCTCTCACTGTGAATTTGATATGAAAAATGTTAGCCATCGTTTCATACTAACACTTGGAAGGAGATTGAAAATTAAACTTACCAGAATGTGACCTAGAAAACAAATTCATGTAGAAGAAATTTTTTGATTATAGGGGTTATATTTTAAATACACCCATCCATCTTGGTTTACAGTGGTTGTTTCTGCAGATATTATCAGGTTGGCTATAAAATAATACAAATCATCTTCCTTCCCTCTCTCAGAATATTAAAGAATATATTAACTTCTATAATGTCTTTTATTGCCAGGCAAACTCTCAGTATGATTCAAAAAAAATGACCTTGCTATGCCACCTGGCTGGTGTACAAGCAAAAAACCATGTTTTAATGTAAATAAAGGTCTTATTCTTATACCAGCAGTAGGAAATAACCTAAATGCAGCTAGTGTAAAATTTGGTTTATCCTTGCCATGTGGTCATGCATTTCAGTGTATGTTTGATCCCAGAGGAGGAGGAGCTGCACTGATTTCAAAGAGGCTACTCAAGCACACCATGTTTGACTTACACACTCATTTATGTATAAGCTTAGACTCTCAGGCACTGTTAGTAAGGATATTTTGATACATTAATGAGTTTAATAGGGTTTTTTATCCAAGCCAAATCATTTTTTTTACTAGAGCTTAGTCTCTGTCTGGAGAGGAATTCCTTTCCATGCACAGCAGAATCAGCTTTATTGCATGGTCATGGTCTGTCCTAGGTTACAATGTAAAATTGTGCCCAAGGTATGCATTCTATTCGCATGAACCGTTGGAGCCAGGGTGGGGCAGTGTTTTCCTTATCTTCTGTTAATGAACCTAACAATGCCTTGCCACATGACTCATAGATAACTCCCTCCGTGAGTTATCTCTGTTTAATGGGCCATCAAGGACCCACTGCATGACTCATAGAATGAGATCATCCCATTGTGAGATGCTCCGCCCAGGGGGAGGAGCCAAGCATTCCCACCTGGATAAATCCAGGGTTTGGGACAGCACAGGCAGCTTTTATCCACTGGACTCCCAGAGGAGACAAGAGCTACCAGACATTTCTACAGGATCACTGCTTCGACAAGACCATCTCATCTGGACTGCCACTATCACCCTAACAGGGTGTCAGGTTGTATTCTGACTCTGTCAGTGGTTTTTTGTACGATTACCTTTATTTTACTTACTTTTGTTTCTTTTCTTTTCCTCTTATTAAATTGTGTTTCTGACTTAGACTCTTTCACTGGTTTTGCTTTCAAACCAGCACATGGTCTTACCTCTCCTCCACTTCAGTTTCTGTGGAGGCATTTCCCCTTACAGTAGGGGTTATTTGAGGATTGTAGTGGACTCACTCAGAATTGCTATGACGCTGGTCATATAAATGATAAGGATTATGGTCTGATCTTGGTGCCTGAAGTCAAACCACTGAAAACTGCTGCTCATGGTTTTTTGGCATTTGGATATGAAATTAGAGGCTGAAAGTAGGTATCTGATTACATGCCCCGTAACTGGTGTAATCCCTTCTAGAGACAGGATCATTCTGAATTTTCACAATAATGAACCAAAATTTTTTTGTAAGAGTATGTCATAAATCCATATTTGGGGCCCCATATAAATTTGCTTTTTTAGACTTCTTAGCTTGAAATTGATACTACAGATATCGTTTGTTGATTACTGGTTCATTTAGGTCAGAAGATGTTTATACTCTTTATGGAATTACCAAAAAAGGGGAAAAAATGCTTAAAATACTCCTAGTTGTAAGTATTGCATCTGAAAGGAGCTTAGATATATGACATGGGCTGATAGCAGGTATTATATAAATGACTGATGGAAGATACAAACTCGCATCTAAGTTTGGATATTTTGCTAGAAAGGGATATTTAGAAGACTAACATTTTCATTTATAGTTCAAGTGGTTCAGCCCTTTTGTATAAACTACATTTTTGCATCCCATGATATAGTCCAGAAGCAAAAACCTTGTGAGCATGGAGTTCAAATGACCAGGAATGCGCTAAAATATTGCTGGGAGCAGGTTTGATACAATTAGCTTCAATTCATTGCCTGGCATGCATAAAATGTAAATTTAAATAGCTGCTCACTCCCCTTCTCACAGAGTGGGAGGAAAGACAATGTGTCTCACCTTTGCTTCACTGTGGCATTTTCTCTTGGGAGAAAGTGGGATTGCAGACGTGGTAACTGAAGCATGACTGTTTTGCAAGAAAATCTTTCCCCTTCTCTTCTGTTAGAAAACGTAATTCTCTGGGTCATGAGAGGTATTTGGGTTACTTTACTATTGCTGTTTTTTCTCTTCTGACAAAAAATATGATGAAATGCATCAAATGATGTAGAACTTTGAAGTGCTAAGAGAGATTTAAAAATCAAGAGAGGCTTTTCCTTATTTATGTGATAATTGCGATGTTGGAAATAGGTGCCGATTGTGTTGTTTGAGGTACTTTTTATTCTGTTCACAGAAAATTTCCCTTAGAACAGGAGCCTGAAGACTAGAGTGATTTTGGAAACTTTTCATTGCTCCCAGACTGAATAACTTCCCTATGTGAGAAACTACACTTTGCTCAACAGAACCGTAGTTGCATAGTTTTTAAATGAAAATATGATGAAGACAATAAAGCCTTGTAGCTGCATTAATGCATACAAGAACTTCTAACCACATAGTCTCTGGTCTTTTTTCTGTGCAGAAATAAATTTCCCTGCTGGTTACATACTGCCTATATCCCATCTCCTAGCCATGCACAAATCACTGATCTGGACAGTGAGGAGTTTTTACCAAAAGTTACTGTTGCATCACAAGGAATGGATCCAAGATAAGATGTTGGTTTTTCTTGGTCTGGTAATCTGCTGTCTTTGTAATTAGAAAATACAATAAACTACTTAGTAATTTTTTTTCCTAGATTTTTTTTCCTGAAAGAAATAGACACACACACATATACAGACACACACACACACGCTCCTTATTCAAATCAAATAGATGGAAGTTGCAGGGCAGAGGTTTTGAGTGAAATATCCTAGCTCTTAGAAGGAAAGTGGGGAATAAAAACAACTCCACCAAGCATCTGAACTCTGACCAGACTCAGCTGTAGTCAAGCGACCACTAATGCACCTAAAAATACAGCTGGATTTATAATACAGCTTGCTGTAACTCACTGTGTGGGATATGTGAAGGAATGTCCTGTAATAACTGCTGTGATGGGTCCTGGGGCCCTCTGCTCTGTTATCAGGGCATAAGCAGTTGCAGATGAAGTACATGCCCAGAGCGGTTTTTTTGGTACTTGAAAGTATGTCAGAAAATGCCCACAGCCTTCTCAGAAACACTGCTTGTTGTATCGCTCTCCTTGCAAGCAACTGTGGGTTTTTTAGAGGAACTAATATAAATAAAGCAGCTTTCATTTTATGTGAAAACTTAAGGTTCCCTTCTCCCTCCAACTTCACAAAAGCTGCAGTGATGTTCTTGACCCAGTGAAATGAAGACAGGGGAGGCAGCGATGCAGCCCAGGGTATAAGGCAAGAGTTCTGCTGAATTCAGCCCCTGAACCATCAGTGCCAGTGTGGAGGGTGTGACAGGACCCACATCACATTAGAGTGACATAAACATGCAACTCAGCTGCACTCTTGGACTGGAGGGCCAAAACTATCCCCTCAGTTCATCCATCTGAGGGGTCTGCCCTAGGAAATTGTTGTTCTCTGCTCATGGTTAGGTGATGAGGAGGACACAGGAGGATATTTGGGTCTAGAATGAGTGTGTCCCTAACACACACCTTACAAGCAGTCATCTGCATTTATTTGTCTGGTCAGAGATGTGCTATTCATCACCCTGAAAGGCAGACTGTAGTTCTTGAATATATTGCTCATGGTGTATGTTTTTAAAGTTGCAGAATTACAACCATATCAAAAGCCAGTAGCACTCAAGTACTCAGCAGGCTGAGCTGACACTCTCCAAGATGAAGCTGGCTAACATTGTTTCACTGGTGCTTTTTGTTTTGCAGAGTGTTCTTTAGCAGCTGCTCCAGCTGACTGTCTCATTGCAAAGCTATTACACTTTGCCACTGGCAGTATGGGTACCCTGAAGAGTTTCTGGCTTCCCTTAATTGAACAGAAGAAACTAATTTAAATTTAAAAAATATAATTAGTTTGACTTCCTCTACCAGGAATTCTATAATTGATACTATGAATAAATTATGGGATGCAGTTGTGAGGGTTCTTAATTACAAAGCTTCTTAGCTGCACATCTTCTGTGCTGATGAGTGATACATGTTTTGTCCTCCAAAATGGAGCACAATTCTTATCATAGAATATATCTTGCATGCTGCAAGCTGGAAGTGAGGACTGAACAAGCACACACATCCTGACTGAACACATGCTGGGGCAGGTATCACTCAGCTTATCTGTGCAGAATGCAAATCCAAAGCAAAGCAACTGGTTCAGGCTCGTTCAAGAGCCAGAAGGGCTTTAAATTTAGTGATTACAATTAACTCAAGCCCTGTGCAGTATGCTTTAGTTTTTTACGTCTGAATTAATTTCCAGCCATTTTCATGTTTTATGGCTGCTTGGTGTGAGTTTTTCTCTCCAAAATTTTTTGCTAAGAAATAATTCAGTCACTTCTCTCTCCTGTTCTGAGATGAGTCACTTCCTCATGTATGAATCGAACTTTGATTGCAAGTGTTTTGTTAAGTACAAATAACATCACACACTTACTCCAAATGTAAAGGGCAAAATTTAGAATATGACTAGATTTAATAATTACTTGGATAAAACTTAAATAAGAATAAATAAACTTCTTTGATGAAATGTAACATTCTTTTACTAAAAATGTCTTTGCTATGAATAGCAACACAGACCTTTAAACATCTCCTTTTGTTAAAAATCAGTGAAATCAGGGCAGGGAGGAAGGAAAGGAAGGAAAGGAAGGGAGGGAGGGAAGGAAGGAAGGAAGGAAGGAAGGAAGGAAGGAAGGAAGGAAGGAAGGAAGGAAGGAAGGAAGGAAGGAAGGAAGGAAGGAAGGAAGGAAGGAAGGAAGGAAGGAAGGAAGGAAGGAAGGAAGGAAGGAAGGAAGGAAGGAAGGAAGGAAGGAAGGAAGGAAGGAAGGAAGGAAGGAAATATCTCTTTTCCAGCCTCAGTCACATCTCATTGCTGGATGGTTGAGTTTTATTCACTCTTCTGAATGTCCCAGAGATGGCAGTTTTGGCCCTCACAGCAGTTTTTGTTTTCTACAACTATCTGAAATTTCTTAGCCATCTTTTTGACCAAAATTCACCACTGAGGCTCCCGCAGCTTCTCAAATTTGTTGCCTTCACCATTCCCAAGGCCTGTGAGCCTCAATGCTTTTCTCTACCTGGCCAGGCGATGCTGGAAATCACCCCAGTCCACTGGCTGGGTACTCACTGCTTCTTGCTCCTGTAAAGCATCAAAGAGCAGAAAGATCTAGAGAGCCCATTTCACCACTTTGCAGGAGCAAATATGTTCTCATGGTATATAACCTCAAACAACTATTGTAGCAACATTTTTTTCCTTTGACTTCTTACATTTAGATTATACACATAAATTCATTCATTTAAAAAAACAACAAACCAAACCCTGAAGGAAGTCCTTTTATTTAGAGACATTAAACTGCAATTGAGTTTGTGTATAAATCACTCATTTAAGATAATTATCACAAGAATAGGCATTACATCCTCAGGAAATCCAGACTAAGATTAAGCTTCAAGGAAAATGAAATAGATACAGAACTACACAGTTGAACAGCTTTTTATTGCCTTATAGTGCATAGGTGAAAAATGCTGTTAATCCAAGACACTAGCTGGGATTCAAGCTCCATGTTGCCCTGATCATAGCAGCATATTTACTGTGGCAGCTAAAGCAGGTGGATTTATTATGAAAGCTGCTTTTGTGATTAGTTGCCAGAAGCTGGTTTTGAAAATTAGATGCCAGAGATTGTGTTGGGGGAGCATTATCAATATATGTAGTTCTTTACTATATGCAATAGCATTACTAAGCTAAAGAGTTCTTGGAAACCATTTTCTGATATAAATCTTGTTTTAAGGGGACTACTGGAATTGCTGGATGAAACTGGAGGGAACAGAGGGAGGGAGATTGTTTCCAAACAATGACTTACTCAGTCATGCACTGCTCATGCTGGAACAGAGAATGGACCACCAGTCTATCTTTTTGATAAACGACAGTTATGAGGCAGTTTCTGCATTAGAGGAACTTCTGCCTGGAAAGTCTTTTAAAACAGATGGCTATATTAGACTTAGTCCACTGGAGAGATCAAAAACTCTTGCTGCTTCCACCTCTCAAATCATGTTATATTCCAGAATGTTTCAGAAGGGATTTTAACTAATTCGTATTATTTTACTGAAGATAAAATGTGCAAAAGCTTATGAAAACATTTTTGCTGCTTGAGCACGGGACATGGAGTTTTTTCCTTGGTGTATTTTTTCTGTGCTATGGTTTGGAGATTAAGTTGTGGGTTTCTTCTCTGTTACTTGGGCATATGATTGTATCAAGCTGACTTTAAAGCAAAAAATAATTTGGTACCTTTCTCTCTTGCAGGTGTTAAAGTATTTAATTGCATTGCTTACAGATTTTTATTAAGCTTTTCTAAAATATGCTTTATACTGCCACTTTCAAGGAAATATTGTTCCAACAGGTTTAGGCAGTGATTAAAGTATGGCACATGAGCAAATTGGCTATTTTTCCAGGCTCTCCCACAACTTTGGCTGCATTGTTCAAACCAAAATGAGAAAAGGACCTTAGGAAATAATTCACATACATTTAATCTTCTTGTATTAAGTGTTTGGCTGCTGCTATTTTAATTGGAAAAAGAAAAAAGCTGAATGGTATACTTCATTCTTCAAATCCCCATTACTGGCTGAGAAACAGGTTTTGTAAGATAACATTAACATAGCAAACTCCTGTTATCCACTCACCAATGATTCTGCTATGCCACCAATATGTAAGAGTGGCACAAAATCCAAATACTGTGAGGAACATGTGATGATTTGCTGGTCAGTGGCATGCCAGTGTGAATTATATGACTCTTCTGCTTATCCCCAGAAGATTGGTGGTACATCACTTTTCACTCTCAGGTTACCTGGCAAGGCATAACTGTGCATGTTGTGGCAGTTATTCGGGAAAGGTTGGATACAATCATTATTGGCGCTTCATACTGTGGTCTTTGTGCTCCACACTGAGTTACTCATTTGGAACATTAGATGACTGTTGAAAGCTTTTGTCACAGTTGGATTTTATCCACCCATCTCTGAAAGCCTTTTTTGCAGAGCCTGAGAAGTGTGCAAGCAAGATGAACAAGGAAACAAAGAGAACCAAGGCCAGCAGCAGTCTGGTAACTCTGATTTTTATGAAGATGAAGCCTCCCCACAAAATTGCATAAGGAGCAGGCAGCTAGCCATGTCAGGGTCAAAGGTAGTAGTAACCAAATGTCCCAACATTTGTTGCTTCTTTTTCCTACTCTTGCCCTCCCTCAGCACAATCCACAGTGCTGCTGAAAAGCGGTTTCCACTTTACAGAGTCTGTCCTGGGTTGGAGTTCTCCAAAGAGAGATGGATCATGGCTCTGCCTTTCCTCCAGAGACACTTCTCAGTGCTGGATGGTGTTCTTCATCATGGCCCCTAAGACTGCTGCTAAATCCAGGTCCTTATCCACTGCTGCTACTTGCCTTTGCCTGTTTCAGATAAAAAGATAGTGAGAGGCATATCCCAGAAAAAAGGCTGGCACAAGGGAGCTGTGTCCTGAGCCCTGCCTGCAGCCTTCCCATCTCCTGTCCCATCAGGTAGGATAAAACAGGAAGAAGTTGATTACAGGAGAATTCCACAGCAAAGAACTTGCAATCTTTAAATACAAAATTTGTCTTGCTTAATCATGTTCCTTCTTGCCTAATTATTTAAATAGTGGAGATTGTGTGGCAGTTTTGAATAGCTGTATGTGCTGGTGATAATGTAAATGAAGTATGGTAATATTTGTCCAGGGCTAGGCCAGCTTTCAAGCACAAAAGGTAGTTGGCAATTATTTCCTAAGGATGTTAACTGATGGTATTTGACTCCTTTCACAGCTAGATAAGGTCATGGTTCTCACACAATCTCATTATACATTACTCTTCTTGTAACAAAATTGGCTTAACATACTCCTACTCCCCTGTCACAGCAGCTGTGCCTTCTCTGCTGCATGAGTGTGACTACCTGTCAGCCAGGCTGGGCACCACCTCGGGGAGCAAGGTAAGACAACAAGCAAAATAAGAAAATTCTATTCTGCTGTCAGCCCCAGAAAAATATAATTATACTGCATGTCAAGTCACTAAGGAAACAAAGAGTGGTAGGCAGTGGAGAAAGGCTATCACAGCTGGTAACACTGTTGAGGAATTCTGTGTCATCATACATTTCACAGTCCCAGAAGCTCTGAACTACATATCAGAACAGTTATTATCTCCTTGGGACTTTTGATAAACACTCAGTGTCGTACTGCTGGCTTTATACACCCACCATAACAAATACATGACAGTAAGGATAGCAGATATGGCGTTTGGGGAACACCATATTTAATCTGTTTCCTTCATTACTCCCTCTCTTGCCACCCACTCTCAAAAGATGTTTTCAAAGTGTCAAGTAGTGCCATGAATTGTGTGTATATATGGTTTGTGTATGTTTTCCAAGGATGTGGCCATACTGATGGGCTTTCTGCCAGATTCCAGCAGTTCAGTGTCTCCATGACCTATGCAGAATTTCTGGACCACGCTCAAACACGAGTGGGAGGTCGCTGTTCAGGCCAGCCTCTTGCTGCAGGTACACACTGGCAGTGTCAGTGTCTATCAAGGTCTTGGGTGCCTCCAAGGAAATGTCTTGCAGGAGAAAGAGATTTTTTATCATTCGTATAGATCCAGGTATTTAAATTATGATGAAATCTCACTATAGGTAGGATATAGGCATTTTGAACCTTTCTAGGTATTCTTTCATTGCATTATCTCTCAGTCTTGTTCACTATAAATTCTGTTAAAATGGAAGGACAGAACAGGCGATGATGGCTGAAAAAAATGTGGTAAAATTCAGGCCCAATCCACTGAGTGCTTGATAGTCATGGCCAATGTGTGGTCTGCTGAAGGAGGCAAAGGAATGAAGGAAAAAAATATAAGTGATTATACAAGTATAGAACATGTAACTGTTTTTCTATCCTAGAAAGTTTAAGATTTAAAAGAAAATCTTGCCTATATTGCATTTTGAAAGCATGAACAATATGTTAGTGTCTTCCATAGGGAATCTGAGGACTTCGTCATCTTCAAATAATTTTTATTTATAATATTCCCCATGTTAAGATTGGTAGCAAGAATTTGACTTGTCTAAAGTTGTAGACAGTCATAAGCAACTAAGGGTTGCAAGTCACTTGATCCTCAGACCCGTGGTTTATCTAGCAGACTTTCCTCTTGATGTTCATAAATGTTACAAACAGAGTTTTTCTAAAGTTGGGATTTGCTTTCTTTCTGGGATTGCATTTCTCGTCCTCTTTTATGAGGTGTTTTATTATAGGCTTTCTTTGTGCATCCTCTCCATCACCCAAACTGTGTTTGATGTGGCTGTGGATACTGGATGCCCTTGATATCCTATCCGACTGTGGCTACTTCAGAGGATCCTCTTGTCATCAGACAAACACTTCTAGCCACATAAACAAGATTAAAAGGAGCAGAAAAAAATGTTTAGACTAGCATGGAAAATGATGCTTGCCCTGGTCAGAGTGAGAAATTGCCCTGAAACTATAGGAATTTCCTGTTGCCAAAATATTGTGTAGGTCCTTTGCAGGCAAAACTTTGTTTCTCCTCTGGCCAGTTAGAAAGGTCAACCTACCTTGGGGTAGGACGTAGGATTGCAGTGTTTAAGAGTTCATCTAATCAGGAAATTGTGGCTGTAAAGTTACATAGCCCTGTCACTTATCATTACACAGCTCATTAAATTTCAGCTAATTGCAGCTTCACCCTAGTATCCAGGTCCTAATGTTTCTGAGCCTAATTAGCACACTGAAATCCTAAAATCCAACTAATTTCCCTTATTTTATTCACTTCTTGTATGGAAAGGAATGGAATGTAGAGGTTTAGATAGTTCAAAACACTAAAAATTGTACCCTAGTTATTTAATCTTTTAGTTCTGTTGTTCAAGACTTAAAAGCTTATTCCCAGAAGGAGCTGGGAATGCAGAGGATTTTTTTTGTTGTTGTTCAAGATATTCCTGTTTTTGCATGAAAATTATTTCTTTTTCATTTATTATTCATTGTACTTCTTTTGCTCCTTCTGTTCCTTCCCATGAACACCTCTCTACAGAATTATCTATAAATTATCTATCACATTGTTGTCATTATGCGATTTGCTGGAAAAGTCATGTCTTTATCAACCAAAGAAATGATTCATAAACAAAATCACAAGAAAAAATATTCCAGTGGTTACTTGCTATAAATAGCACCCCCTACATTTCATTAGATAATTTAAAGAATATTTTCCTATCCACAAAGTTCTACTACCAATGTTCAACTGAAAAAAATATATATCCCATCTTGTACTCATAATATTAATAACATCTAGCTAAATCATGGAATGGTTACAGTTGGAAGGGACCCTAAAGATCAACTAATTCCAACCCCTTGCCATGTATAGGGACAGCTCTCACTTGATCTGGTTGCTCAGAGACCCATCCAACCTTTTCTTAAACAATTCCATGGATGGGGCACCCAAAGCTTCTCTGAGCAACCTGTTCCAGTGTTTCACCACCTTCACAGTAAAGAATTTCTTCCTATTATCTGATCCAAACCTACCATCTTCAGATGCAAGTCATTCCCCTTGTCTTATCAGCATGTGCTCTTGTAAACAGTCTCTCTCCATCTTTCTTACAGGCTCAGTTCAGGTACTGGAAGGCCACCATTAGGACACCCCAAAGCCTTCTCTCCCGCAGGCTGAACAATCCTAATTCTCTCAGCCTTTCCTCATAGGAGAGGTGCTCCATCCCTCTAATTATCTTTGTGGCTCTTCTCTGGACTTGTTCCAACAGGTCCATGTCCTTTCTGTGCTGGGGATCCCAGAGCTGAATGCAGTGCTCCAGGTGGGGTCAGAGGGAAGCAGAGGGGCAGAATCACCACTCTGGATCTGCTGGCCTCACTGCTTTGGATGCAGCCCAGGATATGTCTGACTTTCTGGACTGTGAGTGCATTGTTGGCTCATGTCCAGCCTCTCCTCCACCAGCACCCTCCTTCTACGTATTTTCTATTAGGACAAATTAAAGCAAAAGTCATAGCTTAGAACCATTCATAATTTCAGGTGACTACCTTCAGAAGCAATCCATGAGACAGAGTTGTGATAGAGCGCTTTTTTTTCTCCAGGATAGACTTTTGAAGATGGAGATAGCATACATCAAGGTTAGCATCATCTTAGCTTGAAACACTGACTTATATTTTGCAGTTAAAAGAAACTAATCACTTTCAGTTATGCTTATATGATCATGACACAAATACAGCTTTTTACTTATTCTCCCAAAACTCTCTGTTTCAACTGATAGAAGTCTTCTTTTTTTTTTTTTTTTTTTTTTAGAAAAAGACCTGTAAGTAGTATATATGTTTTGGAAGTTTAAGAATTTCTTTAGCAGTGGGAATAATTCCACTATAATTAGCATTTAGATCACTGAAATAAATTGAAAATTCTTGCCTTTTTGAATGAAGCTTCTGGTTTTTTAACACTTTCATCATCATTATTCCACCTTGATATGCAAGATTTAAGAGTGTTTTCAAATAAATTTGGTAAATAAGTTCAAATTGTAAAGCCTTCTGTTCAAGATATATTTTCATTGTGTGATTTTCTATGAGGAGCTGATGTTCTGAGGAAGGATGTTAACACACTAGCTATTGCTGATGGTTTTTCTATACTTGTAAACCTTGATTGATTCTGTTAATTATATTGCACTTACCTATGGGCTGTCTTCTCACACACTCTATGTTTTTGAAAGTGATAACAATCAATCCTGAAGGGGAAGAAACTTAATGAAGTTAAAAAAAAATTATTGCAGTTAATCTAAAAATCTACCAAACACAAGAACATTTCTCTAGGCTGTCATACAGCATGCATTTAATTTTCACAAAACTACACTTTTATGTGCAGAAAGTGGCAATGCAGTTCTGCAAGATTGCCCATCAATCTTCTGATGCTAAATACTGATGCCTGGATAATAATTATTACTTATCCCAAGAGGATCTCAGCACAGTTTTTCCTGTTCAGAAAGTCTGTTGCCCTGATACAGTCTCATGAGATGTACATTTTCCACACCAGAGCAAAGTCATAAATACTAGCAAACCAGGTCTTGCAGAACTTTAGTGATGTATGAAGTCTCTTCACTTCATAGATTAAAAAACCAAGAGCTGGAGAAGATAGCATTGGGTAAATTACAGAGAAAAATGGTGAGGAGCTGTTACTAAACTCATGTGGTGACCAAGCAGAATTATCTTGTGCCATTCTTGGTGTCATGTTCTTATGCTTTATGGAGCCAGAACAAAGTAAAAGTTTGTGGAGTTTGATCCTGGATCTCCTACTCAGTGATGTGAACAGCAGTTGTGTGATGGTTATTTTTAAGCACTAGTCACTTACCATTTGAGACCTTCGTATGAAATATCCCTATCTAGCCATCAACAGAACAAACGAGTCTTGTAGGTTACATCTGGAATAAATGAGGCAGTTCCAAGTTCCCCAGGAAAGCTTGCAAGGCCTTTGCCTGTCTATTTGGTCAAAAGCCATCTTGGAGCATTTCCTCTTCTTCTGTTGATTGATGCTGAGGCACTCTGCCCCTGCGTACCTCTGCACAGAAATACAAATCTTCAGCTACGATTTTTCAGTTCATCACATATCAGCTATTAATTTGCACTGATTTGTCAAGTACTGGAGGCCAAATATCTTCCCTCAGACCTCTTTTTTCTTTTTGTTGTTGGCTAGCCTGCATGGTACAGGACAGTTGAACTCTGCAGGCAGGATATCCTTCTTACAGCCTGTTTTATGTAACAAAGCATGCCTGTTTGATCACTCTTCCCAAAAGTGAGACTGCTTGACCTTGCTGAAATGCCTCGGTTTGTAGCTGTAAGACAACATGGAGAATTGGTCTCCCATGGGCAGCTTTGTTTAAACCCTGAAGTCCCTCTAGCCAGAGTGGCAGACAGGTTCTGCTGGGGTTCCACTGCTCTTTCAGGCATTAAACTTTTTGTTTACTTAATAAAATTTACAGTATTGACCTAATCAATTGACTTTCTTTATCTGAACTTCTCTGGACTTGAATCATGAAGGAATGTTTAAGCATTATTTCTGAATGAACTCAAAAATATTTAGGGTCTTTTAGGGATACCTTGTTCATTAAGTTCCAAAGGACAAAATACAACATGTGCAGCTGTCTGTGACCATACACTTTCTTCTGAACTTGTCCCATTGCTCAAGAACGTTTTTGCATCTGACTCATGAGAAAAAAAAATAGTAGAAGTGTCTCTTCCTAATTAGGACAGGCACTATGGTGTCTCATTTCAAATTTTGGATATAATGTTGCATTTACTTTAGCAATTAGAAACATACCGGTAGAAAGTTTTAGAACTTCACTTTGAAAAGGCCAAAATAAATACAGATGTTGTTGCGGGTGTGTGCATTTTTTTTTTTCTTGTTTTGGAAAATTGCATGTGTGATACTCAAAATTATATAAATGCATTAATCAGTTGTTTCTGTGTAGGCTCTGATCCACAAAAGACATAAACATATAATCTCCTCCTATCTCTTTGAAAGCAAAAGATCATGCCAAGATCTTTGAAGAAAAGATTTTGAACAGAAAGATTCAAACACTTGATGCTGTTTTAAAAACTCCACAAAGATATATTTTCATCCATGAAAGAAACAATTGAATTAACAAATCTGGATTCCTATGGTATTGTTTCCTGTGACATAGCCTAAGCTCAATTTGCTCCTTACTGCGGCATCATTGAATTGCTTCTGTGTCTCCTAAATCTCCCACAGTACCATGATCTCTCTTCTCTGCCTCCTGAATAACCACAGACTGCAGCCTTGTTTTTCTTAGAGTAATAATCTGTGTTTCTTTCTCCTCTGTTTAGAAATGGCTTTTCATGAACATTGAGTTGAAGTTGGCCAGTGGGTTCAAAACTGGTTGGGTATGGTGGGGAGAGCCAGATGGACACCACAGCTGCAGGAGTCCCATACCCTTCCAAAATCAGGATAAAAATGCAGCTGCTACACTCCCCTGAGACTTGCATAAACCAGGTATTAGTTGGTATTACTTGTCAAACTGAAACATGAACTCTGTGTATCAATGCCTTCCCCTAAGTATAAGCAGAAAATCAGTTCCTTTGATTCGACCATTTTGTTTTCCTGAAGGAGGGAGAGAGAAGCCCTCTGCTTATTTTACCTCTTCCTGTTTTCCCATGCTGACCTATCTGGGACTGTTTAGACAAGGCACAGAGCAGACTTGTCACAGGGGCTGGCGTTTGAGGGATCAGAAATTTGGTCTGCTCTTTTCCACTGGCTAACCGTGTTATGTTGAGGCAGTCTCTCAGTTTCTGCTTTCCCTTCTTGCTCAGACTGTGGCTGCTCCGCAGGGGGGCTGCAGCTCTGAAGAGGGGACGAGCCTGCGGGTGAAATGTGGGAAGAGGAGGAGCAGGGACAGCAGGGTGAAGTCACTGCCTTCTGGCAACTGCAGACTCTTAGACCAGTTCATCTACTCAGGATACCACACTGTTAAGAGCATTTAAGGGTTTAATTGTTGATTTTAACTTTGGGGTAAATGTAGGCTCATTCACAGCCCAGGCAGTGATGGAGAAAGGCTGTTCTGCACAGCTCTTGAAAAAAATTCTCCTTAGTTGGCATGTGCAAATTTTCACATACTAAATCTTCCTGGGTGGGGAGGAAGTGAAAATTCAGTTCCATTGAGAGAACTGGCTTCACATGACTTAAATTGCAATTACAGTTTTCTGGGTTTTTGTGTAAAATGATCTCCAAGTTTCTCCTATGAACATCACCAGAGAAAACTTTACCACATGTAACAACTATATTTTAGCACTGCTTTCAAAAGGAAGGTAAGCTGTGGCACAGAAGAGACAAGCATTTTTTAGCAATGACTGTTAGGAAAATCAGAGAAGGAAGATTTAAAAAGTGCAAAGAAGCTTCCAGATCTGGGACACGGTCTTTTGTCAGCATCCCATTTCTATCCAAGCACTCTGAGATAGGTCACAGAGAGCAATGGGAACAGAGAGCTGTGGCAACTGCTTCAAAATTAATTTTGAAGATGAATTTCCAAAAGTAGAAGGTTATGACTTATTTCTGTTACTAAGACACAACTATAAGCCTTCAACAGAACTTTTGGTGACCTTGAGGATGCAGTTACATTTTATCTTCTCTTGCTATTAATGTTTTAGTCCTTCAGAATATCAGAAATAACTTTCCCTTTGGGATGGATAAACATTTTTGTTAAAATGTTTGCATTTTTTCTTGACTGCTGAATGCATACCTACCTTTTTTGATTTGTCTGACATGGTTCAATGGCTTTGATGAGCTCCCAGTCTGTAGCCTGTGTGTTTAACTGCAGAGAACTGGTGTTATAAGCAGAAACTATTCTTGACAGAGCACATCTTTGCAATATCTTTGTTATCTCTTACGAGAGAAAACTGTGATCCAAACTTACCATTTTTCTGCTGTGTGTAAAACTTTATTACCAACTTCAGTTACAAAATTTGAGCTCAAATGCTCAACTACTTGATTCGTGCAACCAGTCCCTCCCCCATTAGGAGTCTTAGGCTGAAAAAGCACAAATGTGATGTATCTGAGTACTTTTATCTTAAACACATGTAACCTTAGATAGGTGAACATAAATCTGGGGTGGAAAATATACCTGAGATTGGCTCTTCATAGGGAAGACTGCGTAAGTCAAAGGATGTACTATTGCACCATTTGTTTGTCAAATGGAGTATTATAGGTACATGTACACATACACACAAATTTATACCCATGTTATAGTTTACTACAGCCTTTGGAGTGTGCTGTCTGATTTGGTGTTTAATAGTGGGTTGACTCTGGCTGGATGCCAGACACCCACCAAAGCCTCTTAACACTTCCATCCACAGCTGGACAGGGGAGAGAAAATGTAACAAAGGGCTCATCAGTTGAGAAAAGGACAGGGAGAGATCACTCACTGAATACCATCCCATGCAAAGCAGACTCGAATTAGAGATCTTAATTTATTCCTAACAAAAGCAGAGCAGAATAATGAGAAGTAAAATAAAACCTTCAAAACACCTTCCCCCACCACTCCCTCCTTCCCAGCTCCACCTCATCCCCCTCAGCAGTAAAGAGAGACAGGGAATGGGGCTATGGTCAGTTCATCACTCGTTGTTCCTGCTGCTGCTCAGGGAAAGGAGTCTTTCCCTGCTCCAGCATAGGGTTTCTCCCACAGGAGACAGTTCTCCCTGAACTTCTCCAACATGAGTTTCATAGGCAACAGTTCTCCACAAACTGCTCCAAAGTGGATCACTCTTCCTCAGGGTGCAGTTCTTCAGGCTGTTCCAGCGCAGGTCCCCCATGGGGTCACAAGTCCTATCAGGAAACCTGCTCCAGTGTGGGCTCCTCTGTCCTTGGGTCTGCAGGTCCCTGCCAGGACCAGGTTCCAGCATGGGCTTCCCATAGGTTCATAGTCTCCTCTCAGGCATCCAGCATGGGTCTCCTCCACAGGCTGCAGGTGGATCTCTGCACTCCCAGTGACCCTTATGGGCTGCAGGGACACAGCTGCCTCAGCATAATCTGCACCATGGGCTGTAGGGAAATCCCAGCTCCAGCACCAGGAACACCTTCCCCCTCCTACTGCATGGACTGTGGTATCTGCGGAGCTGCTACACTCACATATTCTCATGCTGCTCTTCTCTGGCTGCAATTACATCTGTGCAATAACTTTATTCCTCTTCTTAAATCTGCTACCACAGAGGTGTTCCCACCATTTTTGGTTGGCCCAGCCTTAGCCAGCAGCCTGTCTGTCCTGGAGCTGGCTGGAATTGGCCCTGCTGAACATGGAGGAAGCTTCTGGCAACTTCTTACAGAAGCCTCCCGTGAAGCATCCCCACTACCACAACCTGGCCATACAAACCCAATAAAAATGGCCACTCAAAATCTTGACATTTTACCTCTAGTAAACCCTCTGAAATATTGTACCATACAACGGTTGATTGTAAACTGAAAAAAAAAAAGACAAGATGTGACGGTACCTAACTTCTGTCTTCTTAAAGTGATGCACCCCAGTGCACACAGTAGTGTAGCATGCAATCTGGCAATAAAGACAAGACAATCACACAACTCTTGTAGAGTACCTGTAAAAGTTTTCTTGTATATTTATTGACGTAAGAGGGAGACTGGATGAGCAGTATAGGTTAGATATCAATTCTTTGATTGCTTACAGGCCTCTGGGAACATAAGTTGACTTTATAAGTTAACCCAAATTAAAAGAATGGTAGATTCACATAAATGTGTGTAGATGTTTTCCTGCTGTACTCAAGCAGCCATTTCTGGGACAGCGATAACATTTTCAGCTTGGTAAAGGAAAGAACCAAAGTTCCTTTCCACATGGATCCAGGCCTCTGAAAGACCTGGATATGTTCCTGGGTCATTTCTAACTCAGAATACTTACTCTGAAAGTTCTTGAAATTGTGAGTATATTATAGTGTCCATACCCTTCTCCATCATGTGTGCACAGACTCTTGCATATATAATTGTTTCCAAAACTGAACAAGCCTGTTCTTGCAATACTGGCAGATGCAATGTATGCAAATGTTAGTTCTTTTACTACAAGTTTTATGAGAAAGGGAAAACTCATCCAGACGACTTTCATTTTTTAAAGTATTTTTATTTAATATATCTCAAAAAAAAAAAGTGGTTATACTTCAAACAAATACAAACAACAACAGCAACAAAAACTGAAAGCAACAAACAAACAAACACCCCCCCCAACTTATTCAAACAATCCCTTCCCCCAAAAAAATCTAGACACCACACATGCACATGTGAATTCCAGATAAATTACTTTGTTTGGTAATGTCTTCCGTATTGCAAGTTCAGTTTGAATCCAGGTTTAGTAAATGTTCTTTTAATGTGTATTTATGCTCAAAAATATAAGTGAATAAAAAGTATAGTCAAAAGAAACAAGCCTTTGTTTTGTCTGTCCACAGTCCACTAAAACTCTAGCTATAAATCCCAAATAGCAATTTGCTGTTTCTGCTAATTTAAATGATCCTTCATGAGGTAAATCAAGCCATTGGTGTTTAATTGGGCTTTAATGAACTGATTTCCTCAAGAAGAGATTTATGGAGAGTTTACCTGACACAAACAATTGCACCAGGAAAAATCCTTTTCCTCTCCTCACACTTCCCCTGCTGCAAGGAAAAAACACAGGAGGCACAAAATAGCACAAAACTGGAACAATTGTGTTGCCATAGCCAAAAGCATTCCAAAATTAACCAGAATCTTCAGCAGCAGAAGGAAGAAATGTGCTCTCTTCTTTGCAGATGTTTCACTGTCATCCTGACTCTTGACTTGGTTGGGTCAGTGAATAGAAAAGCAGTCAAAATGCAGATGCTTTGCAATCAACTGGGATCAATCTGCAGGAGCTGAGGTTGCTGCTCTGGTGCTTCCCCACTCAGGAAATCACAAAACCTTGGAGACTGGGATCACTGAGTCATTGGGAAAGGCCAACAGGTTTGTCCGCAAAATTTTATCGTCTCCTAGGAATACACCAAGATATAATAATGAAAATAGTTTAAAAACACAGGAGGTGGTGGGATGTAAGAGTAGAACTTTCTCCACATCAAGCAGAGAACCTGAAACAACCTTCAAGTGTTACTGTAAGGGTGTAGGTAAGGGTGTTCAGGAAAAGGGAACATATTTGCTCACTTTGGCCAGTCACCTGCATTTCCCAGACCACAGCTCAGTGTGCAAAGATGCCTCGTAATTTCCTCATGTTACCTGCACTTAGCTTCAAAAGGACACTTACCCTGTAGGCACATTTCAAAATCTTTTATGCCAATGGTTCTGAATTTTAAATTCTTTGTTTATGCTCCAGGTAGGGATTTATCTCCTCAGTATACAGATTACTTTATTGACAATTCTTATCCTGTGTCTATGGCTGCATTATAGGTAAAACCACCCAAGCAAATGCAAATCCAAATGAATACAGCACATATTTGCATGTGTGCTGTTAGCTAGTGATATGAAATGTTGAGCTAATAAAATCTTAAATCAGAGTTCAAATACAGGCTCTGTATTTCCTATCACCTAAAAGTAAACGAAGAATTTGTATTGGCAAGGCTGTCCCTCTCCCTGTCTTCTAAATGGTGAATTATGTATTAACCTAATACAGGTTTTATGAAAGATCAGAGCCTGCTCTGGGTCCCCAAGGATATCTGATGTGCCAGAGAGTATTCAAAAGTCATGAGCCAGGCTTCAAATATAATTGAATTGCTACAGAAGCAGGAGGCTTTCTAAATAACAAAGGAAAAACAATATGTAACTTGTGGTTCTTTTCTTTTGTTTCTCTTGTTTTGAGTTTCTTGTTTGCAGCAAACCTAATTTTGCAAACACAAGGGGAAGGAAGTGTCTCAGTAAAGGAGGGAGGGAGGAAGGGAGGTGGGAGTTCATCATCATAGGAGTTCTGAGCTCTGCACTTGTAGAAAGAAATAATATCATCATATTTGACCCTGCGGCAGTTTCAAGGCAAAATGGGGATTTCCTGGTGCTGCAGGAATTGCTCCTCTTATGGCAGAGCAATTTTGAAAAGCATGCAAAAGAATCATGAGTTTTTCTGCCAAAAGGAAGATAATCAGATCTCCTGTAGCCTTTCTCTCTCTCTCTTTTTTTTTTTTTTTTTCCCCCCCCTGGCTGAATGGCTCCAGGCCATTGAGCAAGTTTCTACCATGAAAGTCTGAAATAAATCTAAATCCCTTTTGCTTCAGATAGCAAAACTCCCCATACTGCTTAGTATTAAATACCTGGCATCAGACAGAGTGCAATTTGAACATGACTTCAATCAAACTTTATTACTATTAAGCGTGGAAGGCAGAATATATTTCACACAAACATTACTACTTAGAATCTGACTTGCTGCCAAGCTGCCTCAGAGCTACCTTCCATATATTTGGCTTTCCTTGGACCTCAGCTTCCTTACACAGCCTCGAGCTGACACCCCCATCAGTGACTGTGTGCCCTCGATGGTTGGTAGTATGGGAAGGATTTTAGGGCTGGCTCAGAGCCCAGACATAACACCAAATCTACCATAACTCAGCTGCCACAAATATGTCCCCTGAAATTCCTCCTCTGAAAATTATTGGTGTTTGTATGGCTCGGTACCTGCATATCTAATACATGTTTATATGCCAGGGGTCAAAATACTGATAACATATTAATAATTACCACTAAGAGATCCTAGAGCCTTAGGAGGAGAAAAGTGAGAGAAAGAGAGGGATATATAGAGAAAATATATCAACTGATAATAAAGGAAATTCTAGCAAACTCATAATGCACTTAATAAGTTTCTGATGGCTTCTAAATAAAATAGTGTTAATGAGAAAATGTTTTATATGCACTGGAATGCTCTACCTCATCTTTCCATACTGTATTCTTTTAATAATCTACTTAACACATACAAACCTGCTGAGTTGTCTTGCATGTTAGAGATCTTGTTCTTTTTAGTAAAAATCATTAAAGTAGCATTTCATTCTCCTGTGTTAAATAAGATGCTATTCCAACAATTACTCATGGAAAATAATGATGGAGAAATACTACAATTTCTACCTGAGTTGTATTGTAGTCTCATATTTACATTATATTGAATTGGAGTACATCTTATTGCATTTTCTATGTAGATAAAGCCATGTGCACTGTAATCAAAACATTTAGCAGCAGAAAACAAGAGAAGAAATTAATGCTAACAATGAATGTAATCTGAGTGCTTGTTAACATTTCAGAAAGAATACTTTACAGGAGAATATCACAATTAAGATGCATAATCCTAGGCATATAGTAATTCCCAGTGTTTACATCCATAATGTGGTGTAAAAGACAGATTTAATGGTGTCTACACTGGTAAATATTTCAGCTGCAGAAAAATCTCTCAATGTTATGAGGAATACAGATCTCTCAACATCCCTCACATACATAAACACTGCAAGTATTCATTCACCTGGTTGGGATGAGACTTTTTAGAAAAACCTTTGTGCCAATCTTGAGGGTTTTAGTAGCTCATAGAAGAAAGACCTTTATATTTTACACAAAAAAAGCTCTTTATGTTGGTTTAAATCCTACAAAATTGCTGCTGGCTCCTGATTGATACAACATGTAAATACTACTTCAGCCTGGAATTTAGAAATCAGTATTACCCAATGTAATGCTTTGTCAACTATTGATAATATGTTTCTTCTAAAGCAATATGTGTTTTCAACATAGGGGTGCCTCTTTTTCTTTACTCCTGCTCCCTTGCCAAAAGCATCTCTCTGTTTCTCCCTAACCTGATGGAGTCCATCCGTGATGGAGTCCAGGAACATCGATTCCCACAATTACCGTGGTGTCTTCCACAGATTTATGGTTCCTCATGAACCCATACCAGGAAATGCTCAGAAACACAGTCCAAAGGTTAAGTGCATTTTTTAGTATATCAACCACTTTTGAAAATGGTGGTTTTAAGGAAACATTAAATCTTACAGTGTACACAAACATTTTAACAAAGTTTTCATTCAGCTTTATTTATATGCTGCAATAGTTATATACCATGTTTTGAATGACAGTTCTTCAAACCATCTTCTTTTTGTACTGTAAGTGCACTTATGAAAAGACAGGGTACATATTTTACTCACTTAAATGTGCTAGGGGCATCAAGGGGTAATTTTTCAGACACTTGGTATTTCGTTGCTTCTACAGATGCAATTAATTACAAAAATCTTTTCAAACACTGAAATTCTAGTTCAATTGCATTATGAAAATGTATGGTGAGACTGCCTTAATGTTTTTGTTTAATTAATGGCTGCATTAAACTATCTGATTTCCTAACTGCCGTCATATGCAATCTTTTGCATTGACATTTAGAGGAGTGTTGATTGAGGCTAATCTCTCTGCACTTCCTTTACAGGCACTGGAAAGAAAACGGTTCCTTCAGAGCTATGATTTAGAGTGTCTGAAGTTAAGCTCCTGCTCTAAGTTGCCCCCCAAACCTCCCTATCACTGACGCACATTCTCATTGAAGTGAACCTTCGTGAATTCCTCCTTTGTCATTGAAATATGAAATGCACCTACCCTTGTACAGCAAAATGAACAACCAGATAAAATGCTGCCATTGAGATGTCTCAAAAACTGAGGCTTTCTGTTCTATTCTGGAGGTTGTCAGGAGTCTATGGAGATGTTTGGAGTCAAGCATGCCTTATAGAATCTGGATTTTTAGATATTTGTGATGAAAGTTTGGGTCTTCCACAGTCTCTATGAATGTGCCAGTGAAATTGGATTCTCAAATAAAAGTACAGGGCTGGGAGCTGATGGCCTGCAGAAACCCTGGTGAAGAAAGAGGAGGCCAAAGTATATTGGCTTGTCTTAGGTTAGAAGGCCCAAAACAGTTCCTTATGAGGACTATTCTCTTTCAAAATTAAAAAAAAAAAGAGCTTGGTCTCCAGTTGGAAAAGCATTTAATAAGGAGATCCACACTAGTTTCTTTAAAGTCTTCACTGTATCTCCAGAAAAATTATTACAGAATTAACAGTGGAAAGACAACTATCAAAATAATCTGTGTTCTTTACTAGTTTAAAGCATACTCATAAAGTTCCTGTGATGGTTATCTTCTTAAATATGATCTTTTTGTTGCCCTTTTTACATTTCCTGTTAACTGAATTACAGTTCCAACTGTAAGTAATGTCTTTACCATAGTCCAGGTAACCCTTGTGGGTAGCTGAAGAACATCAGCAGAGGTGCTTAACATTGGATGTTGGGTATAAGTGCTAAAACAGTGCTGAATTTTGCTATACTTTGTTTCAGAAATTGGAAACTCGCCAATTTGTGAAAACACTCTAATTTTGGAATATAGCTATGAAAGCTGAGATTCTGAGGCCTCTTATGGTCATTCTAAAAAGCTGGCAAAATGCTCCACTAAATGTCTTGTAATATGAAAGACAAGCTCTCAAAGAGGGCTGGCAACAGATGGAGGTTTATGTCACAACCGATAACTTCTTTGAGTTCTTTAGTGATCTATTAAAAAAACCCACCAAAATATATACAGGGTTGAGATCAAGTTTGTCAGAGTGGAAGAAAACACATCTATTTTCTTATATGGCACCTCAGATTAGTTCTTTTTCTTCTGAATATTCTTTCAGTACTCTGTCTTGCTACAATATGCTTTAAAGTGTCTAGTTTTTTCTTGGTTGTAACAAGAAAATTAAAACCTGTTAAAAAAGAAACTTGATTAGATTCCATTCCACTTACACAGAAACAGTTAAGAAGAGCCAGAGCACACACTGATCTTACAGCTAAAGCCATGAATAATTTTGCCTGTGACCTTCACGATCCAATTCAGAGAGGCATAAAAATGGTGCCCCTGGAGAGTACAGACTTCCTATGGATTTGTAAGTGGTTTGGGTCGAATTTAGTCTGTGCCTACATTTTTTATTGTGAAAATTGAAGTAATCTCTTTTGAGAATACGTCCATAAGCCTCTGTAGCCTTACCATGTATCTCTGCTCCCCCTTTTGCCCTCTCTGTCCTGAAACTCAGAGTCTTCTTCTCCTGTCCAGTTTGCCACCCAGAGACAGTGCACCTCCTGGCCCTTCAGTTCCTTGCCTCTGGGAAGTCACAGAAATGCCTTCTGAATATTTTGTTGAGGAGCAACCCTCTCCGAGAGGAAAGGTCTGTTATGCATTTCTTTGCCTGGAGTGCATGGTGCAGCTGCCCTGTCATACACCCTCTCTCCGTGGCAGGGGTGCCCCTGTCCCCGCTCATGCGCTAGGAGAGCATTGTACTGCAGCACAGAAACAGGGGTTTTCCTCTTTGCTCCAGGCACCTCTGTCCTCACGGGGCTGAACTGCCCCCAGGCAGCCGGCAAGGTTGCTCTGGATCTCTGTCACAGCTCTGTCCAAGGGTCTCTGCTGTAACAACAGCGATTCTTCTGATGCACAGAAGGGCTGTAGATTTGCTGTGGGTCAGCAGCTGGAGGATTAGTTGAACTATGTAGCCTGCCTGAGCATCTCCTATTGCTGTGTATAGTGAAACACAACTAAGCCTTTCTGGAGTTTAATCTGCCACAGAGAGTGCAAACTATATACAGTTAATTTTCGTGGGCTGGGTTGGTTTTCTCCTGGTTTGTCTTGGGAGATACACACTAGGTAGAACAAAAATGCTAAGCCCAAAAAGCTCTGTTTGAAAACAACGTCTTAGGAACCCGCAGGTTTTCATCTACATTTTCTTTCTGCCCATGCCCTCTCCTACATTTATGCCTGGTTTTGTGATAACTGCTACTTTCAAAGTACCTAGCAACCTGGAAGGTGGGTCCAATTTAAACCAGAATGAGCAAATTGCCATGAAAAGACAAGTAAAATTATTTAATTGAAAGCCTTGTCAGAAACTACTGGAAAATTAAAGGGTGTAATTAATTCTTTCCATAAAATAATGCATATAATCATAAGTAAATACCCTTTATCTGGCTCTCTCTTGTCATTACACTTTTCTGGTGAAATGCTTGTTCAAGAAGATGGGATAGATTTTCCCTGGTGCCTGTAACAAAGTCCATGGTAGAACCTGGGTCTTAGAAGCCTAAGCCTAGTGATTTATCTGCATATACACTATACTGCCTCTACACATATGTTGAGAAGAGATTGTAACATTTCATAACATGCAGAAAGGGAAAAAAAGAGACTTACACGTTTGCAATA
Source organism: Acrocephalus scirpaceus scirpaceus (assembly GCA_910950805.1). Taxonomy (NCBI): domain Eukaryota; kingdom Metazoa; phylum Chordata; class Aves; order Passeriformes; family Sylviidae; genus Acrocephalus; species Acrocephalus scirpaceus. The sequence goes on from OU383773.1 coordinate 118,824,663, forward strand.
ATTAAATGGTGTTTAACTCTGAATCCAGGCCTTTTAATTTTTTGTATAGTTGATTTTAAAATGTTAGCAGAGATCTGGTCTTTTCACTGCTCAAAAATCAAATATGATTGTTAAGCAGTAACAAAAAAAACCCGTTCTCCATGAAACTTGAATCTTTGGAGACTTTACAAATGGTAAGTGTGTAGAAATGAAAAAATGGGCTGTAATTGCCATGGGTTTTCATTTCAACATTAGTTACATAAAACAGAAGCATGTGCTTGTGTTGACAAAAATAAAAACTTTTTCTGCCAAAACCTTTCACTCTTAAATTTAAAATAAACTACAGTATGATAGATGCTTACTGTCTGCTCAGTGTGTTAAAAAGAAGGGGAAAAATGTTGTGTTTAAGAAAAAGCCATAAAATTAAGAGCAAAGAAACATGACTCCAAGAAATTTGGTACAGTTAAGTTTTGATCCTTAATGCAGTGCAAACTTGGTTTTTGAAAATTACGAACTTAAACTAGTTTGAGAGAAGTCAAGTTCAACACAGTTAAATGTAAGTATGTTTTTGGAGTTTGCACCACTGGCTGATTCACTTTACAGTATATTTTACCTGCTACAATCTTCCAGTATAGATAAGGCTGGAAGAAACGGAAAACGTGAAGATTTAAGGATATGCTACAACCACGTTTTATGTCACTAGTACTGACAGTAATATGAGTCTTACTATACCTGATGAGTTCATACATCAGCTGGTGCTATAGGAACTGGGTAAGACTAAAGGACAGACTAACCCAGAGTTCTGTCTCTGGCACTGGCCAGAATCAGATTTCTAGGAAAGATGATGGAGCTGAGCAACAGCAGTCCCGATCTGCAGCCACTGATCGCTTGAGGTCCATGTGAATCAGTCTCGATGTCTGGCAATCCCTGCAGTCTCCCTTTGGCTCCCTATCCATTTCAAGCATTCACATTCCTGTGAGACAGAGATTCATAGCCTACCATCAGCTAGATGAAGAAGCTCCTCCTCTTTTTCTTAAACTTCACCACTTATTAGCTTTATTAGGTACCCTGTAGTGCCTACACTGAAAACAAAGAACAACCAATTGCTATCCACCCTCTTTGTACCTCTCATGATTTACTAGATGCATATTTTATTTCAACTGTCCTCTTGCAGACTGAGGCCTGCTTTGCTCAGCCATTATGTGGACACTGCCTCTTGTTTCTCTTCCTGTCTCCCTCTGCATCTTAACACTTTCAGATGAAAGAGGGAGCAGAGGGTAGAAAAATGAACTTGAAACAAAATATTCAAGTTTTGTGAGAATACATGATGGAGACCGAAAATAGTTGCAAAATTGTCACAAGAGGATACCTTGGTAAAATAAGAAAAAACTTGCATTGAACAATTACAAATTGCAAAGGTAGACAAATTGGAACATCAAAGTATCTGAGATAAAGTAGTATTAAAGCATATTTTAGGAATAGGCTGATACATTTGTATTTTGAAAATGGGTTTTGATTACTCTTTCAAATACTGTTTATTAAACCAAACTAGAACAGGTCTAGATATATTGGTCTAGCAACAGACCAAAATATTAAAACCAAAATTCCCCAAACAAACTCAAATCCTTTTGCCTAAGAGAGTATAGATTAATTTGAATGATGCAAATGCTCATCAAACCTTAATGTTTGTAACATAATTTATAGCCCTAAATACTAAGCTAAATGTATGTAATAAACTCAGAGGATGTAGTGCAAAAATTTAGCCAAAACAATCAAATACAGAAAAACAAATGCCTGGCAACTTTCTAAGCAAGATCTTTTAAAGACAAAATACAGGTAGCAAACTTACAAATCCTAATCAGATAGTTCTGGTTTGCCCCACTGCATTACATTATATTAGACAATCTGCAAGCTGCTAAATAGATTTGGGCTAATTATTCCTGGACTAGCTCATTTTCAGGAAGAAAACCTTGATTTTATTGCAGTCTTTGTTAAATTAAAAATGCAGATGCCTGCTCGGTGAAACATGGGTTTGGATTCTCATTCACTGCTTAGGCAAAGGTCTTTGAAAAGAAAACTTGGACAGTTTGAGTATAGCACAGGGGAAGCACAGACCCTCTGGGTATTTAATGCTAATTCTTGCTAAATGCATGTGTGTGCAAACCTGATAGATGATTTTGTAAGGCTTAGATCCTCCCTTTCCCCCCCAAATATAATCCTCAGTGTACATTCATTTTGCAGTTCTACTACCAAAAAAAACTCAATCATGTGTACCACAGGCTGAATTCAAAGCTAGGATTTTGTTTGGGTGGTCAAATACAATAGAAATCAACCCACCTTTTACATTCTCAAGTTAACAGTGATTTTAAATAGGAAACAATTCCATAAATTAAGAAGTAACAGAACAGTAGTTTATGCTTGCTGACCATATAACTACTTAGATTTAGATTTTAGAACATCTTTAATGGTTATCATAGTTGTCGTTCTGTCAAAATGAATGTTTAATTTTTTTATTGTGACTCTGCTTATTTTCACGGCCTTTGTAACTCTAATGTGTTAAATAAACACTTCTCATCCAGCCACTGAACAAGCTAACATGCCAAATGATTTGTGGCTTTCCACCTGAACTGTTGCTCATGAAACTGGGATAAAATGCCTGCAGGCCCACAAGTGGTAGAAGAGTCTCATCTTAGATTGCCTACTATACCTCTAGCACTTCAGCAGCAGTTGAGGCTTCCAAAAGTAATCTGAGTAACAAGAATGCTTGCATGGTGTACACTTAGAAGTACAACTTAGAAGGTTAATGTATTATTGAATGAAAATATATAAATTAACATTGTTTTCCTGTCCATTTCTTTCTTTTTCTTTCACCCAATGAAGTAGACGTGAATGTATCACTGCTGCTACTAACACAGATACAACTTAATCAATTAGGTTATTCACAAGTATTGAAAAAACACTCCAAAAGCTAATTCCTTGTTCTGTAGTTTCCGGTTGAGGTAAACATGCAAGCAAAAATGTAGTAAATATTAAAAATATCCTGAAACAAGATGGGACCAATTATCCTGCCACCATACTGTCATACTGAATTGAAGTGATCTGCTATAAATCACTTAGATTGGACTCCAAATTAAGTCCCAAGACCTGCCTTGGATTCCAAATAAATGCCTACACCTGTTGATCTTTAATACAAGAAAACTGTAGTCCTCCTTAGGCATTTCATAGGCATTACTGTAAAACAATATTTTATTAATCAATTATCCAGTTCTGAATGATAAAAGTGTGAAAAAGTAGGATCCATGCCAGTCTAGTTCATTGAGGGCGGCTTCTTGATAGAGTGAGCAAACAACCTCTCTCACCTCCCCCTCCAAGATTTTAGCTGCATTTATTTAAAGACGATGGTTTTAACTCACTTTGAACAAACTCTTGATGACCTCAGCTGCATTTTAAAGCTCCAAATTCTCCCAGCTAGCTGCTGATTTGCCAGGGACTTTCCTGCTTTGGGACAAGACTGGGAATGATGCAGCTGATACCACCACTACATCCAACCCAAGGGCAGCCACAATGCACAGCTTATGTAGCCCATTCCAAACACGGAATGTGCTGCCAATGGTATGTGCAGAATGAAGAACTACATTCATTCTGGCTGGTGAGGGTCAAACTGGGCAGGCACAAGCCCATGGTGTATGGAAAATAGCTGGGGAGACACTTTCACTTGTGCTGGCAGAGAAAAAAAGGGGCTTTTAATAGCACAAATTTTTGTTTTATAGAAGTAAGTGGCAGCAAATAAAAGGGTCCTTATTGCCTGGTGTTCACAGCTGCCACAAAATAGACATTGCCTGTGCAAGCATTGATTTCAACTCCTTGGTGACTTCCCTGGGGTGTGCTGTGGAGAGGAGTGAATCTGTATTGCATGCTCTTCCTTAGGGGAAGCACGATCCTCTTCCATTGCCTTAACTCTTGCAAAGAGTAGAGGAGAAAAGGACCACAAATGATTCTTTTCCACTGCTAATGCAGAGTGCCAACAAAGGAAGCACACTCGTTTGGCCTTCTAAAAAACTGACCTTCTATTTTAAATAGTACAATTGGCTTCAGTTTTAAAATTATGTTTGACTGGTCAGGATGCTGTTTCCTGCTGGATATGTGAGAGGGCTCACATGAAATTCTCATTGTTTTTATTACTCTGAAGCCATCGTAGTAGGTTCAGCGTATATTCTTTAGAGAAATGCATATTTAAAATAAATCTTGAATCAAAGAAAACTTGAATATATCTTTGGAATGTTTCATGCAGCTTTATCTAAGAATACTAAGTTTTCAGTTTCAATATGTAAATAATGTTTGCAGAATCACAGAATGATGAGGTTGGAAGACCTTCAAGATCATCGAGTCAAAAGCATACCCTAACACCTCAACTAAACCACGGCACTGAGTACCACATCCAGTCTTTTTTTCAACACATCCAGGGATGGTGACTCCACCACCTCCTCAGGCAGACTATTCCAGTACTTTATCACTCTTTCTGTAAAAACTTTTTCCTAATATCCAACCTCTAGTTCCCTTGGCGCAGCTTGAGACTGTGTCCTCTCATTCTGTCAGTTGCTGCCTGGAGAAAGAGTTTAAGAACTGCTCAAAATCTGGTTGCAAACTTCTTAACATATGAATTATATAATGTTGGTATTTATTAATTTCATATTCCAGGCTGATTTTCTACAGCTACTGGGAACTGCAGATGAGACTGTAAGCCAAGACACTCATTCTACTCACTCAGAGCTATTCCAAAATCAATCTGAGGCTCCTGATCTCCATTCATCCCCCAGGTCTTGGTTGTATTTCACTACACATCGAGTCTCTGTGTCCTGCAGTTGCCAACCATCTGCATGAGGAGTGAAGCTGTCTCTTATCAGTTTACTCTCCAACTTTACCCATGAAAGGCAGGTTGTCCTTCGAGTTTTGGAGCAGAGCTCGCTGCTTCCACAGCACATTTCAGCCAGGAAACAATAATTCCACATCAGGAATCCAGCTGCTCTCCCAAATGATACTGCACTGCATTACCACAAAGCCACAGGGCTGTTCAAAACACCCACTATCAGCCAACTCCCAGTCCCATGCCAGAGATCAGAAAACAAGAACACACTCAGCCTTTTCTGCTCTGGGCTTCCAGCAGTTTGCTTGCCCAATTATGGTGGGGTCTGTCCACATCTGTTTCGCAGTACTCCTCTCATTGGCTTAATTGAACAGGCTTCCTGATATCCCAGACAAACCACAAAGAACCATAGCATAAAGCTAGCTAACAAAGAAAGGAGGAAAGAAAGACAAAGAAATAGCAGCATTTTGGCAAAAATAAATCTTTATTTCTACATCATGGAAATAAATATAAACTTTCTCTTTGCAGATGTTGCTAATTATATACACAAGTTTGATTTTATTTTTTTTCTTAAAATACCTGCAGTCTTTACTCTAAGTCTTTGGCTTGCCCTTAGCAACGACTTTTTTTGAATAAAAAGATGGACGTCAATGAGAGCTCAGTTTGGTGGGATCCAGAACAAATATACTCCTTTTAATAATTCATTCATTATCTAATAATATCCTTTAGGGAGACTGGCTACTTCCACTGATTGTTTTAGTATTTATTCTAAACAATAGGCTTGCCCACTTAACAAATTAGGTTAAACTTCAGAAGTCATCACTTGTCGGACATTGTCTGGTGTTTGCCTAAGATATGAGACAATGCTGCTCTGTGTTGGAAAACTCTAGTGCAGAGAATCCTTTCCCTTCAGCTCCTTCATGTGCAGTGCTTCCTCAAGGACTTCCCAAAGCCTTCCTGACAGCAAGCCACCAGAGACATGTGTGTGGATTCAGTCCATAGCTGAGCACAGTAAATAACAGTATTTATGTCCATCATGACCTTGGCATCTCTGCAGGAGGTATGTTGTGGAGACCTGACCACTTTTGACCAGATCACAGCTATTGTAAAGGTTCATCCAGGAGATAAGAGTTGTCAGAAGTATTGGTGGGAAGGAAAGGATAGAGAAATGGATATGAAAAACACAGCTGGAGGCACTTATTTCAGCTATTGGAAAAGGTATGTTACAAAAAAAAAAAATAGAAGCCTCAGTTTCCTTTTAAAGTGTGTTATTTACAAGAGGAAAATGTGGCTTAAAGTGAGCAGAAGATAAATATAATCCAGAAAGAAACATTGCCCTGCACAGCATGTCACTGACCTGTGGGACACACCAGGGCATGAGGTCAGTCAGCTGCTGTACATTCCTTCACAGAGAGGCTGACAATGGTAAACCTGCTGTCTGTCCCCACATCTGGTAAACCTGACACGTGGTGAGCCACAACTTCCATCTGCAGTTACCTCTGACTCAGGTGGTTTGTCATGAGCAAGGGATCATGCAATCTCTCCTGCAAGCCTTAATACAACCTAAAACAGAGACCACACTATTTTAGTCAGGATTATTTTAATTGGGACTGTACATAACATGAGTAAAACCACTAAGATACACTTTAGTGATGTCAATCAACCAACCTGAGGGGTTTTTGTCTTATTTAAATTCCTGGCTTATTTAAATTCACAATCTTAGAATCATTTAGGTTGGAAATTACCTTCAAGATCATTGAGTCCAAATTATAGCCCAGCACTGCCAGGTCCACCTCTAAATTATGTCACTAAGTGCCACATCTATACATCTTTTAAATACCTCCAGGCATTTAGGTGGCCCACCACCTCTCTGGGCAGCCTGTTGCACTGCCTGACCGCTTTCTTCATGATGAAATTTTTACTAATATCCAATCTAAACCTCCCCGGGCACAACTCAAGGCCATTTCCTTTTGTTCTGTCACTTGCTACCTGGGAAAAGAGACCCACCCCTACCTCACTACAACCTCCTTTCAGGTACCTGTAGAGAGTGATAAGGTCCCTCCTGAGCCTTCTCTCCAGTCTAAACAACCCCGGATTCCTTGGCCACTCCTCACAAGACTTGTGCTCCAGACCCTTCCCCAGCTCTGTTGCCCTTCACTGGACACACTGGGCAGTGTGGAGGATGGGACATCTCCAAAGCATCTCAATGTCTTTCTTCTAGTGAGGGGCCCAAAACCGAACACTGGATTTGAGGTGCAGCCCCACCAGTGCTGAGCACAGGGGCACAATCCCTTCCCTAGCCCTGCTTGCCACACTGTTTCTGGTACAATTACAAGGGGCAGCTACATCCTAAAGCCAGTGCTTTTCCTACTCACAACACAGAGGTCAAAGAGGAAGCTTGGGTCACAACTAACGTCAGCAGGGACACCACATCCCACCCCTACTTTTGTTTCCCAGGAGCTGCAGGTGAGGCACGTGGGCTCTGCTGGGGCAGCCTCTCCCAGCGGTGCTTTGCAGCAGAGCAGGGAGCAGGGGAGCTGCAGATGTTCACCCACCTGACTGCACCAGCTATTGTCTCGTGCCTCAAGTTCCTGCCGACCGGCAATTAAGGCAGAAATCTGGAAATACACAGCGTGGTTAGCAGCTTCTGGTCATGGTGCTGATTGGATTAGTGTTGTCTGGAAGGATACAGCACTGACTGCTCTGGGGATTTAAACTGATCCCTCTGCCAAAGGAAAATGAGTGTGGTGGCTGTGGTTTGCTTTCCATTAACATTATCTTAGAGTTTATGTCCTATGGAAATCAGCATAGCGGGCAAATCCTGGGAGTGAGGCCCAAAACTGATTTAGCATGAAGTCTGAACTTTCTCTCACCTTCTGGAGCCCAGGTTTTCATACTCAGTGTCAACATGAAGAGACAGGGTAATTCAACAATGCTTCTCCTCCTGCATTTTCTTCTTGTCTTATGTGAATGTCAGAAATCATGGAACATAGAGTTTTTTAAATAAATCTACTAATCTTCTCATGAGAATAATTATACATTTTAAACATGTTTCCAGAAAAGAGGATCTCATATGTTAGAAAGTCAGATACAGAAATTTACTTCTCAAAAAATAATTAACAGGTAAAATGAGTTGGATAGAAGTAATTTGGCTTTTAAAGGTAAGCTTTATGAGTTGAAAGTAATACTCTAGTTTAGAGTCTTTTGTGCCAAAATACAAGAAAATATAAATAATATAGGGTTTAATATATGTTGTTAGAAAAAAAACATAGCAGAGAGGTTAAAAAAGCTGTCATTCTGTAATGAAAATTAGATTTTCTCTTATTTTACTTGAGTGGGCTTTACTTTTCTTTAAACAATAAAAATTAGCTAGCAGACCTTCTATATTATTGGAAGAATCATACAGGCATCATTGGGTACTTGAAGTATCTAGCTGTGCTGTATGAAGCTGTATGCAACCTAATAAATACTGAGTTAACTGTACTCAGATTTTGGCATGATTAATCCATTCAAAAATTTTAATACTGTGAATGTTATAGGAGTAATTAATTTGCAAATGGCCAATAGGTAAAGTGTAGGTTTAAAAAAAAAAACTTAACAATATGAGAAAATTTCAAAAGTCACTAATATCCTATTCTCAAAAGCAAACTAGAAACATAGCATAAATTACTGATAAAAAAGAGAATGTCAATCTTTATATTGTTTAAAGGCATTTGAAAACATTTTCCTAATTGCCATTTCAAAATCACCTACTCGCCAATCAAAGAAATTCAGAAACTTCAACTCTTTTTTTGTATTATATGGTGTTTTGGAGGTAAGAAAAATTTGCTCTGTACTTCAGTAGCTGTAAAAGACATTCACTACTACACCTTAAAAAGCAGCTCAGGAGGAAGAGTAACCTATTGAATCAGAGGGATTCTACCCCTGAATAACACTGAAGGAGTGTCTCTGCATAAAGGGAAGAAGCACTGAATTACTTACTAACACCCCTCAAATGCAATGAAAAATTTTACTATTCTCCTAAATAAAGAGGCTGTAGGAAAGGATTGGATGGATCAGAGTCCACCAAGGTGTATTTAGAGTTGTTACAGCCAACTGATTGTACTTAATTGTGGCATTCGTATGAGATTTTAGGCTGAAAAATAAATTTCAGAGAGGGTGTAGCACTACAATTTGAGCTGATAAAAACTGGTGAGCTGCAACCCCAGCAGCTAGAGAGAGGCAACGTAATTCAGAGTGTGGGGAGTTGTTAGCAAATTCCCTTTCTGTAGTCCTAGATAGGCAGGGGACATTGGCTTGCAAATCCAAGTTGCTGCAGATACTGGAAAGTTTGTTGAGCTCACCCTAGAGCAGTGATTAAAAACGACACTAATTCACTGTCCTCTGAATACAGCTGTGTCCTAGGTTACAATGTAAAATTGTGCCCAAGGTTTGTATTCTATCCCCATGAGCCGTTGGAGCCAAGGTGGGGCAGTGTTTTCCTTATCTTCTGTTAACGAGCCTAACAATGCCTTGCCCATGACTCATAGATAACTCCCTCTGGGAGTTATCTCTGTTTAATGGGCCATCAAGGACCCACTGCATGACTCATAGAATGAGATCAGCCCATTGGGAGATGCTCTGCCCAGGGGGAGGAGCCAAGCATTCCCACCTGGATAAATCCAGGGTTTGGGACAGCACAGGCAGCTTTTATCCACTGGACTCCCAGAGGAGACAAGAGTTACCAGACCTTTCTACAGGATCACTGCTTCGACAAGACCATCTCATCTGGACTGCTGCTACCACCCTAACAGGGTGTCAGGTTGTATTCTGACTCTGTCAGTGGTTTTTTGTACTATTACTTTTATTTTACTTTCTTTTATTTCTTTTCTTTTCCTCTTATTAAATTGTGTTTCTGACTTGGAGTCTTTCACTGGTTTTGCTTTCAAACCAGCACAAGCTGAGTTTTAGGAATCATAAAATGGTTAGGGTTGGAAGTGACCTTACAGATCATGTAGTTCCAACCCATGCAGGGACATTTGTCACTAGACCACGTTGCTCAGAGCCCCATCCAACCTGGCCTTAAATGGTTCCAGGGATGGAGCACGCACAGATTCTCTGCACAATCTGTTCCAATTCCTCATCACCCTCAGAGCTAAGCATTTTTTCCTAATACCTAATCTAAACCCAGATTTTTTGAGTAAAGGTGTCTCAAGAATGAAAGATGGGGAGAACACAAAGCCACAAAAGTAACACTGAAGAAGGAGGAAGTCCTCCCTCCTTAAAATTTTGAAGTTATGTGAGTAATCAGAAAAGGTTTTTTACCACACATATTGTTACAAAATGAAGTTTTCATAGATTAGATTGGTGATATATGTATGAAGAGTTAAATTTCTTCAATTTTAAGCTTTCTTATTCCCAGTGTCCAAACTGCTGACTAGTTGGTCTGACACACTGTGGTCACAGAAAAAAAAGACCTTCTATTATTTAAATATAATGTCAGTATTGAAAAACAGAGGGGATAAAATACACATAAAGATGAAAATATATTTGAAATCTCATTGATTTCTTATGTATTCTCCATAATCTAGAAACAGGGTACCCTAGTCTCACTAACAGCAGTTGAGAGCTAGGACAGGCCATGTATATTCTTTCCTTGTCAGTTTAACAGAAACAGTTAAACAGAAGACCAAAGAACCTCAGATGAGACAAAAAAGAACCAAAAAGCTGTCAGCCAAATAACAACAATCCATTACATAAAATATATAAGCAACAAAAAGGAGAGGAAAAAATGTTTGCATTAACCCAACAACAGTCAGCACAGAAAGTCAGTTAGGAAAGCTTAATTGGTTGGTTTATTGTGCAAGTAATAACTCATACTAAAACTCTTTGATTCATAAAATTAAATTTGCAATAATGGTATAAATGTTAAATAGCTTCAAGAGGAAAATAGTTTGTAGTAAAATATATAAGGGTTACTATCTTAATTTAGTATTATCCTATTTACCAAACAATGCAGATTCACATAAAGGGACACATAAATACAAATGTTTGCAGTTGTTAGACTATGAAATACTGGCTGATAACTTATTGCTTACCTTGTTGAAGACTACCATAAATACAAAATACCATAGGTCATTCTGTGATGAATCACTTTTTTTCTCTTCACTTAGAAAAAGGCTGCAGAGAAGAAAATGTCTATGAAGAGTTGAATCCACGAGACAGAAGATTCATAAAAGGTATTACAACAATATCTCTTTGGACATGATATTGGCCATCAGCCCCATGCAAACATGTGTACAGGACAGGAAACTCAGCTTGTGCTTTCAAGCAACTGAATTAAACGTGGGTTTGTCCCAAAAGCAAATTTTCTTCAGCTCTATGTTCTTAAAATTGTATATATTTTCCTCTCTGGAAGCTTCATGATTGTGCTTATCCCACCTTACACCAGAGTACAGATTGAACAGTCATGCAGAATGAAGAAATTATACAACTGTAATAAGAAGCTATTCATGATTGTTAATATATTAGGACCATGACAGTAAATAATTAAAAAAGATGCTTCTGCTTGCGAAAAAGTTTATCAAACTGAATGGTAAATTATTTTGTCCTAGACTGTAACTTAATTCACAGAACTGGTAACAAGTAGCTCCTTCTGCAGCAATATGACCCCATTATCTCTCTAAAGTCACCTAGCATATTCTTCAAAATTTTATATTTAACTTTTTAGCCTCTATGCCACATGGGGCAGCAGGCAATTTATTTCTCATACTCTCTTGATAGATTGCCAAACTAATCCATCTTCTTAAACTAAAAAAAAAAGAAAAAACCCACCAAAAAAACCCCACCCACAGAAATATAGGCAAGATTCAAACAAAGAATAACTTGATTAAACTTCTAAATCCACAATTTTTTAGATTAGTTCTATAATGGAGTTATATATATCAAACAATTTTTTTTTTCTTTTTTTTGTTAGAAATAGTTTACACTATTACTGTGGGTTAGCATGAAATAAATTCTGGACCCCCTTTGTTTACAGGAAACCAAAGCTGATTCTCAATGAACCTGCCTATGTGGCTAAGACCGGAGCTGAGACCAAGCATCAAGGCTTTTTTGGATAGAGTACACATTAGGAGAACATCATTTGCAGATGTTCTTTATCCAGTTAGATTCCCTGGCTTTTCACTATCTCTGCTCACATGAGGCATGGCCAAAACAAACAAGCTGTCCTTTGCTCAGCAAAGTGCATTTGATGGTGCCGCGTGGATGGGAGGCCTCCAAAGCAATGGTTCTCAGCATTCCAGCTGATTAGCTCTTCTAATTGGCTCTGTCTCTTCCCATCCCAGGATCTTCTCACAATAAATCTAGCTAGGAAAAGATGCATAAAATTCAGTATAAAGGAAGTACCAAGGAGATGATGTGAAAGTAACATTTCTTTTCAAGCTGCATTCCTAGCATAGAAGACTAGAGTTTATTTCCTCTTGGCAGATGTAGAATGTAAACAATCTTGGTCATCTTGCTGCTTGATCATCTGTTTTTATGTGGTTTATACCCTGTCTCATCAAGAACAAGTATATGGGTGGAAAACACGAGATGAAATAAACAAGTTGGTCTGTGCTGGTGCTCCTCAAAGTATTAAAACCTCTCAAGGACAGCTCACATGCCCACTTAAGGCATCAGAACTGGGAGCAGAAAGATAAATCCTGCAGGGGTTTCTTGCCCTAGCATGTGCATATACCAAATACACACTTCTAAAGATCATGCAGAAACAATTGGTCAAAGATTGTGTTACCACAGGATCCCAAGACATTTTCAACGCTTCATATTTCTTCATATGCCAGTTGGCAACTTGACCTTTTTTACAGGCTTTTGTAGAGGTACAAATGGTCTCTATATCCTTTTAGATTTAACATTTATTGCAGTTATCCACCATCACTAAGGCCTGAAGTTCTCAACCAATGCAATTACCTTTACTCCTTTGTCTGTATAAAGAGCCAGAGTAAGTCATAGACTCTTTGAGAGAGCTGGAGAAGAAAAAGTCAACACTTCAGAGAAACGGCAATCTCCTGCATTTGGAGTTAAATTACCTGAGATTATTGCAAGGTTGTCAAGGTTGTCAAAGTAAAAGTAATGTTTAATACAGTTCTGGAACCCAGCTGTCTACTAAGTTAAAGCTTCTTTAGATAACTGAGGTGTCTCAGGTTTTTTAATGAGATATAAAAACCTTCTGCTTTAGAACAGACTAAGTTAAATCAAACATACTTTAATAGTAAACAATTGTGAAAAGACTGAGTCAGCTTATTTGATTCTTTAAAGCTCTTCATGCAAAAAAAAAGCATGTTCTCAATAAAATCTGGGAAAGCTCAACTTCAAATAAAAGATGTATAGCAAGTATTTATAAATGAAATATCTTCAACTAAAAGAACACATTTTTTAACATAAGAAAAGCAAGAGACATATTAGATGCAGTAGTACAAGCCATACAGGTGGTTCCTGTGAAATCTAGAGCAAACTTACCTCCACAGGAATCTCCACAGAGAAGTATTATCAGAAATGAAATTTCCATGTTTCTTCCTTTTTAAAGCAATTTCCTTTAAACACATTATATTTTCCAATGCAACTCACCCATGAATGTGGCTGTCAATTACAGTAAACCTATTAAAACTACTGTTTATTTTGGAGAATAGGTTTTTTCACAGGACTATGTCTTTGTTACATACATTACTAACAGGCATAATGATTGCATATGACTTCAGTAGAAGGACATAAGAGTTTGCATTTTTAATTTCCTGTACCTGTCTTGTATTTTTCACTTGTTTATTTGGAAAGTTGATACACATAAATACTGAATGAATTGGCATGAAAAGTGAATCAAATTGAGTAATATCTAACTTTCAAAAAGATTGAACAGACTCATGGATTTTTTAAAGATTACTTCTATGTAGGGATTTGATATATGTTTGCAGTTCAGTTTAAATAAAAACGCAACAAACAACTTGTCTATAAAATTCCTTCCCCACTTCATTGATCCTTTTAATTTTCCTGATTTTTGGCATGCAGAGAGGTGGAAAGGATAAAGAAAGGGATGTTCAAAGTCTTTACAAAATAGAAACAGATATTTAGAAGTTTAAGTGTCAGACCAATGTCACAGAGCTGTTTACCATACTTATGCATTCAGTTCATGCAGCTTGGTGACTGTGGAGTGAGTACTTCACACACACACAAAAGAAAAAAAAAAGAGAGAGAAAAAAAAAAGGATAAATCCTCTCTCCACTTCAGTTTTCAAGCTTGGGAGTTGGCATGACAACTCTAAGCAAGTAGTCAAGTCAGGCACTGACTGAGAGTAAGAAGCTGAAAGAAACCATCAGAAATATAAAAACCAGGAATACAGAGAACTGCTAGGAAAAAAATGATAAATTTGTGAACATCCCAGAGCTTTTGAGATGAGGGCACTATCACAAATATTGCAACTGTGTCCCTGTATGGCAGTAGGCAGAGTATCATATAGCTGAGGTGGTGACTAGCTGTTTCTCCAGCACATAAAAAGATTGTGCTACTCTAGGCAAAACTCTAGCTCTGCTGTGTGCCAACAGAAATAGCTGAGCAGGCTGCACAAGAGCAGCCTCACAGTGAACAGCTAGTAGTGACACATAAAGATCTTAATAATCTTCCTTTATTGTCAAAGCAAGTTTAATTTCCAGAAAATACATATTTATATCTAAATCAAAGAAAATAAATTAAGAAGGGTTTTTAAAAAAAAAGAATATTTGACATTTGTAAAAAAAGGGGGAGAAAAAAGAAAAAGAAGAAAAAACATTAAAAGAAAAAGTTTACTGAATAAGAGGAAATCTTCCTAGCTATGGTAGGATAAACTATTCCGCATCTTCCTCTGCAAATGTTTTTAGTCTTTGGTTGTTACCACAGTATTTTGACAGAATGAATTTTCTTCTGTCTCCAACTGACATACGAGCTGGTAGTAGAGCAACAACCCTACTACACAACACTGTACATGTAGCCTTGGACTGGCCTCAGAAACCATACTCTTCTTATGTAGTGGCATCACTGTCATGTGTGAGGACAAATAAAGTTAGATTAGCTAACAGAAGAAATATTCAGTCCCATATTTTGCATATTTTCTTATCCAAGTACGCTTTTTAGTAACCCATTTCAATTGAAATAATGACGTAAAGTTGTTTGCACACAACTACAATCTTGTTTCTTGCCTCTTTTTCCCCCAGAAACTTGGTCATTATTGCATGTTTGTCCATTGATTAAAGTCTGCATATTTTTATTCCACTTATTAAATACAGACATAGCGGTAGGATAATGTATACTTTATTCTTTAGCCTAGCAACTATTTTTTCTGATGTTATAACCAGGCCTTTAAATAGGAACAAGACCAGAGACTCTCACTTTTACTAAGTCAGAGGACAAACTGACCTCACCACCACTGACTTTGCCTACATGAGATACCTAAAGCTGAAGGAGACCTCTCCCCCTTTTTGTTTATTCTACTGTAGACTTGATAACTCTGAAATGGAAAAATAAAGGAATTTTCATTAAGGTAGGGAAGTTTGAAAGGTTCTCTCATACGACATAAAAGTTGACAGCCTTATTGGCCAAGTGGCAAATTTTGGGAATTCTTACATTCCTTCTGCTTCTATTTATTTCCTAAGCTATAAATATCATTATTCTTTTGATTTGGGTTTAGTAAGTTTAATTTTCAGATTTCAAAATCTATGATATTGATTATGACCTAATATAAAATTGCACTGTTCATTATCAGCAGGAAAAGAGAATAATCATCTCCCAAAGGTGTAACACCTCCTCTACACACAAATTATATTTCACATGGTATTTCAAGTATGAAAATAATAAGTAACAGTCCATGGAGGAAGGTTTTATTTACTTCACAGAACCAAAAAATGGTTAGGGTTGGAAAGAACCTTAAGGATCATCAAGTTCCAACCCCAATGCCATGGGCAGGGACACTTTCCACTAGACCAGGTTGCTCAGAGCCCCATCCAACCTGGCCTTGAACATTGCCAGGGATGGGGAGTCCACAGCCTCTTGGGGCAACTTGTTCCAGTGCCTCACCAGCCTCATAATTTTTTCATAATACTTGATCTAAACCAAGATTTTTCATGTAAAGGTGGCTTGAGAGGGCAGGGTGGAGAGGAGAACTCCAAAATACAAAGCTGTACTTAACACAGGAACACTGAAGAAGAAAGGAGGAAGTCCACCCTCCTTAAAATTTTGAAGTGATGCAAGAAATCAGAAAAGGTTTGTTTACCTCACAGTGGTTCAAAGCTGCTTAGGCTTTTATTAGCAACTTTAATAATGTGCTTAAACAATTCTATCGCTATATACAGTGTATATATTTAATACCTGTTTTCACTGTAATTCCTGCTGAGTGTTAAAGCCCTCTATCATGGCTATTATACAGGATGAAGTCCCCAGGAATTCTAAATTAATTACTTCCTTCAGATACACTTTTACTCTACAGCATGAACAAAATGAGAAGTTGCAATCTTTTCTGCACCTTTCTTACTACATTTCAACCCCTGGGTTGAAACATTACTACCTTATACTACCATTGGGTAAAAAAAAAAAATTTGTTGAATACATTTCATTTTTATTGTACTTTGGCCTCATACATAACTCAATCTCTCCAGGTTATAGAAGATTTTTAAATATTTACAGGAAGGATTGAGTAAACATGCTGCATGCTGATGTACCAGCACTTTAACTTATGTACAGAAAAGCCTGCAATGGTATCGCAAATAATGTCAACTGAATATCTGGCCCAAGATGTAGTGTATATTCAGCTTAACAGAGAAGTCACTGAGGCAGAAAAATCATTAAAAATCAAATATTCTGTGCTTACTGCACTCTCCCCTAAGAAAAATACATGCATGTTATACTACAGGCACAAGTTTATTGTTTTGTTTGAGATTCTAGCTAAATAAGTGTTTTTTAAAGACCAGCCTCCATATGTTTAGACTGGACAGGACTGGGTTGTGTTACACAAGTTCCCTGATGGCACTGCTGTTTACTTTCTTCTCTCACATGGCCTGTACAATCAACAGTAGGTCAGCCATTAAGAAGTCACTGCAATATTAAAATATTTATGAAATACCAAGGACAATCAAATAATCAATTGACAGTAAGAAACAGGAGAGCAGAATGATGGAATTCCTCAACAAGTAACCTGAAAATACCATAAAAATATAAATCTACGAGATTCTCCCCTTAAGTTGTAGCTCTCCTTTCTGCCCCTATTTGCTTCCTCTGCCTCTGAAGCCAAGTTTCTGAACCTGCATTGATTAAGAATGAGATATCTGTAACATGATACGTTTGCAGTGATCCCATAGATTGCTGTTAACAAGCAGTCCATCACAAATGTGGTTTCTATTAAGTTTTATTACTTTCAGGATGTTAATTTTGGTACAGGCTTATTTTCCTAATTTAGTGCAAACCCCCTACCCATGACGTAAAACAAACAGCGGTGGGGAGGTGGAAAAAAAATATAAGCGAGCTAAAATGACACTGCTAGAACAGTACTGACATAGCTATCTAAATATTCAGCATTAATCTGAAATTGGGGTTTTTTTTGACAATTTTACAATGACTAATTGAACAAGACTAGGCAGAAGCCCTATCAAGACTCTTTGACATTGTTCATATTATACAAGGCTACAGAGATAAAAACTGTATTATATATGACTATAGAAATTAATATTCTAAATCCAGTGTGCTACAGGAGGAATATGTAAGAGTTCTTAATTTAAAAAAAACCACATTACTTTAGAATATAACCCAAATTGATTATCCAAGTAACTTCAGACTTCTCAGAAGACTGTGAATTTCAAACCGGATCATCAGTTATCATGTGAAAACTGGAAAAAGGACAGCATCACTCTTCACAGTCTGATATGGAAAACAAAAATAGTTACTTAGCTATTTAGATCTTTTACAATATATGAAGAGAATTATAGTACTCCAGGAACTACAGAGCATGTCAAATGTTAGGAAATTCAATTAACAATTAAAAAAAAATCACATGTAAATATTCTGTAATTCTAAAAGTTAAACATCTTAAGGAATTTCAGAATTTAGGTTGTTTTTAAACCTTGTCAGCATTTATGTACATATATATTTCCATACATTCTGATATTAAGTATTGCATAGTTCTTTATGAAGGAAGTAGGGATCTTGGCTTAGTGGCATGGACATTCAAAGGCTTGAAGAGCTTGCTATGAGCAGGACGTGAGAGTCAAATTGTACAGACTGGAAGGGTTAAGGAGAAAAAGCATCTTTTGAGTCCAAATACTCAAATGCTTCCATGGAGCAGCAGTTTCTGTCTTTGTCTCTATGACAGATCAACCCACAACCCCCACAACTTTAGAGTCCTTTATTTGATGGCTATATAATTTGAAACATCTGGAAAGCCTGATTTTCAAAAGGAATGACCTCTAAATTAAAGGTGGAAGTTCAGTTAGCAGAAGCTACATACTAAATATTTAAATACTGCATAAATGATGACTATAAACCAGGTGATGAGCCTCTCAATGTAAGCATGCAAAAATTACTGAGCTCTGTTCCTCAGTTAACCACTCAAAAAAATAAAAGTAATTCTTCTCTTGTCAGCATGTTTTTTAAGATAAGACTTTTTACTTACAGTGGTGAAAACTACAGACATGCACATTAAATCAGCCTATATATCCTCTTCTACTACCAAAACTGCTGTAACCCTCATCATCCTTATTGCTCTCCCTGCCTACATTCTCTCTTCACCACATCCTTTTTGGGGATTATGAATTACCTTTTTTCCTCAGATTATTTTATTGTTTAATTAATTGTGATCTCTGACTCTACCTTCCAGTATCTGCAGCTCCTCCTCTGTGCAGAATTGCCAGTAAATTAAATGAGCATTTTCTAGTCCATCATCCAGATTTTTAATGACAGATAATAATGCACAGCAGAGGATAAATCCTTGAAGAACGAAAGCTGATAAACCTGACAAGTTATACAGCAACTACCAAAATGGATCAGTTTAAAGTCTTCCAGCCACATTTAGTCCCACTCTAGAATATTATCATCTAACCCATATGCTCCCAGACCCTGAGAATATCAGAGTAGCTTCTTATTTATATTAGGTGTTCTTACAGCTCTTTCATCACAAGCTCTGTACATTAAACTGTATGTCATAGCAAGCCTTTCTTTTCTCCACAATTCCAGACAATATCATATTTTCTTATTTGGAGCTAACTGGAACATATTCAGCTAAAGTAACATGTAACTCAACAGTATGGAATATAATAGAATACTACAAATAAATCAGCCATTTTAAACAAGTCTCAGCTACAGTGTGAGCAACAGCTTTGATCCAATATCACATTTCATCATATGGTATTAAGTACTATGTAATCAAAATGCAAATATTTATAAAAATAAAAGAATGTAAGGTCCACAATGCTTTTGCTTCCACTTCAATATTCTAGGTCCCCTCATTTTAATTAGAAATACTCTGAAAAACTCTACAAACTCTTTATCAAGGTTCTTACACAAATTAGGTGGCAGCACAGCTTACAATACAACTCTCAGTAGAGGATTAAAAATATGTATGTATCTGCTTCAAAGGCTCGTTGTCTACAGTGTTAAGGTAAAATGTTTATGTTTCCCCCACCAAAAACACATATATCCACAGGTCATTTTATATATAAATGCTCAGCGCTTAAGATGGAAGGGTTATATAGCCTTACTGCCCATATTCATTAAAAATTATGATTCTTGGTACCAAATACCACCAAAAGAGCAAAAATGCGGTATTAAGAAAAAGGGACAAACTCTTAGAGATTTTTTTCAATTAAATATAGAGTTTTCACTGTTTATATATGACAAAAATGTACAAGTTAGTGAAGGGGGTTGAATGAAATGGCCTTAAGTGATTTCAAAGTGAGCATAATTTTAAGCATATGAAACTCTCTTCAGGCACTAAACGGATTTCACATGGAGTTGGTGTAGATTTCTATCACTCATATCCAATAAAGAGTAATTAAAACGGAGATGAGACAGATTGGCATCTGGGAATCAAGGGAATCAAAAGCCTATCTCTCTATGGCAGCTTAAACCAGCTTGGACTGTTTATCACAGCAAAACAGCCTGAAGAGAGAGACAGGACTGGGCTCTCCATAAATATCAGAACACTAAATGCCAAAGATAAGTAAAGGGGTTTTTTTTAATTAAAGGGTAATTTAGACCCTCAGGGAGAAATGCATACTAAATAAGAAGTTATATCAGAAATTGGAATGTTGCCTACTAGAACCACAATGTTCTCATTCTTCCAGTATATGCAAAAGGAGCAAAAAACGCTGAAATAATCTCTCAAAAGGATATGAACGAACTCATATGACACATTTTGATAGCTACATGACTAAAGCTGATGACCCACTCAGTCTTTCTAATCAAAACCTTATCATGTTTATATGGTTTCTTAAAAACCATCTAGGACTTGAGGCCAGATATTTATGAAAACATACAAACACATGGGTCTAATAATGTAAAAGGTAGGCTGAGTCACTCCAGTTCAGGGTCTACTACATAGTTTTCAATTATTTAAAACTATTTAAGTGGGGAGCATGTACTCATGACAATTTTTTGATACAGAGAACTGACAAGCTAAGTAGGTGCTCTGTTGCACCTGCTTCCATGAACAAGCAAGAACCACTTGGGGTTGTGAAAGTTGAGGAAACCTTAGCTGCAACGACTACAGCATTGTGGAGTTTAAAATCCCAAGTCAAGTGAGCAAGAAAAATTTTAAAAATTACTATCCTGGCCTTCAAGAAGGCAGATCTTCCCTTGTTCATGACCTGTATGGTAGGACACATGGAATACTGCCATGACGGACAACAGGGCCAAGAAGACCTGGCTGATTTTCAAGGGCAACATTATCAAAGCACAAGAATGGTCCTTCCTGACACTCAGGAAAACAAGCAAGTATAGCAGAAGACCACAGGGGATGGACAATGCAAGAGACTATTTGAAGAAAGAGAGGCACTGTCTGAGAAGGGAGGCATGCAGATATGAGAGCCAAAGCTCAGCACAAGCCAAAGCTACCTAGAGATATGAAAACAAAAAATGAGGAAGGCTTCAGTACCATCAGGAAAAAAAAAAAAAGACCAAAGAAGAGGTGAGACCACTGCTTAACAGGGCAGTGGATCTAATCATACATGAAATAGAAAAGTCTGAGGTATTAAATGCCTTTGTGCTTCTGTTTTTATTGGCTAAGTTTTTTCTTAGGTGTCAGAGCTCCTTCATATTAATCTGTAGGAATAAAGCATTGCCCGCAACAATGATCAAATCATAGACCCCTGAATCTAATTGTACTTATACAAGTCCATGGGCCTAGACAAACCCATGAACTGTCTTGGTTGGCTGATTGCATTGCAAGGCTGCTCTCCACTGTCTTCAAAAGATTAGGAGGTCCCAATGACTGGAAGAAGGCCATCTTCAAGGAGAGCAACGAAGAACCAGGCCACCACATGCCACTCAGCCTTGCCTCTGGTCCTAGGAGGGTTCTGGAGTAAGCCTTCTGAGATGTCATTTCTGAGCTCATAAAGGACAAAAAGGTGACTGAAAACACCCAGTGTGGATTCATTGAGGATAAACTGGGTCTAACCAACCTAAATGCCTTTTGTGATGATGTCACTAAGGGTGAGTGGACAAAGGATGAGTAATATATGATGTTTACTTTGATTTTAGCAAAGCCATCAATAATGTCCTGTAATATCACTATAGCAACATTGGTGAGACACAGGCTAAATAAGTGGATAAAGTAGATGGAAAATCAGTTGGATTCTCATACAAATTATGTTCTGATCAGTAATACTAAGTCCAACTCACAGCCAGTTACTATTGTCATACCTCATATAGCAAAAGTGGGTCTTTATCCATTCTTTAACATCATTTATTTCTCTTTCATATCCTTATTAACAAGCAGCAGAATGGGACAGAGCGCACATTCTGCTGCAAAATGGATGATAATGCATGAGGGAGTACCCAATATGCTGGAGGGCAAGGCTGATCTTCAGAGGGACCTCAAGTGGCTGGAGGAAAAGGACAATTCTTGCATGCTCTTGAAATTGAACAAAGGCAAACGCAAAGTCATGGGACAGAGTATTTGACTTCTGAATAACTCCAAGGATGGAGAGTCCACAGCTCCCTGGGGAAACCTGTGCCAGTGCACCATCACTCTCACAGTGCAAAGTGGTTCCTGATGTTTCATGCAGAGCCTCCAGCTTAAGCCCACTGCCTCTGGTCCTGTCACTGGGCACTACCAGAAATCAGCTGGCTCCATCCTCTCTGCACCCTACTTTCAAGTGTTACCATACCTTGATGAGATCCCCCTGAACCCTCTCATCTCTAGGCTAAACTTTCACCATTCTCAGCCTGCCCTTGTACAATGTATATTCCAATCATTCCAGTCCCTTAATGGCCTTGGGATTTCTGGTTGCCCCAATACAAGAACAACAGCACTGATCAACAGAAGAAAGTACAGTGGAGGCCCACAAATAGCCATGAGGCTGAAGGTCCCCAGCGTATGAGGAGTGACTTAAAGAAAAGGATTTGTTTAGCTGTAGGAGAACTCTGCTGTCTTCAGCTAGGTAATGGGAGAAACCGTGATCCTCCACCCTTGGAGAGTTGTCAGAGCCCTGACCAACCAGATCTAGTTGGAAGGCTGGACTAAGTGGCACTGAGCAATCCCTTCTAACCTGATACACGAAAACTGCATCAAACAGTGAGTGTTTTCATTTTTATGCATCTCTATCAGAACATGTTTTACCAATTAGTAATAGAAGTACTGGTCTAAGTGGCATTTTGTTATGATGTTTTCTGCTACAGACTCTCCAAATTATGGGATGATAGGAACAGAATAGAGCATCTATCACACTAAAAACATGTCAAGGGTATTAACCACTATGAAAGAGATTGCCATAAGCACACATACCCTTTTATGGAGAAAGAGAAGAAGAAAATGTTTGCAAGAATACTTGTCTGATTTGTTACCCCATTATGGAAAAACTGGTCTAACAATACTGCAAAGATTGGATATATAAACAGATAGATAACCATGTGAAAGAATTGCAGACACTGCAACAGCTAATTGGCCCTGCATAAGCTACATATGCATTTGTTTTACATAAATTACACCACTCTTATCATGACAAAAGTAGGGTTCTCTCTTACTGTCACAGATGCTGAACCATGCAAAAAGTACATACTTCCATTAAGGAGTTTCTCCCTCAGAAGAAGTGTTAGATAAAGTCAAATATGTCAGCTAAATAATCGCTTAGACTTTTACCAGTATATTTCAGTGAATCTCACCTCTGTAAGTGATACATACAGGCAGACATCACTGCACAGAAGACACACAGACACAGACATGGCACAACTCTCCACTTATTGTTATGAAATACTGATACTACAGCAACATCATCCACTGCTTGATTTGCATTTAGCTGTATAGATTGAGCTAGCTGATTTTCACTTGCAGAGAGAACATGTGGATACAGAGTACCTGTGGATATAGCTACAACTGGTTTCACACAGATTAGGCAGGGAAACTCCAAAAAACAGATTTGAAATTATTTGGTAGGAAAACTGACATGCACAAAGGAAGCAATTGCTGTAATCAACACAAAGTCCTGGAACCACCTGCCCAGAGGAAGTCAAAGACGCACACCCTACACTATATGAAATCCAGTGGGGTTTGATTGCTTGACAAAGCACACACACAATGGTAAATGCATGTCTAGACTGGTATCATATGTCAAAAAACCACAAATACTTTACTCAGATGTTTATTCTGAAAAGATCGAAGATATTTGCAGCAGAGTTTTGTAGGCTTCTATGGACGATAGGAGCAGATATCTGTAAAACATCTGGTAGATTTCATCCTGTGGAGCTAAACAGGCATGTAATATTAACTGCAAGCTTGGGAGTCATGCTTTATTCCTGAAGAACTGGATGCAGCTAGTGACATTTCATTACATACAAACCACGGTATCAGAAAAAGGTTCATTTAAAATTTTAATTATTTACAGTAAGCACAACCAACCTAAATTACACAATATAGGTGAATTGTTTGTGCAATTCTGAAGAAAAAACCCATCACTTTTGGCACTAGAATTCTCCTATTTTTCATACATTCTAGTATTTGCATTACATATATATATATTCCACTGACATATGGAATATCAAAAAACTGATGGCCACTTAAAAGATGCTTTAATCCATGGGCTGTAGGAGCCACTAATAAAGATGGTGTATGAACTGGTTTTGTTAATACTTCACAATGCCCCTCCAGATTTTCATCTCTTTGAAAAGCAAAAATAATTATAAAAGTATAGATTCATACAGTGACATTTCATCAGTTAGAAAACAGGAATGGTGCAGTATCTTAATTTTTCTTTGATCTTACTTCAGGGGAACTTGGCATGGCTCATGGAGTAATGTTGTATACAACTTCCTACAACAGTGTAAGTCAACTTCAAACTAAGTTCTTATATTGTAACAAACTAAACACAAAGATATATCAACTTACAGAAACTTTTATTCATTTTAAAGGGGAATCCTGACACCAAGGTTAAATAATGTTTCTATGAAGTCAGTTAGTTTGGTGACAAAATTCAAAGCTGACACTTCTAGAAATATTTTTTACAAGTTCAGATGAAAACATTTGTGATGTGCAATGGGCAGAAAAATTGTGTAGATGAATCAAAATATTTTTCTTTTGAGATTTAGCTCCAGATAACTGATATAACCAGATAACCATTCCTGGCAACTGCATAAATTAACCAGATTCCAGCCCTTAAACTTACCAGTTCAGCACCAGTTCTCTTATTCTGGACTCAAGAAAGATTAATCTTATTTAATGGAAGTTTCTCACGTGGGCATTGCCACAGTCAGTATATGCTGAGATAGGCTACACTGAGCATTCTGTCTACAAATATGTGTTCACAGTCACCAGCGAACACCAGTCCTCTCACCAGTGCCTAAAAGGATGCCTTGGAAAAACAAAACAAAACAAGAAAATCATAGGTATTAGATATAACAAACATATGGTTACCATTTAGCCATGAAACAATACTTTATATAAGGTCAGTTCCCTCATAATTATCATAGGAATAGATATGTCTCAGTGGAAAGATGGTATTTCTGATCTTGCTATTTTTTCCTGGCCCTTCAAAGTCCTCAGACTTCAAATCTTAACCATGAAGGTATGTTTTAAGGACACCTTTAAAGCTTTTAAGAATAGGTTGCTTTTCATTCTCCCTCTACCCAGTTTTTTTCATAGCTGGATTTGTGCATTTCAGGTTGGGGTATAAAAAGATTACTACTTCTCAATCACGTATTAAAATTTTATTGTGTGCTTGGATAAGGAAACAAGAACTACTGCAATGGGAAAGTTCCTCTTCCAAAGCAGGAAAATAAATGTGGCATCTTTCATCTCAACAACTGTGTTTCTAATGTATTTTGAATATTAAACTTCGTACTTGAATTAATTTTAAAAAATCGGAAAAAAAAAATCCATTGTAAGTGTTGATTTCATTTCTGGTATAAAATATTTTCAGTGTGAGAACAAGTGTGTGATGAATTGTCTCCTAAGAACCACTAGTTCATTTTTTTTTTAATTCCTGCCACTTATAATTCCCTCAACACAGTGAAAATAATCATACTGTCTAAGTTTCAGAAGACATAAATCAAAAGCAATACATAAGACAAAATCTGACTTAAACTTTTATTATTTGAAATGACATATGACTAGAAAAAGATCTGTGGTGCTTCTACGGGAAGGACAGTTAATAAATTGCCCTTATAAGCTTAACCATGTTTCAAAAGAGTAACCCAAAGGAACAGAAAATAAGCATACCATTTTACAGAATGACTTAATGGTTTTCTAAAATTCCACTGTTTAAAGTACACACCAGGTAAGCAAATGTGTCACTAGTCAGTTAGTCTTTGCTCAGAATTAAAAAAAAACTTTCAGAGCCAGGATGCCTTTCCCTGAACCTGAATCTTTGCAGGTGAAAATCATATCTCTAATTTTTCCTGAGTATTAGATATGATGTGATGTATTGAAAAGAAAAAGCTGAAAAGTGAAAAAATAATGAGGAGACTGAGCTAAAAGGTCTGGATTCTTGACTCATGGTCATTTGAATCATGAATAAATGCTGGATGGGTTTCTGAGTAACCTGGAAAATAAATAAAAAAGGCTAGCAAGAAGTTCTTTTTGTGGAACTTAGACTGATTTCAGGGAAAAAACATCTTACTAATCAAGCATGTTCAAAATACAGGACTTAGAAATAATTTAAACAGAAACTTTCTAATTCACTCAAGAAGTAAACAAGCCTCTTGAGTCCACATTCAGAAAACATCAACAATTTAGGACAAAAAATTTAAAACCAGGTAAGCTAAGTACAGGCCTGTTCAATGGCAAGGTTTCTTCAGGACCAAATCAGAGTTAGATCAAAGTAACATGAAAGGAGACAACAGGGCCTCACCACAAAGTACCACTCATGCTACCTGCTCACGTTGACACAGCCACTAAAACAAAGCTCCCAGAAAAGCTATCTAAATTCTGCCTTTTGGTAAGAGAAAGAAGCAGGACTCGTACACAGCTTTAGTCCAGAAATGTATTCTAAGTGTGTGCAGTTGCATAAAACTTCACGTGCTAACAGTTTCCAACATATTTATTGAGTTTGCAACACGGTAGTCAGGTCATTACTTTCCTTCCCTCATCATCCTTGGATATTTTATATACCTAGGTATTTAGGCATTTCCTCCTGCCCTTAGGTACTTATTTATTCAATTGATTACGTCTTAGAAAAACAAAAAACACCAAAAAAAAGGAAAGGCAAGTCATTGAAAGGATGGGTACCCATTATGTTTTGTTTTCAGTATGCTTTCCAACACCTTCCTTTTGCTCTGAATTTGTGTGTTGTTGAGCAGGAAGAATCTTTAAAATGGGAATTTCTGAAGAACATCCGGATCATTCTGACGAGCCCCTCATGGAGCTGAAGCCATGTTCAATTGCATCCTCACTGGCAGCGTTGTCGGCAACCTATTGGGCAGGACGGTGTGGAGTAAGAATGGAAATTCATTCCCTTACGTACTACAGGAGGCTTAGTCCTCTGGATGCCGTTTGCTCAACACAAAGAAAAGTCCTCAATCCGTGGTAAACCGTAACTATTGCTTTTGGCAGGTTTCTAAATACAAGGAAAGGGGAAAAAAAAAGAAAGATGGGGTGGGCAGGCGACGTCTAGTTTACTTCTGTTCCCTTCCCCCTCCCCGACGAGCAGCTCTATCTGCAACCCATGTGGCTGGGAGGCAGCCACAGCCGGTTCCAATTCCTACTTTCCCACTCCGCGCCCCTGCTCGTTGCCGGGGCTGAGCTGAGCCAGGACCGGCCGCGGGCTTCCTCCCCCCGCCCCCCCGCCGCGCCGTCCTCCCTCTCCCCCGCTCCATCCGATCCTCCGGTCCCCCAGGGCACAGTGTGGGAAGTACGAATTTCCGCTGAGTTTTCTCGGCAACTTTCGGAGCTCGTCTTTCTCCCGCTCCCCGCTCCGCCCGCCGCCGTCCCCTCCCCGCCCGTCCCCTCCGCCCCTGGGAGAGCCAGCGGAGCAGCCGCGCCGCTCCGCAGCCCGCCCGCCCCCCGCGGCAGCGCCGGCCCCGCCACCGCCGCCGCGCAGCCCGCGAGGGGCGGCAGAGCCCGGGCGGCGGCCCCAGCAGCGCTCCCGGCCGGCTCGGGCGAGCCCATGGTGCCGGGCACCGCGACCTGCAGCCGCCGCCGCCGTGCCTGCCTGCCCGGTGCGGAACTCAGCCCGGCGCGGAGCAGAGGAGGAGCCCATTAGCAGCCGCGGAGGAGGCGGAGGGGATGCCGGAGAGACACAAAGCCGGCGGGGAAAGCAGCCCACGGCTCGTCCCGGGATGGGGGCGCCGCGCCGGGTCCGCCTGATGGTGCTGCCGCGGGTGCTCTGGGGCTCCGTCCCCCTCATACTCCTGCTGCTGCCCGCGGCCGAGCCCATCTGCCCCGAGCCATGCGACTGCCAGCAGCACCAGCACCTCCTCTGCACCAACCGGGGCCTGCGCTCCGTGCCCAAGACTGCCGAGCCGCAGGATATCCTCACCTACAGCCTCGGGGGCAACTTCATCGCCAACATCTCCGCCTTCGACTTCCACCGCCTGGCAGGGCTCCAGCGCCTGGACCTGCAGTACAACCGGATCCGATCGCTGCACCCCAAGGCCTTTGAGCGCCTGGAGCGGCTGGAGGAGCTTTACTTGGGCAACAACCTGCTGCCAGCGCTGGCCCCTGGCACGCTCAGCACCCTGGCCAAGCTGCGCATCCTCTACGTGAACGCCAACGAGATCGGCCGTCTCAGCGCTGCCTCCTTCTCTGGCCTCGGCAGCCTTGTCAAGCTGCGACTGGATGGCAATGAGCTGGGCTCGCTGGGCGATTCCACTTTCTCAGGGCTGCCAAACTTACTCTATCTGCACCTGGAGTCCAACCGCATCCGCTGGTTGAGTCGCGGTGCCTTCACTGGGCTGGCCAAATTGCTCTTTCTCGACCTCTCAGGGAACCAGCAGAGCTCCCTTCGCCACCCAGACATCTTTGGGCCGCTGCGCTCCCTTCACACCCTGCTGCTGGCCAGCAACAGCCTGCGGCAGCTGACAGGGGGGCTCTTCCAGCACCTGCCCGGCTTGGCAAAGCTCTCACTCAGTGGCAACCGACTGTCTCACCTGGCCCCAGACACCTTTAGGGGGCTGGGCTCGCTGAAGGAGCTGCGCCTGGAGGGGAACCTGCTGAGCCACCTACCTGCCACCCTGCTGGAGCCCCTGGACAGCCTGGAGGCACTGGATCTGAGCCGCAATGCACTGACCGCCCTGCACCCGGCCGCCTTCGGCCGCCTTGACCGCTTGCGGGAGCTCAGCCTGCGGGATAACGCACTGGCCACGCTCCCCGGCGAGCTCTTCGCCTCCAGCCTGGCTCTCTACCGCCTGGAGCTGGAGGGGAATGCCTGGAGCTGCGACTGCCGCCTTCGCGGCCTCAAGCACTGGCTGGCGGCCTGGCACTCCCAGGGCCGCCTGCTCACCGTCTTCGTGCAGTGCCGCCTGCCACCCGCCCTGGCGGGCAAGTACCTCGACTACCTGCAGGATGCCCAGCTGGCGCTGCCGCAGGACGGCGGCTCCTGCCCCGATGGTGCCTCTCCCTCCCAGCCATCCCCCGAGGGACTTGGTGGCAACAACAGCGCAGCGGGGCTGCCCCCAGGGCCACCGTCGGCCGCCTCCACCGCCCGCCTGATGATGGGGGCGCCCATGGCAGCCAGCCCCACGCCGGCACCGATGCCAAGTGCAGCAGCGTGGCCCCGACGGGCCGGTGCCGCCGGCATCCCGCCGCTGGTGTCCGACCCGTGCGACTTCAACAAGCTGTTCCTGCACAACCTGTCGGTGGAGGCGGTGGGCTCCAGCTGGGTGACGGTGCGCTGGGCCGTGCGGCCGCACCGCAGCCCCCGCCTGCTGGGCCCGGCGCGATTCCGCCTCCTCTTCGACCGCTTCGGCGCCGCCGTCAAGTTCCAGCGCTTCGTGTACCTGCCGGAGCGCGGGGAGCCGGCGGCCACGCTGCGGGAGCTCCGCCCGGACACCCCCTACCTCGTCTGCGTCGAGGGCATCCTGGGCGGCCGCGCGTGCCCGGTGGCGCCGCGGGACCACTGCGCAGGGCTGGTCACCCTGCCCGAGGGCGGCACCGCGGCGGCGGCAGGCGGGCCCCGCGGCCCCGACCAGCAGCTGCTCACGCTGGTGCTGCTGGCGGTGAACGCGCTGCTGCTGCTGGCGGCTCTGGCCGCTTGGGCCGCCCGCCTGCTGCGCAAGAAGGTGCTGGGCCGCCGGCGTCGGAAGGCGGCCCCGGTCCACGTGCGGCAGCTCTACTCCACACGCCGCCCGCTTCGCTCCATGGGCACGGGAGTCTCCGCCGACTTCTCGGGCTTCCAGTCCCACAGGCCACCCCGTGGCCCCGCCGCCTGCGCCCTCAGCGAGGCCGACCTCATCGAGTTCCCCTGCGAGCGCTTCATGGACAGCGGCAGCGGCCGGCTCGGGGATGAACACCTGCTGCAGCGCTTCACCGACTGAGCCCGCCGAGGCCCCGGAGGCGAGGCAGCGCGGCGGGGGAAGGCGGACTTCGGTCTGCGAGGGGATGCTGACGGCCCAGAGGTCGCGGCCTCCGAGGCGCAGAGCTGCGGCGCAGCGGCTGCGTTCAGCCGCTCTCACCGCGGGCCGGGGCTGAGGCTGCCCGTGGGGCGGGGTTACCTCTGTCGGGACCTCACCGTTTTGTCAGGAATGATCACTAACCCGAGGAAAAGCCCTGACAGGCAGTAACTGTGCCCTGCCAAACGGCAGGAGCTACTGCCAACAGCAGCCAGTGCCTCCCTTAAGGAAATTCAGAGCTGTTAATTTAAGTGTGCTATTTTACAGGTGGCTTCCTCTGATTGCAAGTTGGGAACAAGTTACAGTCAGCGGCCTGGCCCTGTGTGAGGAACTTTGAACAGGTCTTTCCAAGACACCAGCCCTTCCTAATCAAAGTTTTGGATAGAGGGTCATCTTTTAATTGAACTGTGTGCAACCAGGGAGTTGTCTGGAGGGCTGGAAATGTAGGGGGTTTTGCTGAATAGATAGAAGGCTGGGCCGTTTCAATTCAAACCGAATGTGAGGCAATTTAATGTGCACAAGTGTGCTTTTATACTTTTCTGTAAACGAGAAACAATAATGCAATGGGTTAGTTCTACAGGAATTTATTGCTGACACCACTAAGAAAAAACTAACAGATTTTTGTAGAATGTTTACAAATGAGCTATTTTTAAATTGTTTTTTTAATAAATATTGCTTGGTACTTGTACACATTAATGTGTGCTGTAGTTGTCTGGGTCTGGGATGGTCAGCAGACCGCTGACCCTCACATAATCCATCTTTATTTCTAAATGGGTGGGTGCAGAGGTGAACTGTTGATGGATAAATAATCATTGGTGCCTTACTTCAGAAACAATAATAGGTGGGAATATTTCAGGAATGTGAAACAATCTTTATCCTAACAGGCAATTCTCTCTTAGCCTACTTAAGTTAGAAGCTTTATGTACCTCACTGTGAAATAAAACATTTTGTGTATTAATCTAGATTATGTGTTTTGTGTAGCTGAGTGAGTAATGCTAGAGTTAAACCCTTATGCAGTAGTATGTCATGTTTGAGTTGTTTGGGTTTGTTGGTTGTTGTGGTTTTTTTTTTTTTCAAATTAGGATTTTGCTTTTGGTTTCAGAGCAATGCTAATCATTTTATGGTCAGTTGCTCTCTACTTCTCAGACATTTTCCTAAATATTTACAGAATGTGGTTCTGTTATTACAAAATATGGTGGTTTAGTTTACATTAATAATTCTCTCTGTGTGGTCTACAAATGAGCCTAGTTAAAGAGGTTCAAATCAGGGATTGCACTTTAAATGCAAATGTTTTAGATGGAGTTTGGTAGATTGTTGAGACCATTGATACAACTTCTGCTCCTTTGAATTTAATGTGCAACCTCAGATGAACTCTTGTGGAACTGAATGGCTTGAAGGAAGTGTTAGTGTACTATGGAGACATTTGTCTCAATGTCATGCATTCATTGCTGACCCGAGGTGTTCGTGACTACAAGTTGTTTATTACCACAATTGCAAGTAAGCAATGTGGGGGAGTTTTCTCTCCTTTTTTTTTTTTTTTCTTTTCATTTTTTCAGATGAACAAAAGATACCATAGTAACTGGTAACTTCAGCTGGAGTTCAGTGACTGAATAGAGAGAAAAGACTATGTTCTGAGAAAGAGAGTGTAGAGATCATTTGCCTTAATCTTTGTCTTTTCCATGGAGAAAGAAAAAATCGAAGTCTTGTTTCTTGGGTCAGTAGCAAGAAATCCTGTAGGATTTCATTTGGACAGGCTGTAGTTTTCATGAATATCAGGGGCTAAACTTGGTTGTCAGTGTACAAATTAATATTCACTGCAACAGGCACAACGTTGAATGGAATTAAAATTGAGGAAATGCAGTATCGGGTTTCATTTTTTGTTAAGAATTTAAAATTTCTTTTCTTTTGGACACCTGGGTGCTTTTGGCCATTTATGATTGTGGAATACAGCACAGTTTGTTGTTATTGAGTAAATTGTTTGTTGATTATTGAGTAAAGCTGTGTATCACACTAACGTTAGCTCTATCACTGGATATTCTTCCAATGGGAGACGCATAGATGCTGTACATGGTTATAATCAATTGTCAATAAATCCATTTGCTGAAAGAAAATTTGTGTCTTACATTGTATCTGACAATGCATCCCTCTTCAATCACAGATTGGCTGTAGCTTCTTCATTTTATGAGCACAAGGACTGTGGACAGTGTCTTATCATTCTTTCATATATTTTCATCATACATAATGTTTCCTATTTTGTTTTTAATATTTTTGGACAGTGCAAACAGTAAAATAACCAAAATGGGCAGTTCTAAAACAGGTAGACTACTGTCTCAAGATAGACTAATAAGGTGCTGTTACATCAGTGAAATGTTGATCCTTTATGAGGAAAATTAAGAAATTATGAGTGTTAGGGATCATATCAGTAGTTTACGCTCATTGGAAGTTACAGTTCTGAGCGTTTTTCAGTATTATCAGGCTAATGATATCAGCATGTCTTGTGCGACATATGCATATTGTTCTAATTAAGAATTTGCTGCTTCTATTTGAATTTTTGCAAACATCTGGAGAAATGCTAAAATGAAATGGAACTGGCTTTTTGTTCCAGCCTAGGAGAAGTAGATACGTAGATCTGCACAACAGCAACAACAAAAAGACAGTTAACAGAATGAAGCTGTTGACTTTTTAAAAGCCACAACTTCTGTAGCTCTAGTAGTACTTATAGGCTTTGTCTGCAGATATTAATTGCAGCATCTTTGCAGGGAGGGAACTACACTAGCAGGTGGTTGAGGAAAGAAGTGTCAATGACCTTGAATGACTGAAAAATGTAAATATAGCATGGCTCTGTTTTTACCAGTAGTATTTATATATATTTGGGTCCTTTCTAAAGTAAGCTCCTTTCTAAAGAATGACTGTAAAAACAGCCCTTTCTAAATGGATGAATCTGCCCTAAATTTGTGCTCAAAATGTTTATCCTTGTAGCAGAAAAAGAGTTTTATTGCCATGTCCTCTCATAGAATCCATGTGGTTCAGGGAAGAGTGAACTGAGTACTGTTTTGTTGAGTAATTACTGAATGTGGTATATACCAAAGATTGAAAATCACCGAAATACTGCCTCATCAAATTAAGTGGACTGCTGCTGTGGGGTCTGCAAGAGGTACCAGGGCTTCCCTAGTGTCAGCACTGCCTGATTTGGCAGCCTCTGACACCTCCTGCTCCCCCTCTTAAATTTCTGATTCCATCCAGCTGGCATGGTTGGTTGTGCAGCTGGAAGGTGAACTGTGAAACTGATCCTTCTGGAAAATAACCTTTCCTAGCAGCTCCCCTCTCCCCTATTTTTCATCCAGCTCAGTTTCTTTGATTCTGCTTAACTCACACAAGTACTGTGTAGCAAAGTAGCAATATGTGGGTGTGGAGTTCAGGGGCAGGAAAAAACAGTCTAAGATGGGAAGCTGATTAAACAATCTATCTTGACATTCAGTTTGTCCACAGTCTAAGAAAATCTCGGCTGTTCACATTAGAGAAAAATCCTCTGTAGGTGATATAACTTTACTGGAAATCATTAATGATCTGCAGAATTGAAAATGCTTAGAACTTCTGTCTAAGATCCTAAGAATATTGACTTACAGCATGGGGCTAGAGGGAAACTATCTGAAAAGAATAGAGGTATGATGGTGTTAGTGAATGTCTGCATGTGGATGAATGCCCCTTGTTAAAAAGCACTGCTTGACTATAGGAGCCTGAGATAGCACCGTTAAATCTATAAAAATGTTGATTTCTTTATGCCATGTTGTTTACTTTTCACAATGCTCTGCAAGTGCCACATTTTAAAATGTCATCAACATTTGTACCCTTAGAAGAAGGGACTGGGTAAAATATGCATGTGCCTTCTTGTGCCTTCTCCTTTCTGCTCTTTCCTGGAAGAGACTTGAAAAATGAGGATTTGGGAGAAAAAAAAAAATCTGCTACAGGATATTTATTTGTCTATTCATCAGGATATTTATTTAACAAGTAAACTAACATTCTGATTTTAGGGGATGAGTCTACAAAAATAATTTGTTTCCATGACAGTATACATGTTTGTAGAAAACTCCACCAGTTAATGAGAGAAATACTACTTGTTTTCCAAAAACCTGGCTGCCCCCACTAATTCATGTTTCTCTGCCCACCAAGGGTGTACATATGTTGTGTGATGTCCACAAGTGAAGCTTTGGTTAATTTTTTTTTAAATTAAAATTAATTAATTAAATCAGACAAATTATGCACACATAGGGATGTACTTGATTTTTTCATGTGGGCAACTCCTTTGAGACAAGTTGTTTTACAAATGTTGAATCTATAATCTGTTATTTTCTAAGTAGAAATGAGGAATAAGTATCAGGAAACTGTGTGTGTTGGATGCTGGATTTATTCTTTTTGCTCCATGCTAAATATAGCATAGTTTTGGCAGCCTGTCCAAATACTGCTGTTGTGTTTTTCTCCATAAAAAGTTGAGTTTTCTCAAGTGCATACTTTAATTCCCATAGAAATTAAATTCCTGTAGAAAAATAGTCAATTGTCTTTAAACACAAATATTTATCTTACTATCATTGTACATGACTTTATTTATAGAGATGCTCCTTGATAAGTCTTTTAAAATAAATTGATAGCTCATTTTTTATACAAACAAGACCATAAAAATTAGAATGAATAATACAGTATGAATAAATAGTTGGAAGAAAACGGTTCCAAATGTAGTAGAGATATTTATTAACGAAGAGGAATCTCACACTTTAAAGTGACTGTATGAGTTTTTATGCTGTGACACATATCTCCTTTGTTGTTGGATTTTTAAAGGTACATTTATTTATAGTTTGATAATCTATGTTTAATAATTTTCTGTTGTAGAAATAAACTGTTTGTTGTCCAGAAATGGGAAGACCCCCACATATATAAATCTCAAAAGCAATTGAGTGTTAAAAAGAAAGTTGGAGTACTGTTAAAAGTATTTATTCTCACCGAAGTATAACCTGATTTTTCATTGCAAAGTGCATTTGAAGCTGTTGCCAAGTAAAGCAGTCCTTAGCAAATAAATTGTAGTGTTTCTTGACTTCAGATATAGGCATAATCCTGTTATTTACTTTACCAAGTTGTTTTTTTTTTAATATCCAGACAAGCATAATCTCTAATCACTTTTTTTCCCAAAAAATATTTCAATTTTATGTACATTCAGTATTTCAAAATACTTTATTGCTCTTCCAAGATCCATCTACATGGAACCTGTACCAGGAGAGAATCTGAACAAACATTAATCTGTCAGTCAATATATGCATAGCACTTTGTAATGTAGTAAGTGCTCAGAGTTTGTGTAGTGAGTGGTTTATTTTTTTAGAATATTGTGAGAATGAATGCCCAACAAAACATTCATGCAGAGTCACAGCTGTGCCTTCTGGTGATGGCAAATGTCTTACTGTAATGTAGCACCTTATACATCAATCTGGGCTAGTCTAGTTAATTTTGCTTTGCCATGTGAGGCTAAGAAGAAAAACCAACAACTTGGCTATAAGACAAGAATTCAAGGAAATAGAGCAGATAAGCTTTTTGTGAAGCCCTTGGCAAAAATCCTGTTAGCCAGCATTTTCATGATTCACTTAGCTTCTCACATGTGCCATTTGTTTCATTGTCATTAGTTCAGTGTATGTTTGTTTACTTGTGGTAAATATTTAGAAGTAACTTTAATAGCTGAAGAAGGCCTGGATACATAATAGATAAAAATCATATACAGAAAGATAATGAGACAAGTTTTCTCATTGAGAGATTGATTTATCTCCTAAGGGACAAATAGTTCAGAGATATTGTCTTTGAAATAAACCTGAATGCCTGTTTTAAGTCAAGAAAGGAATATTCTTTCCCTGGAATATGAAGAAGGCAGGAAGGTTGCCAATAGTTGCATGATGCTCTTACTTAATTTCATGCCACAACAGCAAGGTCGGCATTATGTTAAATTGTATTACATGGAGATACATGTGTATCCTATCTGGATCCAGAAAAATTCACTGAAATTGTGTCTGTGATTCATTGTTATACTGCTGTACTTCATCCTGACCATGAGAAAGACCTCTTTTGATATGTCCAAATCCATATTTTAGTACAATCTTTATCCTTTCATCTGTCGTTGTACCATTGACATATCTATGATTGTTCCATTTATTTTCCTCATCTTGCTAAATATTTAAATATTGAAGTTAAAATTTTAAAGTTGCTCAGCACTGTAGCAGCCTCTATCTGACTGCTGTAAAACAATTTGAAGTAGGGGAGGATACACAATAGTGATACCAATAGTATGAGGGGTCAAAAACCATTTCACTGTAGAGGAACATGCTCAGGATAAGAGTGGTTTCACAAAAAAAAAAAAAAAATTGTTTATAACTGAAGGATAACATGGATTATTTGCCGTTACTATGTCACAACCTAGATCTTAAACAAGCATGCTGCAAGACAGGGAGCATATGTTAGACTCATGAGACAGTTTGGAGTGTTGCTCAGTACATACAGCAGATGTTCTAGCTTGCCTTTTTTTTTCAGCAACAGCTTAATCCTTCTGTTTTCACTCCATGAGAGTGAAAAGACTTCAAGATTCTTAATGTAGGTACCCATCAGTAATAGATCTGTGGTGGTGGAATTAATTGTATTGAAGGGCTGTGTGTCCTAAAAAACATTCATTTTAAAAAGAAATACATCAAAAAGAAATACATAACTTATTAGATCTGATCAACTTAGAGAGATGAACTTAAGTGTTAACTGGCATGGAAATGTCTGTCTCAGCTGATAATCACCAAAGAGACAGAATCTTTCACGAGCATTGCAGTAAGTTGTTAACATGGAAATTTAAAGACATTACCATAAGGACCCAATTAATTAAGTTTCCCCTGAACCAAATTTCTCCTCTTCCTCTTGTTGCCTAAACCTGTATTATTTAAAACATTTTTTCAAAACCTTTGGTTTTTCTTTCTACTAGCACCACTGCTGTACTAGGTATTGGCAGTATAAAACTCTCTTGCAACTTTTTAATGAAAGGGTGGCAGAAATAACCCACAGCTATCTGTACTCACTGAGTTCAATATGAAAATGAATGAAGTAGTAAATGCGCCAAAAATCTGGAGCTTCCCAGTAGTTCCTGTAAGCCTGGTGAAGGTGCTGGGATCCTTGTTGCACAGTTCTATTTGTGCCTTCCACACAAGTGCTCATCCTGGTGTAGCACTACCTTCTGGTGTCTCACTCCTTGGCATAGGGGTTTTTTCCAAGAAATTTAGGGCATTCAGGCCAGGAGGTGTTTGGTTTTTTCCTATCTCAGTTTTTAATTCTGCATAATGGGAGTTTGTTTTGGTTTGTTTTATCTGTTTTGAAATAAGAGATAACAGCCATTCACAGCCTGCAGATTACAGCCAAAATACAGTCTGTTCTTAGTAAGAAAAGGAAGGAGTATTGAATTTTCAATAAATTCTGCTTAAATTGAAGTTATTTTGTTCAGGAATGATTTGTGATTGGAATGGTTCACTGGGATCCCACTGATACTATTCTGCTGCATAAAGTGCAGAGCCTTTTAGTTTTCCTGCCAGGATGTGTCCCTAAGAACCTGAGACTGCAGAGGTCCAGCAGAAAATACAGACATCCCTTCCTTCCATTTCTGTGGCTCAAATGGAAAACAGATTCAGGCTCAGCATCTTTGTCACCAGAATGGGTGAGAACTTTATTTATTCTATAATATATATATTGACCTAAGCTGAGGTCAATACATATATTTGGTAGCTAGAGAGTTATAAATAGTATTCACTCTAAAGGGAGCATCAAAAACCTGACATTTTTGAAGACAAAGTCTCCTTAGTTTTCTTGTGTAAAACTGAAGTCAGTGCAGATTGAAGTAACTGGCAGTTTGCTGAAGGTGCTAACAGCTCTTTGAGATGTCTGTAGTATATAATTGGGTGCACTTTCAAATAGTCTCTCATATATTTTATTCAGAAGTATTTAGAATAAGTCCAAGGTGCAAAATACTAATGAATTCCAAACTGTTAGCTTGCAGTGATACCGATCTACTCAGATGTTGGATTCAGCTGTTTTTATTGGCACTTGCAAGTGCACCTGAGGCATACCTGAATTTCAGTCTGATCATATACTTTTGTCCAACCTGCTAAAATCACCTACCATTCCAATTAACACAGCTGCATCTGTAAATCTCTGCCATTCTCACTTATAGTATATAATATACACTTATAGTTATATAGTACACTTAGGTTTTTATTTTTAGCCTTTTCACTTATACCATGGTAGAAAATTAACTTAATTTACAACCTCCTAGGCCTTGAGGTATGCAGTTGCTTATGAAACAGAAGAATTGACAAATTTTCCAAACTTTCAAATACAGTCAAACTCTAACAATCAGAGGAGGTTTGTTTTGTTTTTTGTTTCCAACACACACACCCATACCCCTGAGATAAAAACCATGATGGATTAGAGCTTTGCCATACACCACATTTGCCAAAGTCTACCAGAAGTGAGAGTGGCAGGACTCAAACATGTATGAACTAGAATAATGATTTGGCTGTTCAGATTTGGAACACTACAAAATTTGAGCATATGAAAAACATCACTAGAACTGATTTTATACTTTAGGACTTACCAGTTATTATATTGCAGGGTTTTCCCCCTGAAATGTTCATCTTCTTCCCTATTTTATTTTGCTTCTCCACCTGGCTAGAGGCTTTTGGATTAATACAGTAAGAATGACTGGAATATTTAAGCATGCTGAGCATCTAATGTGTCTGAAATGTTGGACATGCTTAGAAAATATGTTGCCTTACAAAATATGCAAAATATAGATTTTGAGAGGCGTCCAAATTCAACATTATGGTCATTACACAGATGGGAGTCCAAATTCATGTGTTATACACCCTGTATCTCCTCCCTGTTATCCTCCTTGTATATCACTGTTAGCTGTTTTTTGTTTCTCTTTGTGGTCTGTAATGAGGTGTCAGGTTTTGTACCTCTTACATTGTGTTTTGACCTGATTCTTCTGTAGCCACTCAGGTTGCATTTTTTTCTCCAGCGTGGCCAGTACAGATAATGGGTATTGGTTTTATGCAGTATCAATAAAGTACAAGAAAAGAAGAATTATGGATTTAGGAAACTTTTTTTTGCCTAAAGCTTTATCTTTCAGCTGACAATAATGCAGGCAGACAGCCCCAGCGAACTATTTGATCTGATTCTTCAGAACAACTGCTGCCTAGCCTGAGAGGGAAAAGCTGTTGGACTTCTCCTGTTCTATGTGATCTCTTTGTTTTGGTTGAAACTAGTTTCTTAAGTTTCTTGACAGAAGGAGGTAAAATCCTGACATATAGGCCAGTGGTAGAGCTTTTATCACCTGTGTGTGTTTTCACTTCAAAGAGCTTGCGTAGCTCCTGTTTTTCACGCAATGCCCTTTGGACCAAAAATAATCAAAATCAGACAGGAACAGTCAGAAATGAATTTTTCTTCAGGAATCTGAATATTCAAAATAAGAGCAATTCATACATTATAAAGAAAAATTCTGAATCTAACATAGTTCTCTAAAGCACTAACTTCATTTTAGGCATCTTCTCTTGCTGTCTCCTCAGCAGCGCTCCACCTCTCTCCCATGCCACCCATCTGTGCACTGCTGGCATCAGCCTGCATTTCTCAGAAGCCTTTGGAAGTTGATTTGCTTCTTGGGTTTTGGTTTGGGGTTATTTTCTGCTGTATAATAGGCCATGTCCATGTCCCCTCCTTCTTTGCCTATTTAGGTTTTTAAATATAGGAATATGGCAACTGGGTGATTACAGCAGAGCTGCCAAAACTGAGTCATGACCTGTGTGTTTTGAAGTCAGGGGTTAGAGTTGATGCTTTATCTGCTTAACTGCAATGCTGAAACATCTTAAACAACCTTTGCTTCATAATTCCTCTTTTAGTGTCCTCAAACAGTCAATTTACTCTTCTGAAAAAGTAAGTGGAGTTTTCCTGACTCATCTTTTCCATGTAAAGTCATTATGCCTGACCCATAAATACAAACTTCCAAAGAGCACATACTTTGCATCTGAAAAGGTCGGAATGGTGTGTATTTTCCTGAAGGGACAGAAGCCCTGTCAGTATATCCAAGAAGACTTTATTAACTATCAATTTGAAATTACATGAAGTTAAATATCATTTTGCTAAAGGGATTGTTTTGGAGAACAACATTGGATATAACTAAAACTATGTTTATTATGTGTTAAAAACAAATTTAAACTACAGGTTGAGAGCATAAACCCACAGCTGTTAACAAATCCTCCAGATTAAATAGTTATTCCTAGAATTATTTGTTTTATTGCTGCAAATATATTATGCCAACCTGGTGTAGCACAGCTGACCCCAAGGCAGCCCACTTTTTGCTAATTTTGATGAATCTACATCAGACCTGAACTTTAGCCAATTTTTCTGTTTTCCTGCTTCTGCTGCAAAGTTTAGCTGTGGATATTAAGAAGAATTGGTGGTCTATTTAAATAGGACTCTGATTAAACAAATCAATTGTTTATCTCTTTCACATAACTGTGAAGTTATACTCTATAAATGGTGAAGCAGTGTGTGAAACTAATTGATTTCCGGAAAATATTCATCTGTGATTCAGATACACCCGTCACGCTTCTTGGAATATCACACGGAAAATGAAGCTACCAAAAGGAAACATCTGTTTGTATCTAAAACCCCAAATATTTCTGAAGTTTAGCAACATGAATTCTTCTTGGGGCTGCCACCGTTTATATTCAGCTCTGGAGCAAATACCAAAAGGATACTTGATGTGACCTTTTGTATCAGATTAAACAAAATGAGAAAACACTTGGCAATCACACTTCCTCTGTTAGGCCATGGGAAACAGCAGAGCAGAGGAACAGATACAATAAAAACATATTAATTCAATCTCATTTGCTTTAGAAGAGTCCAGCAGTGAAAAGAACAACTAACTGTGAAAAACCTGAGGTCTCTGTAATTTGGCACCTCTTGAAGACTGATTAGATTGTCCTGACAAGGGCTATCTCAAGCAGCAATAATACGTGAGGGGATGGAGAAAAACAAAGGGCTAGAAAACATTATGAGAAATGGATTACTTTCAAAAGCTGCAGTCTTGGTATCACTGTTCTTGTTGCATGTGAACATACTGGGTTTGAATATTTTTTTCAAATATTTCTTTAAAACACTGTGTGGATTTCAAAGTTCCCTGTGCCTTGGTTGTTCTGTGACTCCCTTGTTTGTTGGTGTGCTAAGCAAAGCTGGGGGAGGGAAACAAATTGTAGTTTCCCAATAAGGTTAAGCTGGAAAAAACCAGAATGCTGTTAAAATGACAGTCTGTTTGCTGGTGGATGCTCATCCCCTCCATCTGTCCATCCAGAGCATGCTGGGTAATAACACTACTGATAATATACATTGCTGCTGCTTGCTGCTTGTTGGCTCGGTAACTGGGTTGTTTGTTTGCATCTGACAATGCACAAACAATAGGAATAATCAGATCTGCTAAGCAAATTACAGATCTAAGATCAAAGGACATCCCACTCTAAAAGGTGAATGGATAAAGCAGTCCTCAGGGAAGAGAGGGTGAATGCAAATGTTTACCTGTTATAATGATTTGCATTGTTATGCAATGTGTCTATACACCAAGGACTCACTTAAGGAGGGTAAATCTTAGACCTTCTGTGCAGCAGGGATAGTTTGGTTTGGTTTGCTCAAACTGCTTGTTCAATACCACAGGGGATTCTCTACCTGTTGCAGCCTGCCTCCAGGGTGCCTCCCTCTGTGCTGCTGCCTTCTGTCCAAGCACACTCAGATCTCGGAGTCCTTCCCTGTGTGCAAGGGCTTAACATCTGCAGGTTTCTCCTAGCTGAGTGGGATGCCATGGGCACCTTTCTCCTCCTTACAAAGGGGAGCAGCTGCAAGAAGAGTGGAAAGGCACAAGGACATTGAGATTTCCACCACAGACATGCATGGGCAAGAAGGCCAGAAAACAAACTGCAGCTTCCAGACCAGTTGTGTAGCCAGTAGGCAGGGATGGGAGAGCAAGAAAAGGGAGATTTTGCCTGGAGATAAAGCTTCAGTGACCACAAGAATGATGGCCAAACAAGGGCTTGGTGAGGAAAAAGGGGTAGCAGCATGGAGAACCTTTGACCTGGTAATAAAAATTTAAGGCCAAAAGTGCTCATGGGGTTGTTTTGGCAAGCTGAATTTTTTCATTCTTCCATCTCTGTTGAACAGCCAGGAGGCAGATCTTCCTGTTTGCTTGGGCTTTTTTAGAAGAAAGGAATATGAGGATTTCAACTCTCTCACCACCCCATAACCCCCCTTGCCCATCTGTGCACTGAGTAGTCAGAGTCCACTGAATTTTCTTGAAAAAATAGGGTCCATCCACACTGTAGGCTGCTACCTCTGGCAGCAAAGTATCATAGCCATAAGCAGGTCTAAAGGCGGTTTAAATAGGATCACAGACTCTTCCTGGCTCTGGGGCAGCTGGAAGGAGAGGTTCTACAGCCAAGTTCCATCTTTGCCATACAGCATTTCTGCTTCTCTCTTTCTCCCTGAACAGGTTGCATTCACTTTCCTAGGCTCTTGGCATGAGGCTTGCAGCTGTGGTTTGATGCTGTCAAATTAAGTAATGGCAAATATCACATTTCTTGGAAATAAAAGCAGTTTCTTTAAAGCCACTGAAAGTCATGGGAAACTTGCACTGCTGCATGAGGTCTATGTGTAAGCTCCCATCAGAATGATGCTGCTGTTGGCTGGATGCTGTAGGATAATTTTTAAGAAGTGAAGGTGTACTGTCATGGTGTTCTCTTCTACTGATAAGAGATGATGATAGGCGGGCAGGTACATAGAATTAAACTCAGCTATTATTTCAGCCACTAACCAAGAAGGTAATTGAGTCCTGTAGGTGGTCTTCCAGTATGAATGTGATCTTCCTCCTCTGCTCTCCCACGAGATCTCACTGCAATGTGCAGGATGTGGAGAAATTCCCTGCTGCAGCTGACTTGCCAGAACTGGTAGAAATGCCTTTGGGGGAAGATTTGGCCTCAGGAGAAGGAGTTTCCTAGACCAAGAGTGTGACTGGCAGTGGTGCATACCCCTGGAGCATGTGGTGGGCTCAGCCCTGAGAAGAGCACAAAGCACACAGTTATTTAATCATCCTTTTAAATTCTCAGTCCACTCACTGCAGGCTCAGTGCAGAATTTCTGCATGTACCTGTCCTGCTTGAATCTCCCTTCTTTTCTACTCAGAGTCTGAGCTTAGTAAGAGCCCAAACTCCTACAGACTCTGTAAGGCCAGGGACGCTGACTGAAGGAGAACACCATACAGAATGTCCATAATAGTAGCTGAATTTTGGAACTAGGGATAGAGAGAAGGAAACACAAACATACATACATTTCTTAAAATGCAACCCTTATGCTCTTTTGGCTTTGTATGGTTTTTGCTTTTTCTGCTTCTTTCTTTTTCCTTCTCTTTTTATGTTCACCCTTTTTTCCTTCTATTTTTTTCTCTTAACTCCTTCTTACTGACATTGTATTGTTCCCACA
This sequence comes from Acrocephalus scirpaceus scirpaceus, assembly GCA_910950805.1. NCBI lineage: Eukaryota > Metazoa > Chordata > Aves > Passeriformes > Sylviidae > Acrocephalus > Acrocephalus scirpaceus. The sequence goes on from OU383773.1 coordinate 118,868,328, forward strand.
CATCTGTTAGAGCCCTTACAGTGTTCTTTCTGGCTGAGTGCTCATTAACCTTTTATGTTATATTGCAGAAAAAAGTGGATTAATTATGTTGTGAAGATTCTCAGCATCTCTCTTGACAGATTTTCTCTTGGTAACTTTGACCCCTATCCTGAGCGCAGCTTCTCTTCTCCTTCCATCAAAAGAGATGTGAAGCTTAAAAATCAACTCATTTAAACCCCTTTGAAAGTCTTAGTTCAAGCACGTTTCCTCACAAGTTCATCCTTGGGGATGCACAATTTACCTCCTCAGAATTTTGATGTTGCTGCACATAATTACAGAGTTGATGTATTAAGATTATAAACAAGCCAGTAATTAATTTGATAATGTATATACGAAACAGAATGACACAAAAAAACCTTGGCACATGTATTCTCTGCTTGAGTTGCCCTAGTAGTCTGCATCTTCCATGCCTCCAGGCCTTTTATCACTGCATGATTTCTCCAGAAAACAGTGGTACATTTCTAAGGTAGCTAGTTTTCTTTGACCCTTTTCTTCCTGTTTTTCTTTTATTCCCTTTCCCAATACAAAATCACACTTGTTTCTTTTTCTTCTTTGTTCAAATATCCTTATTTGAATGGGTGAATGAATTTATATGTCTCCTTCATAAAATTTGGAAGTATATTTATTCTGAAATTAATAACTTTTAATCTCTACTACTTTCTAGTAGAACTACTTTCACAGACACAGAAAAAGCAGTTTCCTTAGGTTTCACCCTCCCTGTTGCTGGAGGCATATGAAGTTCAGTAGATGATGCCTGGTTTAAAGATTGACTGGAGACTCTTGGGTGGTAAAGTAATGAAATAATCCTGCTTTGATATTGATTGCAATTCCATTATTATGTCATAAGTTCAACTGAAATAGATTTCCACAAATAATTTCAGCAGGAGAACATTTAAACAGGGTAACATACCTCAGATCCTTAGGGCCTGTTCGACCTCATGCATTAGGTTGAAAGGAAGCTGCTTGAGGACGCTGGGGCTTTCTTCAGCAGTCTTCAGAAACAGTAACACATCTCAGCTGAAAATAGCTGAAGGGTTTTGGTTCTTCTGGTTTTTCACTGTTAGCATTAACCAGACAGGTGAACTCTGGGGGAAAAGTGGAAGGAAAGTAATAAACATATTTTCTAAAAAACTGTCTTAGTTACGTAATTGAGTAGGTATTTGGGAATATATCTATTTGATAAGATATGTAGGTGCAAACAGTATTGCCTGCATTCCATTTGAGTACTCCATGCTAGTCCCAGAACCACTACATCCCAGAATGGTTCTTCAGCTCTCTCAGCTTCTTCCTTACCTAAAAGCCCTATGGCACTTCTGATGAGAAAGGGCATTGCCTCCAGGATGTATCTCCTCAGCTAATATTTTTCTTGGAAGTTTTGTTGTTTCTGTGGCAGCAATTTTCATGTTACTTCCTGATCCAGTTTTCCTCTAGAACCTAAATACAGGGTCACCTCTTTCAGTATACTGAAGGAAACCAAAAAGTCTTTATCATGTTTTCTATCAGCAAACTTCTATTAGCAGGTTTTGCTAATAAGTCACATAAACTGGAATAACTTCATCAGGCTAGAGAATTTAGAGAACAGAACTAGTGAGAAATTGACTTCAAAGCCATCTAGACATAGTCCTGGGCAAGTGGCTCCATGTGTCCCTGCTTGAGAAGGGTTTGGGCCACATAACCTCAGAGATCTCTTTCAATTTCACATTTTCACCTCTTAATTTTCATCCTTACCCATTTGCATTATTTAAGTGGTAACTGAAACATTTTCATCAAGCTACAAGAAGACCTGCAAGTTGAAGACATGTGGTGGGGTTTTTTTTCCCCTAATCACATAATCAGAATACATCTACGGATGAAGTTCAGTAAGAGAAAATCAAGTGCATCCACTTTCCAGATTCTCTGAATGTCTAGCAATAGTAGGATTGGTTAGTCAGGTTTGGTTTAGATGCTTTTTGAAATGAAAATGTGCTCTTTGTTGTCTATGATGGATTTCAAAGATCACTTGGGCCTGTGTCCCTTGAACCTGTTCAGATCACTTTCAGCAAAAAACAGTTGGTAAATTAAGTCATTCTTCCTATCCATCTACAGTCCACAAACAGTCACTGTTTTTCCCATGCAGTACCTGAAACAATCAGCAGATTTTTATTATGATCAAGGTTTCAGTGTGTTCCTCAGTGAATCTGAGACGTGAGCTGTGTTATAGAATTCAAATATTCTAGATAAAGCCAGTAAGTATTATGAATAGCCATCTAAATAATATGGAAACTTTAATCAGGTGGCCCCACCCTTGTAATTACTAATTTCTCCTTGGAGTAACTTTATCATCACAACAATTACAATCACCTTTGGTGAAAACACAAGCATAGACAACCACTGACACTGGGTCACATCCAATTTAGAAGTCACCAGAATAATTGCCAGTAATTTGCCCAGCTGCAATAATCTGTGATTTAATATTTTTTTCCTGTTAATTCTCCTTGTGGTTTCACTTTGATCAGTGAAGAAGTAAACAATGCTAATATTGGTCAGCACTTGTAGTTACTCTGTTTTGGTTTGGAGAAGAGTTTTGCAGAAATACTGAAGGGAATATGAAAATGGTTTTCATTTACACTTCCCTGGTGCCCTTTTAGAGCTCTCACAATGAATAAAACATTCTTTTTTTTTTTTTCCTCTCCCTGAAACATCATAAAAAAGTCTCAGCAACACTGTCAATTCCAGTCATAAAAAAATTGCAAGCATTAGCAAAACAGCAAATTTGCCGTTCATTTTAATTTGCTTTCAATAGTTCAAATTGTACTGTTCTCTATCTTAAAAATCCCTCTGAGAGAACTGGAAACCTACTTAGAGAAAAAAAAGAGAAACATTAAAAGAAAAATCTCTCCTGCAAAAATATGGGGAATCAAGAACTGGGTAGTTTCAGGAAAACAGCAACATTTATGTAAAGTTGTAAATTTGAAATGCTGTCATACAAATCAGACTCTAAAACTCATCTCCAGAAAATAATGCTAGATAAGGAAAGAAGGTGGGCTATTTTCAGGTGAGAGAAGTCTTATTATTAATGCTTAGCTTCCTGCTGAAAATGCAGGCTGTAATCTTGGGCCATATGATTTTTTTGCATGACTCAGTAAGTTCTGGACAGTCTTGACAGTCCCTCCCTATGTTCCAGAGTTCAGAATTAAGTCCTTGAGTTCTAGATAAAGCTTTTCTTCCTGTTACTATCTGATGAGGCATATTTGGTTGCATTAAAATCTGTCTCAATAATAATTTCTGTAAATGGAAAGCAAGAAGAGTGACCAAAATACACATGATTTTAAAAATCTCCCTATGTTCAAGGGATTTACCCTGCTAAAGCAATTTTAACTGTACATTTGTGCTACAGTTAAAAAATTTAGCTGTCTTGAAAAATCATGTTCAAACATAAAACATTTGAGGTAATTTAATAGTTGGCACTTAAAGCAACTGCAATTTGATGTTCAACTCAAACCAGATGTTTATTTTTTTGTAAGAAGTCTATTCTGTTTTCAAGGGAGAGAAAAAGCATTCAAGCTTACAGAGCAGACATTTCTTACTGCAATTGATTAGAACAAATTACCAAGAGCTGCACTTCACATTTCAAAGACTGAGGTGTTTATGATCTCAGGCCCCAACAATTAAAGAAAACAAAAATAAGGGGATTGAAAATATACATACTGTGAACAGTTAAACTACAAGAATGCTGTGGACCCCAAACAGCTGGATCCCATTTGAACTCAAAAAGTTTAATAGCAAAACCCTGTACATCTTCTTGTCTACTTCTAAGGATCATCTGCCAGATGGAGAAGACCCCCCTCCCATTTCCTTGCACTGTAGAATTTTGGTGCAGAATAAAACTACTCCTGTGTGCTGGAGTGGTACCGGTACTTCTAAACCAGGAAAAGATATGTAGCTCTTAGAGAAGGTCACTTTGATGCAAAGGCAACAAAAAGTAATAAAAAATTCAGCTTCAGTAGTGAAATTCTTGCAAGACAGTTATTTTATTTGGATACCAAGCAAGCTGGTAACATTGAAGAAGAACTGGAATCTACATCTTTCTGAAATTTGATGCATTAGTGAGAGATAAAGTTTTAAGATAATGGAGTCTTAAAATGTGCCCAAAATTTTCTTCCTACTTACTGTTTTGAGTAGTAGGTCTCCTGTTGTTGTGCTAATTGGGCACTCAACAATGACTCCTCTGTACCTTGCCCAAAATTAGTATTTCGAAATAAATGTAGTGAAAACAGAAATAGGGCAAAAAGTAATCCTTGTTCAAGACAGTAGTGATCCAGCAATGGTCTGAAAGAATTCAACAGCCTATGAGCCCTGACTCTTAAGCACTTAAGTTTGCCCTCCCCAGAGCCTTGCTTCTGTATTCAGTCACATACAGAGTCTGTTGAGCCCATCTGTAGTATGTAAAGAAATATGCAATTCCTGCCCTATGTCGTAAAAGATTGCTTCCCAGGAAGATACTGGTTCTGTTGTCTGTGGAAGCCTTCATGAACATGAAATAAGAGCAAGACTTGCTTTTTTCCCATGTAATTTAAAAACACAAATTAAAAAAAGAAATCAAAAGCGCACTGGGTAGTAAAAATTATAGTTCTTTTACAGAATGTTTACTTTCAGGAAAGAGAACAAAATGTTGAAAACACAGAACCAAGTGAAACAGAAACACAAGGAAGGCCATAAAATCAAAACGAGAGCCACCGAGAAAAACTGAGGCAATTTATAGATGCAGCGATTAGCACCAAATAGCATGAGATCTAAAGAATGGAACTGAAAAGTCAAAAACTTCTCCCAAATTTCTCCAATTCCAATCCTGAAATCAGAGAAGAAATGCAAATCAAGAGGGGAGAATTGAACTGCAAGAAATGAGATGTCAAAATAAAAAAAAAAGAAATTCCGAAGGCGAGTGAAAAACAACCCAAGTGCATGGGATGACAGGAAGTGCAGGGACTTGCACCAAAGCTTGCCCAATGATTGCTCATTGAAATCGCAAGATTTCGTTCCCTTTCCCGAAAGGAAAGTCTTCCTTTCGGGAAAGGGAACGAAATCTGGAAAACAGAGAACCAAGTGGAACAGACGCTGGGGAAAGCAAAACCAGTACCACCGAAAAAAAACCGAGCAAAATTGCAGATGGAGCTAATAGCACCAAATGGCCTGAGATAAAATAAAGTGCAGTGCAAAGTCAAAAACTTCTCCCAAATTTCTCCAATTCCAATCCTGAAATCAGAGAAGAAATGCAAATCAAGAGGGGAGAATTGAACTGCAAGAAATGAGATGTCAAAATAAAAAAAAAAGAAATTCCGAAGGCGAGTGAAAACCATCCAAGTGCATGGGATGACAGGAAGTGCAGGGACTTGCACCAAAGCTTGCCCAATGATTGCTCATTGAAATCGCAAGATTTCGTTCCCTTTCCCGAAAGGAAAGTCTTCCTTTCGGGAAAGGGAACGAAATCTGGAAAACAGAGAACCAAGTGGAACAGACGCTGGGGAAAGCAAAACCAGGGCCACGGAAAAAAAACCGAGCAAAATTGCAGATGGAGCTAATAGCACCAAATGGCCTGAGATAAAGAGAGGGGCAGTGCAAAGTCAAAAACTTCTCCCAAATTTCTCCAATTCCAATCCTGAAATCAGAGAAGAAATGCAAATCAAGAGGGGAGAATTGAACTGCAAGAAATGAGATGTCAAAATAAAAAAAAAAGAACTTTCCAAAGGCGAGTGAAAACCATCCAAGTGCATGGGATGACAGGAAGTGCAGGGACTTGCACCAAAGCTTGCCCAATGATTGCTCATTGAAATCGCAAGATTTCGTTCCCTTTCCCGAAAGGAAAGTCTTCCTTTCGGGAAAGGGAACGAAATCTGGAAAACAGAGAACCAAGTGGAACAGACGCTGGGGAAAGCAAAACCAGGGCCACGGAAAAAAACCGAGCAAAATTGCAGATGGAGCTAATAGCACCAAATGGCCTGAGATAAAGAGAGGGGCAGTGAAAAGTCAAAAACTTCTCCCAAATTTCTCCAATTCCAATCCTGAAATCAGAGAAGAAATGCAAATCAAGAGGGGAGAATTGAACTGCAAGAAATGAGATGTCAAAATAAAAAAAAAAGAAATTCCGAAGGCGAGTGAAAACCATCCAAGTGCATGGGATGACAGGAAGTGCAGGGACTTGCACCAAAGCTTGCCCAATGATTGCTCATTGAAATCGCAAGATTTCGTTCCCTTTCCCGAAAGGAAAGTCTTCCTTTCGGGAAAGGGAACGAAATCTGGAAAACAGAGAACCAAGTGGAACAGACGCTGGGGAAAGCAAAACCAGGGCCACGGAAAAAAACCGAGCAAAATTGCAGATGGAGCTAATAGCACCAAATGGCCTGAGATAAAGAGAGGGGCAGTGCAAAGTCAAAAACTTCTCCCAAATTTCTCCAATTCCAATCCTGAAATCAGAGAAGAAATGCAAATCAAGAGGGGAGAATTGAACTGCAAGAAATGAGATGTCAAAATAAAAAAAAAAGAACTTTCGGCAGGCGAGTGAAAACCATCCAAGTGCATGGGATGACAGGAAGTGCAGGGACTTGCACCAAAGCTTGCCCAATGATTGCTCATTGAAATCGCAAGATTTCGTTCCCTTTCCCGAAAGGAAAGTCTTCCTTTCGGGAAAGGGAACGAAATCTGGAAAACAGAGAACCAAGTGGAACAGACGCTGGGGAAAGCAAAACCA